>LR749822.1:442529-635737 GCA_902729485.2 Mus minutoides | reverse complement strand
GTATTATCATTGCCTCCTTTTATTATATATGGCAATAGCACCCAAAACAATTACCCAGGACAACCACAAATATCTTAAGACAGTGTCACATTTTCCCAAAGAAAGGGAAACATTTTTCTGATGTTGAATATGTATAAAATATATTAGCAGACGGCACTGTTTCAAACCAATCATATCTGAGAACCTGAAATTATCCCAGTAAAGTGTTCATTAATTAATTCCTTAACTATGCCACTTAAATTTCTGAAATATGGTATATATTGTGTAAGAGGGTTAATATATGTCTCATATTTTTAACAACCTATGTAAAGCATTTTGGGCAAGACTTCTGATTTATATAGTCAAGATTTATCCCTCCCTCCATCTTTCCGCTCTCTTTTATTCCTCTCTTGTACATCAATCTTTTTATTATTTTGATCTGTAATATTTAAATGTTCTCTTTGCTTGCTTTAGAAAATTTGCCCTGCAGTGTTCACTCACTGGTTCTTGTCATGAGTTTGTGTGAAGCTTGGGATATTTACTCACACTCAAAATACAATGAGAAGGCTAGGTTTCATGTATTTTATAAATGAGTGATAGTTTACCAAAATGTACTACAGATTTAAAAGAAAATAGAAGATCAACGCCTGAGAACTTCTAAACACAAATCACGTTTAAGAAAATGGAAGTGCTAATTACACAAAAATAATCAGTACTTATGGTATCAGATTAGATTAGATTAGATTAGATCAGATTAGATTAGATTATTACACTGCATGCATAAATATGTACAAAAATGGGGAGTGGGCGTGGCCACATGGGCCAAAGATGGCGCCTGGCTCTATGCCAAGCCCTATGACCTAGCTTGTTTATCCCAGTCTCAGTCATGCGCAGTAAAAGCAGCGTGTGTAACTCGTTGGAGAGATTAGCACAACATCTTGAGATACCAATCTATCAGCCAATCCTGCATGCTGCCTTGGACGTGTGCGTCTATGATTGGGTGGTGTGAGGTGGCGTGAGTGAATGGAAGCATAAATTGAGGGCAGTCCCAGTTGAGAGAGACCAGCGTAGGAGAGACCAGAGACAAGAGACGAGCGTTAGAGAGACCAGGGTGAGTGGTGAGTGAGTGAATAGATGATTGATGTGTGTGAGTGAACAGCTAGAGCTGTGTGAAACCTGAAAGAGAGAGAAAAGCAGAATAAAGCAGAAGCTGCGAAGGCAAGCTTCTCTGAACAGAGACGTTGGAGAATGGGCCTGAGACAACACAACAAATTCCCACAAAAATACAATAACTAGAAAATTATCAAAAATTCCTCCTCTCTGTTCACTTGACTAATACTTTTATGGTATGTTTCTAAAAGTCTTCAAATGTCCAATTTAATATTCTATTTAATATTAACTAATTGAACAGATCATTCTCTTACATACGTTACTGAGGAATGAAAATGCATATGCATGTGGCTTTGATTCACATTAACAGCATTACTAGTAACAACAGTGAATGCTCACCGTATTAATTGAGAAGACTCCTTTTCACATAGGAATTCTTTATCTGAAAATGTTTTTAGGAACATGTGCTCCTTGTCCTCATTTTCCAGTTTTACAGTTCACAAGCTGAGCTTAGCTGAAAAGATTATTATTTCGGAACGTTTAACTAAAGAGGCCGAGGCCAGTTATGTAAGCAGGGCTCCTGAGTACTGAAGCTTGGCTTATAAGCCACCTGACTGTCTGGTCCTGTCTGATCAGCTCCCTGAAAGAGAGAACATGAGGAGAACTGGACTGGGAGTCATAAAATCTGAAACAAGGGCTTCTTTGCTGAACAAGCCTCAGTCATAATCTGCACTGGCCTTCCAGAATGCCTGGAGTAGCATTTCAGAAGTGAACATAAAGATAGATTTATGTTTTTCTAGATTATTTTTTAAAATTCTTCTCTCATACATTATTTCCTAAGCACAGGTTCCCTCCTTCCTTTCATTCTAGATCCCACACACCCAAACACACACACACACACACACACACACACACACACACACACACACGCCTCCCTTCTCCTCTGTATCAACTCTTCCTGTGTCCCTTCAGAAAAAGGCAGACCTGGAAGGAATAGCCATGATCATGGTGCAATAAGTCACAATGAGACAATACACCAATCCTCATTTCAAGATTGTAGGGGACAACATTATAGGAAGAAAAGTGTCCAAGAACAGGCAAAAGGGTCAGGGACACTACTAATCCCACTGTTGGGAGTTCCACACCAAGCAGTCCTTGCATTTATTTTCTACTAGATTTTAAAAATTATTTTGGGGGGATAGCCTCTCTCTCTCTCTCTCTCTCTCTCTCTCTCTCTCTCTGCATCTTCTCCCAAAAATTTGGAAGAGAACAGAGTCTCTTTGTACTCCATCTTCCTCCCATGTACAGATACCCCAAACCAGATGGAAGTCCTTACTTCTGTTGCTTTACCTCTTTCTCAATAATAATTAATTAATTAATTAATTAATTAATTCATGTGTTTGTGTGCTCGTGATGAGTGTGTACACATGTGTACATTGTCACTGCACTGCATGAGTATGTAATCCAGAAGAAAACTTATAGGAGTTATTTCTGTCCTTCAGCTATGTGGGTTGCTGGGGGCAAAGTCAGGTGATTGGGCTTGGTATCAAATGTCTTTGCTCACTAAGCTCTTGGTCTTTTTTCCCTTATTCTTCAGAGCATTTCTCCCAAGCCCTTTCCAAAGCTCTTCTGTATTTTGACATTTAGAAATTTTGAAACTATTGAAATGACAAACTTATATATAATATTTGGAGAATATTTGTTTTGGTTTAGGTGTATGTACATATATATACCTGAATGTATATATGTCCCCTGTATTCATCCAGGATCTTTTGAAGTTTAGGAGGCTTTAGATTCTTTGAAAATGGAGTTACACATGATTGTAAGGTGCTACATGAATTGCTATGATCCAATTCAGTTCCTCTGTAAGATGGATAATTATTTTAACTGCTGAGCTGTTTCTCTACTCCCGGGAATAAATATATTTTTATATCAAATAATAGAGCCGTGAAATAAAAAGTGAAGCACAGAATAAAAGGCCACACTTGTTATCATATCACGGGAGATGAAATAACACTGTCACATTACTGTTTAAGTCTTATAGCATGTGTGGTTTCTTCCTTAACTTGTCAAGAAGCAATAGTGCTTGGTAAACCCATGGAGAGTGTTTGTTTCAGACTCTAGCATGTGAATGCATTTGTGTATGAAGTTAGATTATAAAAATAGCTCGATGTTTCTAAGTGTTTTCTGATTTCTAAATCTTGTGAAAGAGGAAATGAAGCAAATGGCAGAAGAATAAAAAAGAAAAAGAAGTAAAAGAAAATAGATAAAGCAGATTCCCAGTTGCAGGAAAGGAGTACCAGTATCCGCTGGAGCGGTAACAATGCTGTCCACTTAGTACAGCTCTCAGCCTTGGTCAGAGAAGCCTCTGTTGAGAATGGGTGATGGCTAATGCAGAGACACATAGCTGATTAAAGGACTGAGAATAATGTGCTCAGACTTCATCCTCTTCAACTATAGAATATAGCACAGATGAGGGTTATAAAGACGAAGTGTTGGAGGATGAGGAGAAGCTGTGTTCAGTAAACCATCCCCACCAATATTCCTGCCAGCAACTCTGACTAGACTCAGTAGGCCACAGAATATTGAACAACAACAACAGCAATAAAGACGTGAAAAGAGAGTTTGGATTTGTTGGGAATGTGAAGGGACTTGGAATGGGAGGGGAGCAAAAAATGATAACAGCGAATAAAACTGTCCAAAATATATGTTTAAAATTGTCAAGGAATATTTTAATAGTAACACAAAAATAAAAAAGGCTAAAATATGAATCTATCACCTGTTTTTGCTGTCACTGAAATTATTTATTTTTCTATTCTATCTTTTCTGTTTCTGCTTCCCCTTAATTTTGTCCCTTTTTAAAAATTTTTCTTCTCTTGTCTTCTGCTTTCCTTTATAATACTATTCCTATTTTTCAATGTATTTCTCCTTCCCTTTTCATTTTCATTGTGAGAAAAATCTTTGGACAAAGAAAAAAAACACAATGAAAGACAGAAACAAGGACCCTTGGGCCCATAGATTCCTGCCAGGATTTCTTGAACTGCTTATAATGTATATTCTTATTTGAATGTGACCAAAAGGGGCTTATATTTTAATAGGATTTTCACACATTTTAAGAAAGAAAATTATTTTCATATTGAATTACTTCACTTAGTAAGGCAGGATCTTACTATAAATCTGAGTGTTCTTAAACTTACTATGTGTCTCAGGGTGGCTTCAAGTTAGTAGCCATCTTCCTGCTCAGCCTCTAGATTTGTGGGATTATAGGCATGTACCACTATGTCATTCTTTCAAAATCCTTTTTCTATCTCTCAGAGAAGGGCTCTCCAGAGTTGGAATGTCATGTTCTTGTCTATAACTAATGCATTATTTCCACAGAACAGACATATAATTAATAACAGATGGCATGTGCTGTACACTATTATAAAATTTTCTTTTGTAAAAACTTCCATAAAATATATATATACCATTCAGATTGGCACATGTCAATTCTTATTTTAGTATTTTTTTCTCTTTATTCTTCCAATGTGTGGACAGTCCATAATAGGGTTATCCTTTTCTCTTTAAAAAATTACAACAATCCCACTGTAATTCACTATTGCAAATGCTGTTATAAGCATGCATATAAGAGAAGCATCTTCATGTATTCTTCTTACCTATTTTCAGAATTGTTTCTTTGTGACACCATAAGCAAAAGGTGAAAGTAAGTTTTCCAAGATGTTCACTGTGGAGTTTATTTTGGGTGATACAATCTGCATGATTATTATTCCTATAATTTACTCATAAATGGTTGCTAATCTAATGTTAAATTTTAAATTTCTCTATTTCTCTGATTATTGTTGAGATTAATACTCTTTGTACATTCATTATCTGAACAGAGTGCTTCATCTCAGAAATGCTTATTCAGTGTTTATTTACTTTGTGTTGTATGATTAGCCATTTTTTTTAATGAATCTTGAGACAAGTAAGATTGATAGGATGTTTTGTATGGAAACTAAGTGTGTTTTCTCAAGCTGTTGCTTGTTGTTTGGCAAATAACACACACACACACGGACACGGACACACACAGGGTCACACACCCTCACATGCAAAGAAGCAAATTCACATGATACATGACAGCATACAGACACACAGTAAAATCTATTAATTTTTCTCTTTTCATTTATACTTTTTGAGTACTTTAGAAAATCTCTTCAGAATGGTATTTCAGGATGTTTTTATACTAAATACTTTAAAGGATTTTAAAAACATTCTCATGTGTAATCTGCCTAGGATTAACTTCTGTTCTTGTCCCTTTACCATTTTCTGCTTGACCTTTGGAACCATTCTTGTGCTGATTTATTTCAATCCTTCTCTCTTTCTCCAGAGTAATCAACCTTCCCACCAGTCTATCAAGTTGTTAGTGAGGGTATAAAGAAATGACTCAATAGTTAAGAATAATTGCTGTTCTTACAGTGGATGTGGATTTGGTTCCCAGTACCCACATGGTACCTCAAAACCATCCTTCAATTCTAGGGTATCCAGTGCTTTCTTCCTGCCTGTGTAGGCATCAAAGAGCCATATGGTGAACACACATATATGAATACATAAGGCTATACTCAAAAAGCTTAAAAATAATTAATTTTCAAAAGAAGATATTTGTTAATCACCTTTTTTTTTTTTTTTTTTTTGGTTTCTATAGATTTATGTTTTTCTAAAATCAGGCACATGGCTATCCCTTCCAACACTTGAGTGGCTTTCCTTTTATTCACAGTGCCAGTTGCTTCCCAACAGTCCTAGGCTTGACCATCTTCTGCAGACTAGATTCAGAAAGCAAGAGCATTCACAAGTAGTTAATATTGAGGCAATTTCTCCTTGCTTTTGCAGTAATAGATAAAAAGAGATTAGATGCAATCCTTCCATGAACAAATGATCTAATGAATAAAGGTGCATTCATTACCTTCTCACCAAGTACCAGGAACTTCAATATGACTTTCGTAAATTGATTTTATAGCAATCCTCTGAAAAACTCATCAGGGTTCCCCTTGCTTGAGGTCTGTTTCCAGCCTGGTTTCCCATAAACTGAAAGTTACCTTTCTCCTTTTTGTTTCTCTCAAGAAAGCAAATGTGTGAATAAAAAAAGGCACAAAATGCAGTAGATACTATTGAAAGTAAGTGAGGAAGGAGAGACACATTTTATTTCCATAGGGAAGGAAAATGTTGACACTAATGACAATGAACACCACTTAAATTCTAACTTCAAAGGAAACGAATTTCCACCAATTATCCAAAACTATGTATTTCAGAAGCTGATTTTATAACACAGCATCACACACAAATGTTTCTAATATTTAGAAGTTGGCTAATAGAAAGAGATTTGTGATGGACCAGGTGTACTGGCTAGGTTTGTGTCAACTTGACACAGCTGGACTTACCACAGAGAAAGGAGCTTCAGTTGGGGAAATGCCTCCATGAGATCTAGCTGTGAGGCATTTTCTCAATTAGTGATCAAGGGCCCCTTGTGGGTGGGACCATCTCTGGGCTGGCAGTCTTGGGTTCTATAAGAGAGCAGGCTGAGAAAGCCAGGAGAAGCAAGCCAGTAAAGAACATCCCTCCATGGCTTCTGCATCAGCTCCTGCTTGAGTTCCAGTCCTGACTTCCTTTGGTGATGAACAACTGTATGGAAGTGTAAGCCAAATAAACCCTTTCCTCCCCAACTTGCTTCTTGGTCATGATGTTTGTGCAGGAATAGAAACCCTGACTAAGACAGACCAGGAAACCAGTAAGATGTTGCTCAGCAAATTCCTATGCCTTATTCTTTGAAGAAATGGTCTTTGCCATTCTCACATGTTGACATTACCCCCTTGGCTCCTGTACATTGTCAGTGTGGTGTAGTGCTGACGACTACTACACACATGAGACAAGTGTGTGCTTTACTGTGTTCCGTTCCATTCTCCTGCCTCAGCCTCAGACAACTGTGCCCATTCTTCCTAAGCCCCCGTATTGTGTCAACCCATGGATTTGTGATGTTTGCCTTATGCCATTGACAGATTTGGATTTCAAAATCTATTCAATTATTGTTTAGGACTAAATACATCCCTACAGTTGCAGATTCCTACAGTAAAAAGTTTTCTCTAGTAAAGGCAATTTCAGAGAAATAAGCAGTCTAGGACTTGGCAATTCTGTCTCTTGTGGAGATAGATAGATAGATAGATAGATAGATAGATAGATAGATAGATAGATATAGGCATTTCCTAAGTCAACCCTAAGAAACTTCTCCTTTAAAAAAAGCACACGTTCTGCTCTTTCTGTTCAATAATTTTTCAAAGTGCAAGCAATTAAACCCACGTTGTTGTTTGATTTCCTAAATCACTACCAAGACTCAAGGTCTCTTTTTTTAAGTGCTAATTCATTTCTTTACTGTTGAAGAATAAGGTCAGCTTTGTTCTCTATTTTCCTAACTTAACTTATCCAGCTGAATACGATCCTGTTAGTTTGCTTGTTTCATGGAATATAGCATCATCTATTCATAGTGTATGTTGTATTTTACTAATCTATTCACAAAATTATGGTACATTCTATTAGAGGGGATGTTTTGAATGGTTTTGTCAAATGTATATTCTATAAACCTTTGACAGATGACCAATATTCTCTTACCTCACTTGATTTTAATTTTTTCTCCTTATTATACTTTAAGATAATTCTTTAATTTTCACATGTTTGTATAATTTGGGGTAAAATGAGTTACTTTTGAAAATATATGTTAAGCACTGTACACTTTCACAACTTCCAAAGACTTTTCCCCACCATGATCAATAGAAAACATGTCTCTTTTCTAATTTGTTTTCAATCAAATCTACACATTTGTACTTTTGTTCTTCCAAGAAAGGATCTTTGTGTAAAGAATATCATGGGATTGAACATGAGCAATCCATGCCTCTGTTGAATTGTTTCCATCATCACTATATTTTGTACTGACTCTTGGTATAGTTTCTTTATATTTGAAAGTGAAAATGAAGAGGCATACTAGATAATAATGTAAATGCTGGCCTTCCTTTTTCTGTAAGTGGCCAGAGGTGACCTGTGAAGATGGCTCACTACTGTCTTGACCCAGAAAACATCACAAAATCATGCAAATCAGGAAGTTCAATCCTTCCTTTTCACATTAAGAACATCCAGGAAACTGCCCAGGCCATCAAAGGATATGCATATCTGAAAAGCCACCAAGTATCTGAAAAATGGCACTTTAAAGAAACAATGTGTGCTATTCTGGCGATATAATGGTGGAGTAGGTAGATGTGTCCAGGCCAAACAGTGGAGCTGGACACAGGGATCGTGGCCAAAAAAGAGTGCTGAACTTTTGCTGCAAGTGCTTAAAAATGCAGAGAGTAATGCTGAACTTAAGGGTTTAGATGTAGATTCTCTAGTCATTGAACACATCCAGGTGAACAAGGCACATACGATTCTCCGATGAGCCTACAGAGTGCATGGATGGATTAACCCGCTCATGAGCTGCCCCTGCCACATTGACATGATCCTCACTGAGAAAGAACAGATCATTTCAAAGCCCAGAAGAGGAAGTTGCACAGAAGAAAATGATATCCCAGAAGAAACTGAAGAAACAAATACTCATGGCATGGGAATAAATTCAGCATAAAATAAATGCACATAAAGTAAAAGTCAAAAAGAGAGAGAGAGAGAGAGAGAGAGAGAGAGAGAGAGAGAGAGAGAGAGAGAGAGGATGTAAATGTTGAGTGTATAATTAACAATTGATAGAATTTAATCCCTAGTTTTCTTGACAACCTGTAAGATGGCCAAAGCTCAATTTTTAGGAATCAGTTGTCTCCTTCCATCATGTATCCTGTCTGGGGATTGACCATGTGATTTCCTAGCTTGGCACTTGTGCCTTTACCCCTGGAACTGAGATAATGTTTCCTAAAAGGATTGCAGAATTGAGAGGTGGCCATGTCAAATGTTGAATGGCACAGCAAAAGAAAGGTGGAACAGCTGAATAAGATCAAGTGGTAAATTGTAGCTGTCTTCATGCCCGCTGCTTTGTGGACAGAAGAAGCAATCTAGGAATGAATTGTGTTTGTTTGCAGTATTCAGTGATGAAACTCTGAGAAGCTGTGTTGAGTGGTTTTCTTGTCCTTGATGAACAGTTTTGCTTTGATGTGATCAGAATATAGACAGGACAGGGGAAATAGGAAATAGTGGGATATACCAGGAAATCTACTGAGCACGTTAAGCCTACAAATTGAAGATGACTCTCTGAGCTTTTCATTGATTGTTATGTTGGAAAACAAGTCAATTGATAGATGTGTGTGTGTGTGTGTGTGTGTGTGTGTGTGTGTGTGTGCAAGCCAGAGGCTTGTGATGTCTGTGTGTATGTATAATCCAAAATTTGATGTTGTGGAATGTGTATGTGTGTGTGTGTGTGTGTGTGTGAGTGTGCATGTGTATAATTCATAGGCTGATGTTGAGAGTGTATCCCTCAGTCACTCTCTATCTTAGTTTTTAAAATTCTCACTGAATCTTTAGCTCTCCTAGTTGGAAAAAGGGCAATTCCCATTACACAAAGGAAAATATGAACACAATGAAAATGGTTTGGCAAAGTTAATTTTTGTTTGCATAAGAGTTTTTCCATAGGTCAAACTGTACAAGCAAATATACTCCCTCCTATCCCCAAAATGGTCTCTGTCTTCTTATGTCCACCTGGGTGGTGACAGTCCCACTGAGGGGAGTTCATCTTCACAGTCTGATGTGATTGGATAATTCCTACAGAAGGGAAAAGAAAGATTTAGAAAGGGTGGGTCATTGTCTTTCTAACTACAGTTGAGAGAAAAACAAAAGTTTCTCACAGCCATTTTTGCTAGAATATCTGGGGTAGCCAACACTGCTAAAATCCTCCTGGGTCTGCTTCCTCAGAACAGGGACAGGAGGCACATGCTATTTTTATACCATGTTCAGGATGTCAAACTAGGTTCCTCAGGCTTCTACAGTAGGAACTTTATCCACTGAGCTATATCTACAGATACCAATAGACTTTTTTTTTTTTAATTGTAAAAGTACTTTTTGGGTGATTGGGGTGGGAGTAGATTTCTAATGGCACGGTTAAAAAGTATTCTCACTAAAGGTTTGTCTGTTTAATTAATTAATTAGTTAGTTAATTATTTTACTTGATTATTTTAGTATCTTTAGTAGTATTATAGTAGCAATACAGGCTGGTTAAAGAAGACTTCCAGCCTTCTGATAAAGAGAAGAAAAGATCTGGTCAGGATGGAGATCTAACAGTTCACTTAGGTTGGGCTGATCACTTGAAGGGGTAGTCTCACTTCAGCCACACTAAAGATACCTGTGTATAATTAGCCCTTAATGAGATTTGTTTCATTTTCTAGTGAGGACACTGGTCCCTAGTACTGTAGTTTCTAAGTCCTCTTACTTTTCTGAGTTGTTTAATGTTAATGTCTCCTTTCCTTCTATGTCTTTTGAAAACATGATTGTTTAACACTTTAGTTTTGTCCAACATTGTATGTTTCCTTACTCTCTCTAAAGTCTCCTTCCCTACCATGTGGTTAATTGTCACTCATGTGTCTGAACACTAAGTCAGCTTAAACAGCATGGTTTCTTCTTTCTTTTTTTTATTTTATTTTTTTATTTTTCCTTTTTTTCTTCTGCTCTCTTTTATTCTCAGGGCAGCTATTGAGATTTACAGCTTGTTTGCTCTGTTTGTTTGTTTATAAATATTAATAAAATTGTCTATGAGAGTTTTGAACCCTTTCTTAAGTTGTTTTATTAATGAGACTAAGAACCCAAACCGTGGCTCAGATACCCCCTCTTTCATCAACAGACCAGTCACTTTTGCAGGAAGGAGTCTGTCAATAGCAAGACAGTGGGGTACAGGGTTTAGATGCTTCTCCCTTTGCCTATGGCCCATAGAAGAAGTCTTAAAGATCATCAGTTTAAGCCATAGAGCAGATCTCCTTGGTCAGAAGATAGATTTTTAATTAGACACCTAAATACACATACACATTTAAAACACTGAAAGACTTCATCAAATTCTCCAAATAGGGTGTAAGTGACAGCTCTGATATTTTGTTGCTTCTACAAGATTTCCTATTCTGATGCTCAGTCTTATAGGATAAAATATTTAGTTCTGTAGGATAAAAAGACAAAATGTATATTTGCTCAAAGAGGACATGTCTGAGTCATGTGTGAATTATAATACATGTTCTACACATTGTATCTTCAATGTCCTGCAATATCTTGTTTTCCAGCCTGGTGGTGTTGGTAAGTGATAGAGCATTTTAAGAGGTAAGATTGGATATAAATCTTTTCCCCATTAAGGGTATGCCCTTGAAAATAATGGTAGGACAGACTTCAGCCTCTTCCTTTTGCTCAAAGTAAGATGGCAGCCAAATGAACTGTTTTTCTATGTCATCCTACCACAATAATCTTTCATAAAACAGGCCAGGGACAACAGGCCAATCACTGATGGACATTTTACTGTTGAGGCTGATCATCTTCAGCCTTTCACACTAAATGAAAGCTGGCTACACAGCACATTAGATGATCGGGCCACTTTCATATATATTGCTACACAATAAAAAAAATGCATTTTTTCTTAAGACTTCACTTCTTTCCTTTACTCTCTTAAAAATCTCAGAATGTAACAGTATGGAGTATTGCAGAGATGCTACATACTTTAGTAATTATGCAACTAATAATATTTGTGACTTTACAGCATGTAAAAGCATTCAGTTTTTTTGTGCTTAGTGTTTGTAGTCATTCTACTGAATTCCAAATATTTTTGGTTACAATCCATTAGTAGAAAATATATTTTGTTCATTTATCATAAAATTTATGGTATTATATAAATTTCCAAATATATGTTAAGTTATGTACAACTGATCATATAAATTGAAATACTTTGGCCTAGAAATGTATGATCGCTATCTGTGAGAATTTTAGGGGAAGTGAAGATATATTGAAATTTGGGTGAATACCCTGACAGACATTTCGAGAAGGTCTCTGATAAGTTTGAGTTGGACTCTTTGCTTTTACTGATGAACTGTAATAACTGATGACTTCCTGTCCATGGGAGAACAAGAATAGATGGTCACCTGCAACTTGGGGCATACATAGGTCCAGGGGAGTGGTTAGGAAAGGAAAGATCCAGAAAAGATGTTAAAGTTACCATTAAGAGGTAGAAGGCAGTGAAACAAATATCACCTTATGAGGAAATCTTTGTGGAGGAAAGGGGACATGGACCCTATGGCACATTCCCTCATTAGACACTGAGCCAACAGTATCCACAAGGGTACTTATTTCTGTTCATCACTTAATCACTAAAAATATCCATCACAGAATAAAAACTTCCCCTTATGTTTGTCCACACAGGTTTCCTCCAAATATACATTCTTTAATATTTCTTGTTTATTTCTTTTGAAAGGAGAAAAATGATTGCCAGTATGAATTTGACACCAGGGTAGATACTTAGGAAGTAGTAAATTAAAAGAAATGTCACTGCCTTTAAGGTCTTCTCCATCAAGAGGAAAATGAAAATGTCAAGGAAGTATGTTGGCTATTAAGCTCCAAATTCTTCCTTCTGCTTTCGGTTTTATGTTCTCTTGGCTGGAAGTAAGAAAGCCACATTTTTTACTTTCTATCTAGTTCCCTGTTGGGGATGCCAGAGAAATACCAAGGTTAATAAGAAAGAAGGAACTTCTTAGAAGTATGGAGTTCTGTGGGGCTGTGGATGTAGGGAAAGAGGGGAAAGGAAGAGAGCCTGTGTCAGGCCAGAGTTCCTGTGCTCTGGGCAGGCAGACACGGGGGACACTTTCCCCTCGGCCATCAGGTAGTCATCTGCCTGTGTGAAGCCACTGACCCCCCACAGCGGAGGGTGGACAAGGGGCAGCCCCTGGTACCAGGTTTTCAGTATCTGGCATACCACGCTGGATATGGCAGAGGATCTGAGAACAGAATAGGGGCCCCAGAACAACACCAGGCCCGGGAGATAGGGAGGTTAAGAGGGCAGAGGAAAAGAGGTTCCCAACAAGGCTAGAGTTCTTAGTCTAGTCTGTGGCTGGAGCACAGGAAGGCCTTCTGATGAGAGATTAGGCACTGCTCATTAGGAGAAAGCCTATCCCATCATCCAAGCACAGAGGGCCTTGATGAACAGAGACAGTCTATGGTTTTAGAGCTTTATTGTAGAAAGGCAGGGGGAAAGAGAGAAAGTAGAAAGAGAGAGAGAGATACCAGCCATGGCCAAGAGGAGAGAAGGGAGAAGGGAAAGAGAAAAAGAGTTAGAGAGTAAGAAAGGTGAAGGCTTAAGAGAGAGAGGTAAAAGCTTAGAGAGTAAGAGAGAGAGAGAGAGTAAGAGGGAGAGAGTAAGATGGAGAGAGCAAGGTGGGGCCAAGCAGCCCCTCTTATAGTGGGATTGTTATCTTGCAGTTGCTAGGTAACTGAGAGGAGTCTAGCCTGAAAGCCAGAAGCTTGGGACATTGTGTACATGAGTGACTGAAAGCCATGAGCCTCTCCTGCGGGGGCTGAGGGGGTGGTAACTTCAACAGGAGCCAGGGGTCCAGGAGACATGAGGGAACACCTTCCATCCCATGTAAGTGAAAATTATCACCAACAGGTTTCACTGGGGTTCCACATCTCAGCTCGACTGGAGACCAAGCTCTCTGTACATAGCCCATTGCCCTACAGAGTTCCATACTTTGAAAAAAAGTAGACCCATGGCTTTGAATAGTTCTGCTAAAGGCTGGTTCAACTTCCTCCTCAGTCCACTGAGTGCCCTGTTCACTCAGAATTCCACTTCTTTTCTGGTTTTAGTCAGTGTCTAGAAAGCAGTGATCTTCTTTTTGACACTTGATAATGTTAATTAGGGCTTACACCATTTCAAGTATGCTGAAATATGTTCTTGTCAGCCTTGACATGCCACCGCACATCATTCCACCCTGTTTCTTAACAGCAGCACTGTGAACTGCAATCTTTTAGATCACCCATTGTGTGTAATAACATGAATTTTTTTTTTTTTTTTTTTTTTTTTAGGCTGTAGCATGTGAATTCTTTCCATCCCTCTCATTAGGAATCTCTTAACATTAGCCACCAGGCCATCTTCAGGATCTGAGTTACAACTAGATAGGGCACAACCTATCAGTAGAGAGAAACCTACCCAAGGTAAGGGATGCTTTCTTCTCAGCAGTCAGCATCTGAGCTCTGGAAAACTGTGCTCTAAGCTTAACCAGTTATAAAACTATCAACTTCTGCCTTTTGTTTCCCCATCTCTCTGGACAGTACTTTCTTCTGAGAATTAAGATGATTACATTGCTTAGTGTTCTCTTTAGTTATCTGGTAAACAACTGTATCTTTGTTTATAATTTTTCATATTGAGTTAAGTTTACTAAAATAGAATTCTATCTGTGTTTTGAATGGAAAATAATTAGTCTCAGAAAACAGACAATCACGGCCACAGAAAAAGAGAGATCCTCACAAGAAATAAGAGATGAAACATGTGTGAAACCTAGTGTAAGTTTTACAAAAAGAAGAGCACAGTGCGTTTTAATTTTTAGCTGTGGTTCTTAGTGTATCTGCAGAGCAGTATTAACATTCAGTGGTGTAGACGTTGCAGTGTTTAGCAAACTGATCCTGGGAGGATCCATGTGGTGCCACTGTGCCATTAGCAATAGTGTGACTGTGACACAGATGGGACAGTTCCTGACTAATGACTACATGGGAGAGCTTCTACTACCTCAGTAGAATCTAATTATGTTGCTTAATCAGAATGTAGCAATTGTTCCATTTATGTAATATTATTTATAACACTGTTGATATCCAGTGTTGTTCTTTGCAGAATCGTTATTTTAGAACAGGAATTAATTATTTACACATCTGCACTGTGATGTGAAATGATTGGACATAGGAAGTAAGTTGTGATTCTTCTACATGGGGGAGACTAAAATTTATCTCTCTGTCTGAATACTCAGTTCTTGAACATGGATGCCCACCTAATTAGGTCATAAAATGGGAGTTTCCCTGTTCTCTCAGCTAAGTACTTACTTAAACCATGCTTTTATTGAATGGAATTTACCCATGCTTTTACAGATACTTGCTAAAGTTTTACATGATTTGCCAACTGCTTTCTTTCTTTCTTTCTTTCTTTCTTTCTTTCTTTCTTTCTTTCTTTCTTTCTTTCTTCCTTCCTTCCTTCCTTCCTTCCTTCCTTCCTTCCTTCCTTCCTTTTCTTCTTTCTTTCAATTTGCTATAGAGACATTGCATATGTCTACTGTAGTAGCCTTCTTACTTTGCTATGAGGAACCTGTAAAAGTCCATGGTCTGACTGGTAGGAAAGTACAGATGAATGGATTCTCTAATCAGAAAATTCTGCATCTTCTCTCTCTCTCTCTCTCTCTCTCTCTCTCTCTCTCTCTCTCTCTCTCGTGCCACTGAGCTGTACACCTAAACTATTGAACGACCATGTGCCTTTACATCTGCACTTAAATTAACTCAGCTCTCAGTGTAGACATTATTTGTATTAGTCATGTTAGCACTAAATCATGGTTTCCTTGAATGTTTTATTCACAAGAAGTATATTTGAATGCTATGTAGAAAACCTGACACAGTTTTATATATAAAACTGTATATATATATATATATATATATATATATATATATATATATATATATATATATATATATATATATATATGCAGTAAAATAGAATAATTTGTTTTCTAATTTTAAAAAACCAAGATCCCTTATGACAAATGCAATAGAAAAGTTGTGTGAAACCAATTTGGCTTGTTAATAAGATAAACTTTTCAAATCATTAGGTAGACTTACTGAGATGAAAAGAGAGAGTACTAAAATAAAGGAAAATGCAGCTTAAATATTTTACTCAAGAAATGCAATAGGAAAACAATTCTTGATTACCTGTTGCAAAGTACTGGTAAAAAGTCCATGTCTTTTACAATCAATTTCCTAGTGCTATAATTTTTAATTTATATACAAGAGTTGGTAAGACTGTGCTCGATTTGTCATTTGTAGATTAAAATGTTTTCCTATCTCCTAACTTCCAGTATTTGCTTATAGTATAGTATCAGTTGCCTGTTGGGTTCTGGAAGCATCACTGTGATTTCTGATTGCCTAGTTACATGCCCACTTTCCCATGTGTCTTTCCTCCCTTTCTCATGAATCATACCACTGGTCCTTGACTTATGTCCCACTCTCTTCATTCTCTTCCACTGTAGTCCCACTTTACTTAAATGAATCCTCAATGAGTAAGGCTTCATGCCAGGTAGCTAAAATTTAAGAAACTGTAACTTCAGCCCATCTTACAGAAGCTGATTCAATCATAAAAAGTAATTTGTTCTAGATAAGACAGTGTCTAGCTGCCCAAGCTAAATCTGTCCAAGAAAAAAAGACTTTTCTCTTTTAATCAAATGTAAAAGTGTGATGGTTTGTATATTCATGGACCAGGGAGTGGCACCATTTGGAGGTGTGGCCTTGGAATAGGTGTGAACTGATTGGAGTAGGTGTGTCACTGTGGGTGTGGGCATAAGATCCTCACCCTAGTTGCCTGGTAGTCAGTCTTCCACTAGTACCCTTTGGATGAAGATGTAGAACTCTCAGCTCTGCCTGTGCCTGGATACTGCCATGCTCCCACCTTGATGATAATGGACTGAGCCTCTGAACCTCTAAGCCAGCCCCAATTACTTTTTTTTTAAATAAGACTTGCCTTGGTCATGGTGTCGGTTCACAGTATAAAACCCGAACTAAGACGAAAAGTAATAGCAAAATTGGTTTAAATCATCTCATTGAGAGAAAAAACAAAAAAACAAATCCAATATATATATAATGAAGTCAAACAAATTTTAAAGTATTCAAAGAAGATGTCCCCTGCCCAGTGCCACAGGGGCAGTGTGGATACACCCAAAATGGCTTCTCTCCAATGTCACTCAGAAGACAAACCCCTCCTTAAGCCCTTCCCTCTATGGTACTAAGTTGAGCAAGTCCATGGTGGAGAGATGGAAGAAGAAGAGAAAGAAGCAGAACAGAATGCTCTGTGCACAATGACGTGAGGTGGAAGTGCTAACACCAAAGCCTTGCCAGTGTCCCTGGTCTGGGTTGCTGCCTGGGGCCATGTTGATGTTCCAGGGCTGTGTTGAGTTGGCCGTGACCCTTACCTGATGAGGCACTGGCACCAGCTCTCCCCTGGGAAAGTGGGAGAGCTAGCCCTGAGGGTATGAGTGCAGGAGAGTTAGTCGGAGCCCTCTCTGGCTGCAGCATTAAAGAGACCTGGAGAGTGGGACCAACATCTCACTAGGGGAAGCACAGTGGTTCTCACCCCAGTGGTGGTGGTATTAGGTGGCTATCCCCCAAGGCACAGGAGAACTGGACCTGCTTCTTGTATAGGCATTGTGGTAGAAGTGGTCCAGATAGTGTGAGTGAGTGAGAACTAGCCCTGATAGTCTGAACACAGCAGAGCTGCTAGGCTGACCAACTCAACTACTACCCTGGCCCAGAACCAAGGCTTTGAGTAGGCCCAGCCCAGTATCTACCCCATTTATGAACTGCTGGAGTATGTGAATGCACTGGTCCTCCAGAACTAAAGCTGTAAGATCTCTATGACATAGGGCAAAAACTAGATAACCATCTAACAGGAGCCCCAGTGAGGATCCAGTATTGGTAGTGTAACAGAAGGCAGAGGCCTTGAACCAAACCAATGACTCATTGTAATGATTGTTTTCAAGAAAACCTTTTTGTTTATTTGTTGGTTTTCTATACTTGGGGATATTGTAAAGGCAGAGGGCAGATATTAAGGAATAGGTAGATGAATGAGACAGGGGAACATGATATAGAAATCTTTGTTCTATATACACAGTTTTAAATTATTCTATTTCTGTACATAGAATACTGAGTTGATGTTATTACATTTAAATACTTTTATTTCATTTTTCTGTTACCAAACTATAAAGTTTATTTTTATATTAAATATGCAAACAATATTCCTTTTATTTCATGATCTTATGCAAAAACTTGTTCTTGCTTTAGCATTCCAGCATTTAAACTGTGATAGGTTGAGAAGTAACTTTTGTGATATTCATTTTGTTAAGGATATACGAAGAACAGCTATTTCTACTTGATACATTTGATTATTTCTAAATTTATCTTACATCTATTCTCTCAATTCTCTTATAAAGTTTCTAACATACACAGAAGAACACTAAGGCTATCCACAGCCTAGTGACCATAATGCATTTTCATTGTTTGGCTCCCAGCTGCTTATAATTCCAGCTAAAGAGCCTTTTCTGGTCTTTTCTGGCCTTGGAACCTGTGCATGTGCACACGTGCACACATACCATACACACACACACACACACACACACACACACACACACACACACACACACACAGAGAGACAGAAATACTTAAGTCAAAATAAAATAACATTTTCTACAAAATGAACTTAGCATTATCAGCATAGTCACTGTTCTTTTATCCCTTCCTTGTTCAATACATAATCTCTTCAACTTTTTTGACATTTAGTATCTTTTTTATTTATTCTCCAGTATGCTCCATAATCCTAGATTTTCCCACATTTTAGATTATTTTTACAATTTATAGTTTTTTCTATTTCTTCTTTTTGTATTTTATGTTTCTTTAATGAAATGTGATTTTTTTATATAATACATATAATTTCCTAAGCACATTTTAGTAGTTATTTTAAGATCATGTGTAGTAGGTATTTTATATATGGTTAATATGAGGTTCATTTTAATTGACTTGTTTCTTCAATGAATTCATACTTGTAGTTTTTAAAAAAAAAAACCCTTTCTGGAGATTTATTTATCATTTACTAGATTTTTAGAGTGCTGCAGATGTTAAAACTTACTTTTCTATGAATGGTTATGGTTGTGGTGGTAGAGATTGTAGAGTAAGTGTGTCTGTGTATATGTGTTTCTGTGTGTGCAATTGCATATATGCCTGTTGTGGTTTCATGTAAGGGTTGTATTTGAATTAAACTTGGTTTTATAGTTTTTAAGGCAAAGCAGTGAGTCAACAAATAAAACAAATAAAATTTTACTTTTACAGTGATTGGAAAGAAGGATAAACCTTGTTTTCCAACTTGTTTGACATATTTCACTGATTACTCTGTAACATAGTTTGAGAGCAGAGCAAAAAAAGGACACTACACTTGAAATTTGGACTCCTTTCCAATGAGATGTGTTTCTACTAGGGTCAGTTTTCAGCCACTTAGGCAACAAGACTCGATTGATGATACCTGAAGCAAATGCACCCTGTATATAGAAGTAGGCATGTGATATACAGGGTCCTTGGGTGAACTTAATTCATTTAACCAGCTACTTATGACAATGCTGCTGCTTTTTTTTAAAAGATATTTTCTTAATTTACATTTCAAATGCTATTCAGAAAGTTCCCTCCCCTTCCCCCCTCCCTGTTCACCTGCCCACCCACTCCCACTTCTTGGCCCTGGTGTTCTCCTGTATTGGGGTATATAAAAATGCAATACCAAGGAGCCTCTCATCCCAATGATGGCCGACTAGGCCGTCTTCTGCTATATGTGGAGCTAGAGACACAAGTTCTGGGGGTTCTGGTTAGTTCATATTGTTGTTCCTCTTCTAGGGTTGCAGACCCCTTCAGCTCCTGGGGTTCTATCTCTAGCTTCTCCATTGTGGACCCTGTGTTCCATCATATAGATGACTGTGAACATCCACTTCTGTATGAGACAGCTATATCAGGGTCCCTTAAGTAGGCACTAGCTGTCCTATGCAATAATGTCTGAGTTTAATGAATGATTATGGGATGGATCCCCCCTGGTGGGGTAGTCTCTGTATGGTCCATCCTTTCATCTTAGCTCTAATCTTTGTCTCTGTAACTCCTTTCATGGGTATTTTTTTTCCTATTCAAAGGAGGAATGAAGTATCCAAACGCAGGTCTTCCTTCTTGATTTTCTTGTGTTTTGCAAATTGTATCTTGGGTATTCTAAGTTTCTGGGCTAATATCCATTTATCAGTGAGCGCATATCTAGTGACATCTTTTGTGATTGGGTTACCTCATAAGGATTATATCCTCCAGATACATCCATTTGCCCAAGAATTTCATAAATTCATTTTTTAAATAGCAGAATAGTACTCCATTGTATAAATGTACTACATTTTATGTATCTATTCCTCTGTTGAGGGACATCTTGGTTCTTTCCAGCTTCTGGCTATTATAAATAAGGCCACTATGAACATAGTGGAACATGTGTCCTTTTTACCAGTTGGAACAGCTTCTGGGTATATGCCCAGGAGAGGTATTGCAGGATCTTTTGGTAGTACTATGTCCAATTTTCTGAGAAAATGCCAGGCTGACTTCCAGAGTGGTTGTACAAGCTTGCAATCCCACCAGAAATGGAGGAGTGTTCCTCTTTCTCCACATCCTCGCCAGCATCTGCTGTCACCTGAATTTTTGATCTTAGCCATTCTGACTGGTGTGAGGTGGAATCTCAGTGTTGTTTTGATTTGCATTTCCCTGATGATTAAGGATGTTGAACATTTTTTCAGATGTTTCTCAGCGATTCGGAATTCCTCAGTTGAGAATTCTCTGTTTAGCTTTGTACCCCATTTTTTAATGGGGTTATTCATTTTTCTGGATCCAGCTTCTTTAGCTGTTTGTAGATGTTGAATATTAGTCCCCTATCAGATTTAGGATTGGTAAAAATCCTTTCCCAATTTGTTGGTGGCCTTTTTGTCTTTTACATGCTAACAGCCAGTTGTGCCAGCACCATTTGTTGAAAATGCTATCCTTTTTCCACTGGATGGTTTTAGCTCCCTTGTCAAAGATCAAGTGACCATAAATGTGTTGATTCATTTCTGGTTCTTCAATTCTATTCCATTGATCTATCTGCCTGTTGCTGTACCAGTACCATGCAGTTTTTATCACAATTGCTCTGTAGTACAGCTTATTGTCAGACATGGTGATTCCCCCTGAGGTTCTTTTATTGTTGAGAATAGTTTTTGCTATCCTAGGTTTTTTATTATTCCAGATGAATTTGCAAATTGCCCTTTCTTTCTCATTGAAGAATTGAGTTGGAATTTTGATGGGGATTGCGTTGAATCTGTAGATTGCTTTCGGCTGGATAGCCATTTTGACTATATTAATCCCCCTTCTAATAGCATGTTATGATGTTCAAATTTTGCTTAAGGTTGAGCTAGAATTTTAATATTAGTACAGAGGACTCCCTCAGTAAAATGTCCTATGAAGATGGGTCCATGTTATGGGTCCTCATTCTTTGAAAGGTCAAATACCTACTACATTTTGCCCAATTCTATCTGTTATTCTGTAGTCTTAAGAAGTAATATTTTTGTCTTCTATCCAGAGTTCTTCACTCCTCTCTGCAGTGCCTATGAGTGTAGCATTTATTCTCATTAGCAGGCTCAGAGAGGTGGTTACATCTTGCTTTCCTCCAAATCTCAAGTACTCAAAGATGCCTCATAATTGGATTGTATGTGCTGTGCCAATGGAAATGTGTGTTAATTCCAAGATGTCAGCAATTTCTTTCAAGGTCAAAGAAACTTCGTGCTTCATCACGGACCAAATAGATGCCTCTAGAAGCCTTTGAAATCCCAAAGTAAAATCCTCCTTATGATCTTTATCCTGCTGTTCATCAGTCATAATCCTGCAGACCTTACACTCACTTCTGTGAAGAGACAGAGCAAGCCACTCTTGGGACAGAGTATTTTTTGTCATACTTAGTTTCTCCAGGTACATTAGAATTACTTTAGTTATTTATGTTTTTGTTTGCTTGCTTTGTTTTGTCTTGTTGTTTTCAGTATCAGAAGTAAAATTTTAAATCTAACTTGTCATCATTTTGTTCCAGATTTGACAGAATGGTTTCATGTCTTTGAATGACTTGCCATTTCAGTGGGAACTGGGAGTCTGAGTTTTAGCTAAACTCAACTTGTTTAAGGTTAGTTTTTCCTCCATCACCCCACAAATTCCTTTCGCTCTCTATGAAGCTATATTATCTAATCATCTGGTTCTTGAGAAAAATCCAAAATTATTTGTTTCTAGAAGTATTTGTTGCCTGCATATCTTGTCATTTTTGTAAATTCATAGTTGACCTGAAACTATAGTATTCCCTAACATTTTCTGCCCAACAACATAAACATCCTGCTATCAGATTGATGTTCCTAAACCAAGTCTTTAACTCCTGACTCATTTAACTGATACTAATGAGGGCCTATTCTCTGTGAGGCATTTTCTAGACATAAGAGATTTGATAATGAAAGATAAGTAAAATCACACATTGAAGAAATGCATAGTCTGATTTCAAGAGACCCTTATGTTCAAATAAATAAAAAGCAAAGAATGTTGGATAGCGCATGAAATCAAATAAATCAATTTATTTTTAATACATTTATGTGCTCTGTGTGTGTGTGTGTGTGTGTGTGTGTGTGTGTGTGTGTGTGTGTGTGTATGTATGCAGGTGTGGGCATATAATGTCATGATGCATGTAAAGATCAGGAACAACTTGTGGGCAATGGTCCATTCTTCTATCCTGGGTTTCAGGAATTAAACACCAGCCATCAGATCTGATGTCAAGTGTCCTTATCAGCTGAGGCATCCCTTTGTCCCAAGTCAACTTAGATTCTAAGACACTTACTTTAAGGTCTTTAAAGCTGCCTAGCCCACTCACTAAGATTTCTCAGGGAAGGTACTATGTTGCAAGTTAATTATCACTGAATATCTTCAGTACAAAGCCACTTGGGTATTGGTCAGTAAATTTGTGAGCATTAATTTGCACAGTTGTTTTCCTTTACAATGGTCATTGAGTGTAGGAGGGGTGAATGCTGTGACATGGAACAGGGAGTAGAATTTTTTCACTATGGTGTTTAGAAGTACATTATTGCTCTTGGTTAGAAAAGATTACAGAAACAAGGCTCACAAGGCAATGTTTGGCTTCCTTTCCCACTTTTCCCTGTCATAATGTGTTTTTACATTAATTTCCTTGGAAATGAAGTTCAGGATTCATAGAAGAAAGGGGTGTGATAAGATGAAAGCCTTTGAAAACCCCTAGGCATAGTTGTTGCTGCTTTGAAGCAGTCCTGAGCGGCTGTATTTCTTCTCCTCCAGCATCTATTTACTAATTTTCTTCTTTCAGCTCCAAGTTTTCCTTTGATCTTTAGGAAGCTTATTCTTTATACTGTTAGGTTAAATTCTTCAAGGGAAGGCTTGGAATCTGTTCACCTGCAGACTCATAGAGGAATGTTATACAGGTTTATTTGGCCAACATATTCTGAGGTTGTTTTTTTGTTTTTTGTTTTTGGATGATTATGTGACATATCCCGCAATGTGGAGATTTCCTCACCATATGTTTAAAGCAACTTGGAAAGAGAAGCTTACCTGTAGCTGATGATATCTGTGTGTATTTGATCCTGAAGCAGGAGGACTCTTAAGTCTTCATGCCAGAATTCACATGCTTGGATCGAGCCATACCTGAATGAACTCACTAAAGGAGAAAGGCAAGAAATTACCTTTGGCTCAAAAATTATGACTTAAATTTATCAGCAAAATTGGTTGTGTAAAAGAGCCTTTAATATGCCTGTTGTACTATGTCATTTGTTCCTTGACCCTAAAACTTTTAATATTTTTATCTTTAATGAAAATTGCTATCCTGTGAAAGCTCTGTTGCTTAGTCTTCTTCAGAAGTATTTTCAGGGGAGGGAAAAAGGAGGGGGAGGGAAAAGGGGGACATGATCAGGTGTGGGAAGAGATGGGGGAGAAGTGCAGAGGGTCAGGAAATTAAACAGAAACATAAAGAAGTGGAGGATGGGAATCTGGGGGTAGCCACTAGAAACTCCCAAATACTAGGTACCCAAGAGGTTCCTAGGATCCAACAGGGATGACATTAGTGGAAATACCTGGCAGAGTGGAGAGAGAACCTCTAGAGACCCTATCGAGTGGATAGGCATGACCCCTGACTGAGGGATGGGTCCACCCACCCATCTCAAAAACATTAATCTAGAACTGCTCCTGTCAAAAGGAAATGCAAGGGAAAAGAGTGGAGCAGAGACTGAAAAAAGGGCATCCAGAGACTGTCCCACCTACGGATCCATCCCATCTGTAGACACCAAATCCAGATGCTATTGCTGATGTCAAGAAGTGCTTGCTGACAGTGCCTGGTATAGCTGTCCCCTGAGAGGTTGTGCCAGAGCCTTCCCAATAAAGATGTGGATGCTTGTAGCCAACCATCAGACTGAGCACAGAGACCCCAGTAGAGGAGGTAGGAGAAGGACAGAAGGATCGGAAGGATCTGAAGGAGCTGAAGGGGTTTGTAACCCCAAAAGAAGAACAACAAAATCAACCAACCAGACCACCCAGAGCTCCCAGGGACCCAACCACCAACCAGAGTACATGGAATCCATGGCTCCAGCTGCATGTGTAGCAGAGGATGGCCTTATCTGCCATCAGTGGTCCTATGGAGACTTGAAGCACCAGTGTAGGGGAATGGTAGGGTGGTGAGATGGGAAATAGGTGGGCGGCAGACCTCCCTCATAGAAGCAGGGTAGAGGTGGGAAGGAATGGGAGATTGTGGAGGGGAAAATGAGAAGGGGATAACATTTGAAATGTAATTAAATAAAATAATGAATAAATTTTTTTTCAGAAAATGTGAAGGGAAAAAATCTGCAAGGTAAATATAAACACTTCCTATGAGAACCCCTGAGAAACAGAAAGCTGTTGATGCAGACCCGATAGCTAACGTGCCTAAGTACTCTCCTGTTGGGGAAAATTGCTACTAAAGTAGCAATCCCCACGATGTGATGGCTTTCTGAGCTTGGCCCCAAATTGGGAAGTCCCTTTTTTTAGTGGGTCTTTCCTGTCTATGTCTTTGTCTGGAGAGTGTTCCTGAACACGGTGGTTAGCCTTGTCTGGAATTTTCTGAAATAAACTGACCTTATATAGAGCTCTCTGCAAGGCTGCACAACTCAGCAGACTTGTCTCACTGCGACTTTCCACCTGTATGATAATTAGGTCCTATCCTATAATCAGTCAGCTCTTCCTGTTTGCTAGATGCCATGACCAATAAGCCCTTTTTACCCATACCCCTAAAAATTCCCTTATATATCCTATCCCTGAAAGAATAAAGTAGACTTATCCGATATTAGTCCATGGAGGTCATTCCGTCCATATTCAGGGCTGTTTGAACCCTGTTTATTGCTTATCCACCTCTGAATATTATCTTCCTTCAGGCTGGTGGGCAAGTCTCTGGGGAGAAAGTGAGGTGTCTCCACCTATAGATGGCTATAGATGTGACATGACCTTTTTGCATTCATGGTCACACTTTTGGAAGAATAGAGTCATATAAGACATGGCATGTGGTCCACCTGATGAAGAGTTGGAAAGTCACTGTGGATAATGAAGATGATACTGATGAGAGGGTTTACATGAGAAATTATCTCAAGTGATTTACAGCATGCACCTGGCTATAGTCTAAAACAAAGTGGTTAAATTTTTTCGAGAAATAAGGTAGAATTAGGTATGTGAGACTTCCTTGGTTCCTTCTTGAGGAAATAGATCATACATTTTAACATGTAATGCAAGATTTATGTTCAAATTCCTCTTTAATGTTGCCTTCATGGGAATATTTAGTCTCCTTTCTTAAGTTTGTATTACTTCCTGCCAGTTTTAAACAAAAACCATTCTTAGCACATAGATTTTCCTCCACCTATAATCTCAAACTACTCGAATCTCCCTAATGCTGATGAAAAAAATGTATTTTTCTTGGATTTTCCTTGTATTTATGTCTGGAAAATTCATATATCTTCTCTTACTCCAACAATCCATTAGCTTACCAGAGGCAGAGGAGATAAAATTATGGTCCTCATTTTTACTCATCAAAATTAATAGTGTTGTATACCCTGTAGTTTCCAATGGCCAAATATTAAGTGGTTTGTAGATAGGATCAAGGAACATCAGTTGTCTTTCTATGGGGATTCCTGCTGTTAAATCAGGTACCTGAATATCTTATCTTATTAGAGGGGTTGTGGAAGGATTAACTTTGATTATCTGCAAAGATAGCCTTGCTTTCACCATTCCACCAAGTCTTGGCCAGGTCTTGGAGGCTTTAGTTCCTACTGGAAGCATCAGCTGCAGGGCTCTCAGAGGTACTTATTTTCCCAGAGAACACGAGAAGCTTATGACACATGCTTTTGACTATCTTAAGCTGAGTTCTCCAGGGTTTACTACCTTATGCCCACTCAGACACCAACTCACATACTATGAATGCATCACTTGATCTGAACAGCCTTGATGCTGGCTTATTGTAAGACCTGCAAACATTCTCTAGAGCATCTCACTCTGGGAAAGTGGAACCTTCACCTATGGCTGACTATGCATGTTTCTGGAAGTTATTGGTGAGGACGTGTTGCTTCTGGATACTATTGGGGTTGTCTCTACAGAGAGAAGAGACCATGATTTTTTGACTTTTGGGTTTTAAAATTATATATATATATATATATAAATTATAAAATTATATATATATATATATATATATATATATATATATATATATGAATGACACTGTCTCATTGATTTAATAAAATGACACTTGCAAAACTAATCCAATGAACTATCAAAAAGAGCAACTGGTACTTTAATAAATAAGAATGATGCAGAAGATTATACATATTAGAATACAGATACTGCAGGAAACTGATAGGTATACCATGAAAAAGGGATTTTTGTGACCAAAATAGAAAATTTCAAAATTTTCCATTCCATAGATTTCTCAGAGCCTATAATCTGCTTATGTATCTGCTCAGTCTCCAAAAAATGTCCACAGAATAAATCACTGTCACTGATTATACAAAATGCTGTTACAAAAAAAAAATAACAATTTCTATCATGAAGGGACGTTTTATAGGCAAGGCCACTGTAGGTATTCTCTATTCTAAGAAGAGAAAGAAAAATTATAGTCTCATGATTTACATGTGCTTTTTAGTGTTTTAATGTTCTTAAGTCATTTCCTCACAACAGGCTAAAAACAAATTGACACTCCCTGTGTGTGTGTGTGTGTGTGTGAGAGAGAGAGCGAGAGAGAGAGAGAGAGAGAGAGAGAGAGAGAGAGAGCAGTAAAAATGAGTGTAAAGTTGTATATTTAGGACTTGCTTTTCCCTTAGTGAGTCCTATCCTAAAATTTCCTTGACTTTTATCCTCTACTGCTTCTGTCATCTCCATTTTCTTTAAGGGGAATCTATAGCAAAGATTTATGTCCTACAAGTGAAGTTTTTAGGTCTCAATTCGTGATGATAGTTACATCTTTATGATCTTGGTTGAGAAACTGCAAACAAGACATGAATTTCTTTAAATATTTTGTTTATTCTTAATGGAATGGTAAAATTTTATTTCCTCCTTTTATGAAACACAGCAACACTCTGGCTTATAAAAATGTGTTCTAAACATGCAAATGAAAGAAACGTATGCCTGCAATGTCCCCAAACCCCCAGAGCCAACAAAATGAAAAGAATCACACTTTAGTCTAATTCTCTGAAAGGTGGGTTTGAACCTGAAATCAGCTTCCAAGGAGCCATGTAAATAAGTTTGGTGATTTATCGAGGATTGGTTTCTAAGAATGACTTGGAGTTCAAATGAGTTCACCCAGATGGAGACCTGCCTGGTAGAAGGTTGGTCCCTGTGCCTTCTCTTTCATTGAAGAAGAAAGCACATTTTGAAACAAAAGTAAATTACTCTTGCACTGGCTGTCTTTTCTTTTGCTAGTTTGAAACTGTCTGTAGAAAGAGAGACATTTAATACTTTTATATTCTAAAAAGTAAATATTATGAAAAATAATAAACTAAATTAATGAGTATTTGCTACACAGTATCATTTTGTGCTTTATATGTTTAAACTCATTTGATCCTTGTGAATGTCTTGTAAAGTCCTTTCATATCCCTCAGTTTGAACATGAGAAATTGATTCTAGTGATTTATAAAAGTTGCCCAGGTTTCTGAAACACTCATCTGTCAAGCTAAGTTTTCTTCCAGCTACTGCAGTTTTATTCTGTTTTGCTTTGGTCTTGAAACACAGCTCATGAAGAGCTAATTTGTCATGCATTACCAACTCATTGCTTTCAAGGACCCCATAACATGTGAACATTGAAAGGCCTTGATATTTGCCTGTAAATAGCAACCCTGTCAGGAAAGTTTTAAGATATGTCTTTTTTGTGTGTGTGGACACATCTGCATACCAAAACACAAAAATAGCTGTGCATACTGATGAAAGTGGTAGTTTTTTAGTTATATTAAATTGGAATAACTTGTTTCCTAAAGTGTTGATCACTATTGCTTGAGGATGACACATTAATGTTTTGCATGTCTATCTGGAGTTGTGAGCTTCCTATAAAGATCTCTGTTTAGACAAAAACAGATGTGAGAAATACTCAAGTTCATTCTGTTGATTTTGAGAGAAGTATAAACATGAAAGAAAAGAAGACTTTGATAGTACAACTATGTATGCACTGCATCTAAGAATGCACCCAAAGACTTCATAGACAGGGCTATTTAACGAAGATATAATCATAAATCAAAATGTTTTGAGATCTTCAAATTTAGAAGTAACAAGCAGATAAACAGAACATGACCTGGTCTGGCTAATGGATACATGAGAAGAAACCTTTCAGAATCTCAGCATATAGCTGTATAATAAATGAATGTATAACATGTTAGAATTCTAACTCACTTATCAATATAGGGA
Source organism: Mus minutoides (assembly GCA_902729485.2). Classification (NCBI taxonomy): domain Eukaryota; kingdom Metazoa; phylum Chordata; class Mammalia; order Rodentia; family Muridae; genus Mus; species Mus minutoides. The sequence continues at coordinate 606,904 of LR749822.1, read as the reverse complement.
AATGCCAGCTCCAGGAAGCAGGAGTAGGTGGGTTGAGGAGCAAGGGGAGGGGAGGAGGGGACAGGGGATTTTTGGAGGGGAAACTAAGAAAGGAGATAATATTTGAAATGTAAATAAAGAAAATATCTAATAAGTCTATAAGCATGGGAAAAGAAGAGAAGGCTAATTATTTACATGCCCTGCATGAGGTGGCATGGAATTAAAGCAGTAAGAGATTAAAGGATGAAACAATAGAACCATATGAAATGAAGAAAGCATGTTCCTTAGGTTCCTGTCCTTGTCCTTGTCTTGGCCGTAAGTATCAGCAGAAAAGCAGTGATTTTTACCACCACATTTTCTTATCTTCATTGCCTTTTTTCTAGATAGATATACAGAGGCCTGAGGTAATATATCTGTCTAGCTACTGTAGACTTGCATATTAAAGTTGCTGCCAGGTCTACTAAACTTTCTCTACAAAAAGAGAAAGGATGTAAGTCTGGCCATTTTTGGAAGTATGGGGCTATAAATGATCCAAGTGGGCTAGCAGTTTTCTTTAAAATAGAACTGGCAGCTTGAGCAGCGGCATCCACCAAATTGACTAGATGTTTTGTACGTGGTTAAAGACATTCTAATTAACCACTCAGTACCAACAACAGATCTTATTTTTGTTAAAGAAATCCCATTAAAGAAATAACAACAACGAGGGCAGAGTAGCAAGAAAACAGTTCAAATGGCATTCTTTCTCTGATGCAAGACAACTCATTTGGAAACCTGCTTAAAAACCTGGTCTTTACTTAGTACTAGTTAGGGTTGTAATGCCAGTAAGAGACACCATGAAAGGAAAACATTTAACTGGGCCTGGTTTGCAGATCAGAGGTTTACATGGCAGTATGCTGGCAGACACGGATCTGGAAAGGTAGCTAAGTGTTCTATATCTGGATATACAGGCAGCAGGAAGACTATGAGACAGTGGGGCTGCCTTGAGCATCTGAAACCTCATGGTTGCCCCAGTACCCACTTTCTCCAGCAATGCCATACCTATTCTAAAATGCCACACCTCCAAATCGTGCCTTAAACTCATATAGACCTCTTAACTCCTACTTCATATACAGGTACATAATGTCTGTGTATATAATTAAACTGTATTAACAGCAAAGAAGCAAACCTTGTACTTAACCCTCTTGAGTACTAAGATAGGACTTAGCAGCTCTTAGTTACAAATAGCACATGCATATTTCAGAAAACAAGTGAATCGCCAATAGTCCCAGGCATCATGAAGTTATTATTAACTTTAGGATTGTCAATACATAGCAGAATCAAGATTAAATATTGATCCATTTGAGACTATAGAAGCAAGAGTTTTTATTTAGAATTCTCTCTCATTCTTTGTCTCTCTTTCTCTTTCTGTTTGTCTTTCTCCTCTCTTCTGTGTGTGTGTGTGTGTGTGTGTGTGTGTGTGTGTGTGTGTTTAAACCTACAGGGCTTAAACAACAGGGTTCTCAAGAGAAGGGACCTGCAACAACAAATTTTGGAGATCAGAAGACATGAAGAAAGGCGGCAAGACAAAAATTCTGTTCAAGCCTCATTTATTCTTGGGCAATGGAGGGCCTTTAAAGATGAAAACTGCAAACAGCATTTGCTCAGGTACACAGGCCAAACTGGTGGTGCTAGCTAACACATTAGTGTCAAAGAAATGTCTCCATTGTAAAAAGGTGCAAAAATGAATGTCTTCATTGTGAAGGGAAAGGAATGCCCTTATCTTAAAGTGTCCCAAGTCAATTATGGAATGGAAGCAAGATAGTGGAAGAGGCGAAAGAGTATTAGATGATGGCCCAGGGACAGGATTCCAGAGGCTTTCTGGCCCCAACATGTGTGTTTTTGTCTGTCTTTCTTTTTATTTATCTTAGGAGTTTTTATGCTTTCATTCTTTACCATTTCTTGTTCTCACCTTTTGTTTTTCTTAGACAGGGACTTGATTTATAGTTCTGGCTGGCTTAGTAGCTGCTCTTTATCCCAGGTTGACTTCATACTTGTGACAATTTTTCTGTTTCAACTTCTTGAGTGCTAGGATAACAGGAAAAAAAACCACTATACCTGATTCAGAATAGCATTTCTTTAATAAACTTTTTTTTGCATTTTATTAGATATTTTCTTCATTTACATTTCCAATGCTATCCTGAAGGTCCCCTATACCTCCCCCCTACCCTACTCCCCTACCTACCCACTCCCACTTCTTGGCCCTGGCGTTCCCCTGTACTGGGGCATATAAAGTTTGCAAGACCAAGAGCCCTCTCTTCCCAATGATGGCCAACTAGGCCATCTTCTGCTACATATGCACCTAGAGACACGAGCTCTGGGGGTGTTGGGGTCCGACCCACCATCCCCCACATAACCTGGGTTCCCTGGGAGGCAGAATGGGGATCGCTAGGACTAGCGGGGAGAGAAAAAATAAAACACTGAGTCAGTTCTCTGGTCAAAATATGTCTGCGTCTTTACTGTGAATATCTGTCTGCAAAATCTCTAGGGAAAACCCTGCCCTCCATCCCTTCTGCACAGGCGCCTGGAATTTGGAGCGAAGCCTGAAGTACTGTGGGATGTCCCAGCTGTAGGTAGGTGAACTGGGTGGAGCCAGGGTCCAGGGTGCTCTGGAACTTCTCTGCAGGATGCATGTCCCAGGAGGCGACTGGGCAGCTGGATTCCAGAGTAGCTCAGGTGTGGTTTAACAAGACAATGGAAACCAGTCTTGGCTGAAGAACCACTCTCTATGTGGCTTTTTGCAGCATGCCCTCAAGGGGCACTAGGTCTGAATGCTGGAGGTTACATGGGGGTACTGGTTATTTTAATAAACTTTAAAGGTTAGTATATGTTCTAAGTATATCTATAGCTAAAATTACCCATGGTATACAATTTTAATTATAAAAAAATTTAAAGAAGTATTAGTATTTATTATTAATGTGTGTATATGGTATACTATACATGATTGTGTGCATATAAGTGTGCTAAGGTGCCTATATAGAAGCTAGAGCACAACTTGGTAGCATCCATTCACTCTCAAAATTTCAATGCATTCAAGAGATGTATATAAGGTCAACAGCCCTATATAACAGGAATGTTTACTCACTGAACAATTACATAAGCTCAGGAAGGTATTCTTTTATATTTTTATTAGATATTTTCTTCATTTGCATTTCAAGTGCTATCTCATAAGTCCCCTATACCCTCTCCCCACCATGCTCCCCTACCCACCCACTCCCACTTCTTGACCCTGGCATTCCCCTGTATTGGGGCATATAAAGATTGCTAGACCAAGGGGCCTATCTTCCCAATAATGGCCAACTAGGTCATCTTGTAATACATATGAAGCTAAAGACACGAGCTCTGGGGGTTCTGATTAGTTCATATTGTTGTTCCATCTATAGGGTTGCAGACACCTACAGCTTTTGGGTATTCTCTCTAGCTCCTACATTGGGGACCCTGTGTTCCACCCTATAGATGACTGAGAGCATATACTTCTGTATTTGTCAAGGACTGACAAAGCTTCACAGGAGACAGCAATATCAGAGTCCTTTCAGCAAAATCTTGCTGACATATGCAACAGTATCTGTATATTTGGTGGCTGATTATGTGATGGACCCCCTGGGTGGGGCAGTCTCTGGATGGTCCATCCTTTCGTCTTAACTAAAAACCTTGTCTCCTTAACTCCATCCATGGATACAATATTCTCTATTCTAGGGAGGAATGAAGTATCCACACATTAGTCTTTCTTGATTTTCTTGTATTTTGGAAGTTGTATCTTGGGTATTCTAGGTTTCTGGGCTATTATTCACTTATCAGTGAGTGCATATCAAGTAACTTCTTTTGTGATTGGGTTACATCACTCAGGATGATATCCTCCAGATACATCCATTTCCCCAAGAATTTCATAAATTCATTGTTTTTAATAGCTGAGTAGTACTCCATTGTGTAAATGTACCACATTTTCTGTATCCATTCCTCTATTCAGGGACATCTGGGTTCTTTCCAGCTACTGGCTATTATAAATAAGCCTGCTATGAGCATAGTGGAGCATGTGTCCTTGTTACCAGTTGGAACATTTTCTGGGTATATGCCCAGGAGAGGTATTGCTGCATCTACTGGTATTAATATGTCCAGTTTTCTGAGGAACCTCCAAACTGCTTTCCAGAGTGGTTGTACCAGCTTGCAATTCCACCAGCAATGGAGGAGTGTTCCTTTTTCTCCAAATCCATGCCAGCATCTGCTGTCACCTGAATTTTTGATCCTAGCCATTCTGACTGGTGTGAGGTGGAATTTCAGTGTTGTTTTGATTTGCATTTCCTTGATGATTAATGATGTAGAACATTTTTCAAGTGCTTCTCAGCCCTTCTGTATTCCTCAGTTGAGAATTCTTTGTTTAGCTCTGTACCCCATTTTTAATGGGGTTATTTGAATTTCTGGAGTTCAGCTTCTTGAGCTCTTTGTAAATATTGGATATTAGCCCACTATCAGATTTAGGATTGGTAATAATTCTTTCCCAATCCATTTTTGGCCTTTTTGTCTTACTGACAGTATCTTTTGCTCTAAGGAAGCTTTGCAATTTTATAAGGTCCCATTTGTTGATTTGTGACCTTACAGCACAGGCCAATGCTGTTCTGTTTAGAATTATTCCATTAGGCCCATATCTTCGAGGGTTTTCCCCACTTTCTCCTCATAAATTTAAGTGTCTCTGGTTTTATGTGGAGGTCTTTGATCCACTTAGACTTGATCTTTGTGCAAGGAGATATGAATGGATCAATTCGCATTCTTCTACATGTTGAATGCCAGTTGTGCCAGCATCATTTGTTGAAAATGCTGTCTTTTTCCCACTGGATGGTTTTACCTCCCTTGTCAAAGATAAGGTGATCAAAGGTGTATGGGTTCATTTCTGGGTCTTCAATTCTATTCCATTGGTCTACATGTCTGTTGCTGTACCAGGAACATGCACTTTTTATCACAATTGATCTGTAGTACAGCTTGAAGTTGGGCATGGTGATTCCACCAGAGGATCTTTTATTGTTGAGAATAGTTTCTGCTATCCTAGGGTTTTTGTTATTCCAGATGAATTTGCAAATTTCCCTTTCTATCTCAATGAAGAATTGAGTTGGAATTTTGATGGGGATTGCGTTGAATCTGTAGATTGCTTTCGGCAGGATAGCGATTTTGACTATATTAATCTTGCCAATCCATGAGCATGGGAGACCGTTCTATCTTCTGAGATCTTATTCAATTTCTTTATTCAGAGACTTGAAGTTCTTGTCATACAGATCTTTAACTTTCTTAGTTAAAGTCACACCAAGGTACTTTATATTATTTGGGTCTATTTTGAAGGGTGTTGTTTCCCTAATTTCTTTCTCATCCTGTTTATCTTTTGTGTAGAGAAAGGCAACTGATTTGTTTGAGTTAATTTTATATCCAGCTACTGCATTGAAGCTGCTTATCAGGTTTAGGAGTTATCTGGTGGAATCTTTAGGGTCACTTATATATACTATCATATCATCTGCAAATAGTGATATTTTGACTTCTTCCTTTACCATTTGTATCCTCTTGATCTCCTTTTGTTCTCAAATTGCTCTGGCTAGGACTTCAAGAATTGAATAGGTATGGAGAAAGTGGGCAGCTTTGTCTAGTCCCTGATTTTAGTGGGGTTGCTTCAAGCTTCTCTCCTTTTACTTTGATGTTGGCTACTGGTTTGCTGTATATTGCTTTTATTATGTTTAGCTATTGGCCTTGAATTCCTAATCTTTCCATGAATTTTATCATGAAGGGGTGTTGAATTTTGTCAAATGCTTTCTCAAAATCTAACCAGATGATCATGTGGTTTTTGTCTTTGAGTTTGTTTACATAGTGAATTATGTTGATGGATTTCCATATATTAAACCATCCCTGTATCTCTTGGATGAAGCCTACTAGATCATGATGAATGATCATTTTGATGTGTTCTTGGATTTGGTTTGTGAGGATTTTATTGAGTATTTTTGCATGGATATTCATAAGGGATATTGGTCTGACTTTCTCTTTCTTTGTTGGATCTTTGTGTGGTTTAGGTATCAGAGTAATTGTGGCTTCATAGAATGAATTGGGTAGAGTACCTTCTGTTTCTATTTTGTGAAATAGTTTGAGGAGAGTTGGGATTTGGTCTTCTTTGAAGGTCTGATAGAACTCTGCACCAAACCCATCTGGTCCTTTGCTTTTTATGGTTGGGAGACTATTAATGACCACTTCTATTTCTTTTTTTTTTTTTAAGATTTATTTTATTTATTATATGTAAGTACACTGTAGCTGTCTTCATGCATTCCAGAAGAGGGTGCCAGATCTCATCAAGGATGGTTGTGAGCCACCATGTGGTTGCTGGGATTTGAACTTATCACCTTCGGAAGAGCAGTCGGGTGCTCTTACCCCCTGAGCCATCTCACCAGCCCCCACTTCTATTTCTTTAAGGGAAATGAGACTGTTAAGATTGTTAATCTGATCCTGCTTTAACTTTGGTACCTGGTATCTGTCTAGAAAGTTGTCCATTTCATCCAGGTTTTCCAGTTTTCTTGAGTATAGCCTTTTGTAGTAGGATCTGATAATGCTTTGGACTTCCTCAGGATCTGTTGTTTGTTATGTCTCCTTTTTCACTTCTGATTTTGTTAATTCAGATACTTTCCCTCTGCACTCTAGTTAGTCTGGCTAAGGGTTTATCTATCTTGTTGATTTTCTCAAAGAACCAGCTCTTGGATTGGTTGATTCTTTGAATAGTTCTTTTTGTTTCCACTTGGTTGATTTCAGCTCTGCATTTGATTATTTCCTGCTGTCTACTCCTTTTGGGTGAATTTGCTTCTTTTCTTTCTAGAGCTTCTAGGTGTGCTGTCAGACTGCTAGTGTATTTTCTCTCTAGTTTCTTTTTGGAGGCACTCAGGGCTATGAGTTTTACTTGTAGGACTGCTTTCATTGTGTCCCATAAGTTTGGGAATTTTGTGGCTTCATTTTCATTAAACTCTAAAAAGTCTTTAATTTCTTTCTTTATTTCTTCCTTGTCCAAGGTGTCACTGAATATAGTGTTGTTCAGTTTCCATGTGAATGTTGGCTTTCTATTATTTATGCTGTTATTGAGGATCGACCTTAATCTGTGGTGATCTGATAGGATACATGGTATAATTTCACTATTTTGTATCTGTTAAAGCCTGTTTTGTGACCAATTATATGCTCATTTTTGGAGGAGGTACGATGAGGTGCTGAGAAGAAGCTATATCCTTTTGTTTTATGATAAAATGTTCTGTAGTTATCTGTTAAATCCATTTGTTTCATAACTTCTGTTAGTGTCGATGTGTCTCTGTTTAGTTTCTGTTTCCAGGATCTGTCTATTGGTGAGAGTGGGGTGTTGAAGTCTCCCACTATTATTCTGTGAGGTGCAATGTGTGCTTTGAGATTTACCAAAGTTTCTTTAATGAATGTGGCTGCCCCTACATTTGGAGCATTGATATTTAGAATTGAGAGTTCATCTTGGTAGATTTTACCTTTGATGAGTATGAAGTGCCCCTCCTTGTCTTTTTTGATAACTTTGGGTTGGAAGTCAATTTTATTCGATATTAGAATGGCTACTCCAGCTTATTTCTTCGAACCATTTTCTTGGAAAATTGTTTCCCAATCTTTTACTCTGAGGTACTGTCTGTCTTTGTCTCTGAGGTGGGTTTCCTGTAAGCAGCAAAATGTTGGGTCTTGTTTGTGTAGCCAGTCTGTTAGTCTATCTTTTATTGGGGAATTGATTGCATTGATGTTAAGAGAAATTAAAGAAAAGTAATTGTTACTTCCTGTCATTTTTGATGTTAAAGATGGGATTCTGTTTTTGTGGCTGTCTTCTTTTAGTTTTGTTAAAAGGTTCCTTTCTTGTTTTTTTCTAGGGTGTAGTTTCCATCTTTGAGTTGGTGTTTTCCAGTTATTATCCTTTGAAGGGCTAGATTCATGGAAAGATATTGTGCGAATTTGGTTTTGTCATGGAATACTTTGGTTTCTCCATCTATGGTAATTGACAGTTTTGCTGGGTATAGAAGCCTGGGCTGGCATTTGTGTTCACTTAGTGTCTGTATAAAGTCTGTCCAGGATGTTCTGGCTTTCATAGTCTCTGGTGAGAAATCTGGAATAATTCTAATAGGCCTGTCTTTATATGTTACTTGACCTTTTTCCCTGACTGCTTTCAATATTCTCTCTTTATTTAGTGCATTTGTTGTCCTGATTATTATGTTTGGAAGGAATTGCTTTTCTGGTCCTGTCTATTTGGAGTTCTGTAGGCTTCTTGGATGTTCATGGGCATCTCTCTCTTTATGTATGGGAAGTTTTCTTCTATAATTTTGTTGAAGATACTTGCTGGCCGTTTAAGTTGTTAATCTTCTTTCTCATCTACTCCTATTATCCGTAGGTTTGGTTTTCTCATTATGTCCTGGATTTCTTGGATGTTTTGAGTTAGGATCTTTTTGCATTTTGTGTTTTCTTTCATTGTTGTGTCCATGATCTCTATGGAATCTTCGGCACCTGAGATTATCTCTTCCATCTCTTGTATTTTGTTGCTGATGCTCACATCTATAGTTCCTGATTTCTGTCCTAGGGTTTCTATCTCCAGAGTTGTCTTTCTTTGGGTTTTCTTCATTGTTTTTACTTCCATTTTTAGATCTTGGATGGTTTTGTTAAACTCCATTGCCTGTTCGGTTATGTTCTCGTGTATTTCTTTAAGGGATTTTTTGTTTCTTCTACCTGTTTAGCAGTGTTTGCCTGTAGTTCTTTAAAGGCTTCTACCTGTTTAGCAGTGTTCTCCTGTAATTCTTTGTGGGATTTCTGTGTTTCTTCTTCAATATCTTCTGCCTATTTAGCATTGTTCTCCTGTATTTCTTTATGTGTGTTATTAATGCCCTTCTTAAAATCTTCTACCATCATGATGAGATATGATTTAAAATCCATGTCTTGCTTTTCAGGCATGCTGGGGTATCCAGGACTTGTTGAGGTGGGTGTACTGGGTTCTGATGATGCCCATTGTTCTTGGTTTCTGTTAGTAAAGTAAGTTTCTTAAGTTTGCCTTTTGCCATCTGGAAATTTCTGATGTTAATGTTCAAGCAGTCTCCCGTTGGAGCTTGATCCTCCTGTGATTCTGTTAGCCTCTCTCAGCACTCCTGGTAGACCAACTCTCCCCTGAGTTCCAGTGATCAGAGCACTCTCTTCAGGCAAGCTCTTCTCTTGCAGGGTAGGTGTTCATCAGTCTGGAGTTCTGATCCACTTCCTGAGTTCTTGGGTCAGAACTCTCCCAGAATGCTGACTCTCTTCTGGCAAGGAATGTGCCCAGGGGTCTGGGTCCCAGCTCCATTTCTTGGCTGAGGTTTAAGGCCCTACAGAACCCTGACCAAGAAGCTATGTTGCTTCTATTGCCCATGTGCTCTCAGGTGATCAGGAGGTCCTAGGTGGGGTAGGGGTCCCTTGATCCCAAGGTGATCTGGAGGACCCGTGGCTTGGAGAGCACTCTGGAGCCCCTAGCAGCCTCTTTTGAGCTCAGAAGGAAGATGGCAGGGGTGGCCCCAGCTGAAAGTGACCCTAGCCCTTGGTTGGGTGCGGCTCCTTTGTCCCTGTTCCTGCTGGCACAAGACCCTCCATGAATCCTGCAGCTGACTCTTTGCTCCTCTCACCAGCGACCCCAAAGTGATCCTGATGTCCTGTGGTATGGAGAGCACTCCGGGGGCCTTAACAGCCTCTGGTGGGCTCAGAAGGAAGATGGCAGGGGTGGCCTGGGCCTTAATCTCGAGGTGATCCTGAGGTCCCACAGTGTGGAGAGCTTTCAGGAGGCCCTAGCAGCCTCTGATGGGCTCAGAAAGAAGATGACAGGGGTGGCTTTGGCTGGAAGAGACCCCAGCCTCTGGTCGGGTGGAGTTCCTCTGTTCCTTCTCCCGCTGGCATAATACCCTCCGCTATTCCTGAAGATGACACTACACTCCACTCCCCAGGAAGGTATTCTTAAATAACATGATTTCCAGATATTAAAAAACTTATCTCTAAAGTAAGATTTTGGCTTCCTATCTATGATGGTTAGCTTTTCCTCAACTTGACCCAAGCTAGAGAGGTTTATCTGTGAGAAGACTTCCTCAACTAAAAAACACGTGTCTATCCCATAAGTCTATAAGCAGATAATTTATTTTAATATTTGTTGTGGGAATTCCATGTTTTCTGTGGTTGGTGACACCCATGTGTAGGTTGTCATAAGTAGTTTAGAAAAAAAGGCTGAGCAAGCCAAGAGGGTAAACCAGCAAGCACCACTTCTCCATGGTCTCTACTTTAGTTCCTGCCTCTAGAATCCTGTTTTGAGTTCCTGCTCTATATTTTGTCAATGAAGGATAGTGACTTGTACTGTGATGTATATTCTTTACACCCCAAGGTGCTGTTTGTAGTTTTTATTTGTTTTGTGGCATTAGAAGGTAATGAAAAAAGAAAAAAGAAGGTAATCTAAGATACTAGCTAAGCAAGAAAAGATCCTTTGTTTTATAAACTTTATTTATTGGTAGTGTGTGCTTTAAGTATATTCATAGTTAAGATAAACCATGATCTACAATTTTAGATATAAAGGAATTTAAATTTTTATTTGTATTTATTATTAATGTGTGTATGTGGCATTCACATGTCAGAAAAATCAGTACTGCTTATTATGTATATTCATGTATGGTTATTAAAATTGAAATAACCTAAAATCTGCTTCTTACAAAATATCAATAAACCAATTTAAATGCCAGTATATGTTAGGGTATGATAATCAATAATTAACTCAAAAAATTTACATAACAAATTTGAAAAAATGTAACTATTAAAGATTTTAAAATATATGTAGAAAAGAAATCACTGAAAGAACTCATACTTTTCTTAATCATATGAATGCATCCTTAACTTCATGGGAAGTGAAATTCAAATTAAAAGCATGCTGAGATGCTGTTGGTTCAGAATCTTTTCAGTATTATAAAGATGAACTATGTTGATAAAACTATGGGGAAAGTTAAATCTCCATATGCATCACTAGAAAGAGAAAGAAAACAAATATTTTTATGTATTTAAACCTTAAGCAGAAAACCTAGCAGCCAAAAACTTTTCTTGAAGCTGCATCTCCAAGTATGCATACTAAGGAATATACTACTCATGCCCTTGACTTATTGTTTTTATTAAAATACAACCTAAGCCTCTAAAATTTCTAGTTATGGGAAAATCATTGAGTCTACCATTTCCTTTATCATGAGGTATTACAGAGGTATACAGAAAAAGAGAAAAATCTCCGAATTGATAATATTTATAGGCTATATTGTAAAGTAAAGCATATAGGCTAAAATATGTCTTTTAAGCTTCATTATTTATAATAAGGGTCAAGTTTTAGAAGAAGGATGGGCAGAAAGTTTGAACTAGAAAGGGAGTGAAAGAGTAAACAGAAGATAGATCAATGTCAAAAATGAAGATGTCTATTCTTGTAAGATTTCAAGAGGTAAGTGTTTAGAATAAACATGAAATTTCTATTTCAAGATGTTAGTGTTTAGAATCCTCAAAAATAATCAGAGTTGAAGAGCTTACTATGGTTATAGAATATATTGGTAGATCTTCTCATCAACTTTTAGAATTGCAATGTCATCCATAATATGAATGTGAAATACAGGCTGTGGTTTTTTAAAGTTGTTTTTCTCCAATGTCTATAAAATTATGTATACTAAATGCATAACAGATAGGAGTATAAAACATGTTTTACTCATAAAGAACAATTAGTTGTTATATTTTACGGTGTATATATATAGCGTCTGTGGTCAGCTTTTCCCATCAGTATCCTTTTGTGTTGGACTTTATTTTGCTCTTTACTCTTTACTGAAACCCTGATTTAGGATTCTTACTTGCCACTCTATACTTGCCCTCTAATCACACTGCCATAATTATCTTCATCATTATTATGCAATTGACTCTATTAATTCGACTTTTATTGTTATAACATAGTTACTTAAGGTATACTATGTCTATAATGAAAGAAGTTGTCAGTTTTAGAGTTAATTTTCAATTTTAGAGGCTAAAATCCCAAATGACATAGGGTAGGCTCTGGTTAATGGAGAATAATCCACAACAAAACAAAAAAGTACTTGTACTATGTGACATTGTGGTGATTGGCAGGTCCTTGAATAGGTGATTTCTTTTCAAGAATGGAAGGCAGAGAAAGAGTTTTAAGGATTTTTGTAAAAGTTTTGGCTGTGACCAATATTTTGTTTTAAGATCCCTGTGACTTAGAGACTTTCCACGGGGTATCAGTCCACAGGATTCCAACAGCTCCAACATGCCCCCAATGAAACAAGACTTTCAGCAAATGAAACTTTAGGGAAACCATTCTCTCCATGTGAATGCCAAGGTATTAGTTGATACTTATCTTTTTCTTCATATGTGTGTGTGTGTCTAATAGAATTTAAAATTCATTAAAATGGTGAATTTATAGTGTGTTATCACACATTCCAAATGCACACAACGGAACATTATCCACTGAAGGTTAACACTGAATATTTGCTGGTGTGTTGAGTTGGAGTGAGTGCAATTAGTGAATTACTGAGCTAACTCAATAATCTGGTAAGCTGTCGAAGGAAGTTGCTGTCCATCCACAAACTGCATGTGTGTTGAGAGATGATAACAAGTGACCTTAATCATTTGGCCATCTTAATATGGTACTGAGTGTTTTGGCTGCATGGATTTTTAAAAAGATATCCTTGAATAATCTAAGCATATACATGACTGAAAAATCTATTCACCCTGAGGAAAAATTTCGAACATTTTATAGCTTATAAAGCCGTTGAATTGAAACCTGTGAACAGGAGAAATACAACAGATGTCTCTGTGAAAGAAAACAACCAAGTAGAATATATTTAGTATAATCATAGATTTTTCTCAAATTCAATTCACGGAAATAAAAATATGCAAGGCAGCCAATTTTCCACTTCAGGTCTCATAACAAAAGCTTTCAGGATTGATAGCTTATACTTTATTAAACAGAATATAAATTAATAAATACACACAACCTTGGAGCTAATTGCCTTTACTAGCATTTCAGGGTCAAAAATCAAGAATCTCTCTATGGAAAAAAAAAATCCTGATTTCTCTGTCTCCTTGAAAATTTTTTTGAATATGCCTGAATACTCCTTCAGTCTTCAAAGTATGTTAATGGAGCTTTATTTTTAAAATTCAAGAATTATGTATAAAAAACTCAGTGTAAGTGTAGGCCTAGCTCAGGTGAAGAATAGATACTGCCCTGAAGATAAATGCATTCTATATTCTGTTTTATGATGTTTACATTCTAATGTGTGGACAGGGACAAATAACTACAAACAAAACTAGCTCAGGTACTATTAAATACTAAGGAGAAAAATAAAGACAGAATGACAGTTAGGAAGTATTACAGAGAAGGACTAAAGATAATAGCCCAGATGTACAATCCAAAGCAATCTCATCTGTAACTGATGGAGCAAGCCACAGAGTGGTTAAACTAGAGTCACAGAGATACTGGAGGTCCAATATAGGGATCCTTCTTAGCCTGTGTAGGCATTTGTATTATCTAAGGTAAGAAAGTCAGAAAGATAAAAGTATAAAGCTGAATGTTTGGACCAAAGCAAATATTTTCTAGATAGAGATGGTAGGATGGTGACTTGGTGGGAGATGGATGGCATGAGTTTAGTTTTGGACATGATCCATTCTAAGACTCTCGTACCAGGTGTGCGTGTGCATGTGCGCGCGTGTGTGTGTGTGTGTGTGTGTGTGTGTGTGTGTGTGTGTGTGTGTGTAGGCTGGAGATTAATCTTGCTTGTTCTTCCTGGTAGTTTTTCAGGTCCATGGGCTCTCACTTCATTGAAAGAAGCCTCAGCAGTTAAGAGTGCCAACTACTCTTCCAAAGGTCATGAGTTCAAATCCCAGCAACCATATGATGGTTCACAACCATCCTTAATGATAACTGATGCCCTCTTCTAGGGTGTCTGAAGACAGCTATAGTGAGCAAGTGGAACTAGAGAAAGAAAAAAAATAAGGGTTTAAAGAAAGCTACAGTGTACTTACATATAATAAATAAATCTTTGAAAAAAATAGAAATTAAAAAAAAAGAAGGCAATTTCAGTGAGTCTTTTTTTTTTTTTTTTTTTTTGGTTTTTCAAGACAGGGTTTCTCTGTGTAGCCTTGGCTGTCCTGGAACTCACTTTGTAGATCAGGCTGGCCATGAACTCAGAAATCTGCCTGCCTCTGCCTCCCAAGTGCTGGTATTAAAGGTGTGTGCGACCACTGCCCGGCTTCAGTGAGTCTTTTTAAGGAGACATCCACAAGACATAGAATCAGAATAGAGAACAAAACACCCATGAAAGGAGTTACAGAGACAAAAATTGGAGCTAAGACGAAAGGATGGACCATACAGAGACTACCCCACCCGGGGATCCATCCCATAATCAGCCACCAAATCCAGACACTATTGCATATGCCAGCAAGATTTTACTGAAAGAATCCTGATATAACTATCTTGAGTGAGGCTATGCCAGTGCCTGGCAAATACAGACGGGGATGCTCACATTCATCTATAGGATGGAACACAGGGCTCCCTATGGAGGAGCTAGAGAAATTACCCAAGGACTTGAAGGGGTCTACAACCCTTTAGGTAGAACAACAATATGAACTAAACAGTACCCCTAGATCTCGTGTTTCTAGCTGCATATGTAGCAGAAGATGGCCTAGTCAGCCATCATTGGGAAGAGAGGCCCCTTGGTCTCACAAACTTTATATGCCCCAGTACAGGGGAATGCCAGGGCCAGGAAGTGGGAGTGGGTGAGTGGGGGAGCAGGGCAGAGGGAGGGTATAGGGAACTTTGGGGATAGCATTTGAAATGTAAATAAAGAAAATATAAAACAAAAACAAAAACAAAACAACAACAAAAGAATCTGCCTTGATATTGGGCTCACTGACTTTCATAAATAGTTTACAAACTACTTGTTATTTAAGAGTTTGTTTTAGCAACTCAAGTGGGCAAAGAGGTCAAAAAAATGTAAGACCATGTCCTAATTAGTATTAAGTGAATTTTATGGATTTGGCTGCTTTGGATGGCCAATGAGTTTTGTGGATCCACATGTCTCTACCTTCCCAAGTAATGTTGATTCCTTAGACTTGTACAGCCCTGCCTGCTTTTTACTTTATGTGAGTTCTTGAAAACAATACTCAGATCCTCATACTTGTACTGAGCTATTTCCCTACCAGTCCCTAACTTTTCTCTAAAGGCCTGTTGAAAAGGCAATTATAAAGTCAAAAATTAGAGTACATAGACTGTTCAAACTTCTGCCTATAGGCTGCATACACACTAGTGTAGGTATGAATGTGGTCCAACAGAGTTGTAAATGACAGTGCCAAATTATAGTGCTCCAAATTTAGGCAATGTGAAGAGGAATATTTGAGTGAGCACAGGCAAATATCATAACTCAGTGAGCTAAGCCCTGGGTGTGGAAGTGACTTCTGATTAGATGCAGCATCTAGAACAAGTTTGAGCATTCATGTTTGTTGGTAGCACAAGAGAGACTCAATTTAAAGAACCCTGTTTATATTGACAAAGAGCATAGTTTATTGGAAGACTATTGGTGATATCTTAAAGATCTTTTATGCTAGTTATTATTTTTTTCCTAAAACACATGAGGAATGAACATTCTTTGAAGTGAAGATTAAGAAATTATTGTTGAGAGTTGAAAAAAATAAGAAAAAGAAAAGAAGTAATTGAAAAAATTAGGGAGGACAAGAAAGATGAACGCAAATGAGGAAGCAAGGGAAGAGGAAGAGGCATCTTAAAGCTTTCTGAGGGTTAGAACCAATAGAGAACTGAGATTGGTGAATGTTTTTCCATGAAGCACCAAGCAAAGGTCATTAAGGCTTTGTAGACCATCCTTCTTTAGGTCACAACTACTCATGATTCTGGGTAGTGTCAGAAGTAGCCATCTATAGACATATGTAAATAGCTGTGGTCATGTTCCAATCACCTCTTTCTTTCTTTCTTTCTTTCTTTCTTTCTTTCTTTCTTTCTTTCTTTCTTTCTTTCTTTCTTTCTCTCTCTCTCCTTCCTTCTTTCCTTCCTTCCTTCCTTCCTTCCTTCCTTCCTTCCTTCCTTCCTTCCTTCCTTCCTTCTGTCATTTTTCCTTCTTTACTTTTCTCCTGCCTCCCTCCTTCCCTCCTTCCCTCCTTCCCTCCCTCCCTCCCTCCCTCCCTCCCTGACTTCTTTAATATACTTATTCTCTTTTCTTTTATTTCCTCTTTTATTTTAAGACAGGGGTGTATTCTATATCTCAAGATAGTCTACAGCTCTTTATGTAGACTGGTCTAACAAATTTACAGCCATTTCTCTGCATCTGCCTCCTGCATGATGAGATTGATGATCTAAAACTCCTCCACACCCACAAACTTTTAGTTTTTGAATAATTAAATAACTTGGCTGGTTTAGGCTTGTCAAGCCACGGTGTCTTTACTCTAGTAAATTACTTAGATCACTTGAAACTAGACATTTCTTTTGTCTGAATATGCCATCCTAAATTGATATACTGATCTGTATAACCATATTGAGGTGTTATGAGTGGGATTTTTGTGAGGTAGATGATTCCTGAAGACAGTCTTCATCATGATATATATGTCCTTATAAAAGAAGTGTGCCCTAGAGGGCTAGCCAACTGTTTCCATATAAGGCCTCAGGAATAAGGCACTTTTAATGAGTCTCTTTAAGGAGACACCCACAAGTCATAGAATCTGCCTTGATATTGGACTCACTGACTTCCATAAACAGTGAGTCCAATAAACTACTTGATATATGAGAGTTTGTTATAGCAACTTAGGTGGACAAAGAAGTCAGGAAAATGTAAGGCCATATCCTAGTTAGTTTTAAGTTTTACTGTGACACAGTCTATAATCACACAGATGGGATTTTCAATTATGCAATAGTCCACAGCAGACTGACTTGTTGGAACATCTGTAGGGGATTGTCTTGTTAATTTGTGCAAGAGGGACCAGCCCACCAAGGGTCACTATTCCTTGAGAAAATGTCAAGTCTTCTATAATAGAGTTACCTAAGCATGAGCTTCCAAGCAAGCCAACACACATGATGACTTCATGTTTCCTGCTTCAGTCACTCATATTTCTCAAGATTGAAAGAATAAATATGTCTCAATGTATAAATTTAAAAAATCCCCTCATACCATAAGTTGGTATAGGGCATGGGCATGATGTGAAATACAAGGGATTCATATTTTGTACAAAAGAACTATTGTAGTAGTTAATCCAGAAGGAAAGGGGAAAAAATATTTGGATGCAGCACAAACTAAAGTGATTCCAGTGTCACTCCAAGTAGGAAGATGGATGTGTTAGGGAATCTGTGATGAATATAAGGGGCCAATCTCCCCAATTGAATATCAGATCTCAGCGACATGAATGATGATAAATACACAAAGGAAATGCTGAATTCTAGAAACTTTTGTTTGTATGTGATTATCATTTATAGAAAAATTTGGAAAGATTATGAGTTGAAGACTGACAATAAAGGATGCATAAAAGGGCATTAGTGGACTGGTTCATTGTATAAATGTCCTTGTTGGGTAGAGAGAAGATGTCAGTGTGCCCAGTGATTCCTGGTTCACAGTCCCTTCCGACATTGAGTTCTAATTCTGCTACATGTCTTAGAGTGAGTTAAAATTCTAGGAACTATTTGTTTCAATTCTCAAAGGGAATTCTATCACTAAGAAGTCACCTCTCTGTCTTGCTTTTTCTGGTTGGTCTGTAGCTATGATATTGTTGGCTCTTTGGAGCCAACTACTATACTATTTTGATAGGCAGAGCATATTTATGCTGAAAGCCACTGTAGCTCCACAGTAAATGAGAAATTAAAAAGTTATGTCTTCAATACTAAAGCATTAGTTTAACTTTTCATTCCTTACCTTCATCTATAAGGCATTGTAGAATAGTGTACTTATAAACAGTATAACCATTCCAGTTGTCATAAAATCTAGTGAATTTTTTTGTGTGTGTGTTCAAGGTAGGTATTAATAATTTGAAAAGAAACACTTATGTCAATATGTGGATAATCTGGTTTTTTAATGTCCTCTCAAAATTCAGAGACTTAAATGAGACATAAAATTTATTTCTTTTACATAATATCAGAGAAGTTGATGGAAATACATAATAAATATATTAAGTATATGAGATTTTCATTTGTGAAAATTTGGCAAAGAGCTGGAGTAGGGCAAGGAAAAATGAGAAACAGAAGATTTTAAAGAATTTGTTGAAAAAGAAGTAAAAGTACACCCCCCCAAAAAAAAACCAAAAAACAAGAAACATAAAACAAATTCATATCAGTTCTTGCAAGAGACTTTGAGCATAGTGTTAATCATGTGACATCACCTAGCTTCAAGAAAGACTGATTTCTGACTGATGACCAAGGGCATTGATAAAATTTAGAAAATAAATTAGAAGAAACCATTTGCAGTATTTGACAATATAATATTAATGATACGACAAATGTTTGAACTAATTTAGGCTAGAATTAGAAAACTTTTGATTTGTCTGAACTGAATTATTTGTTGAGCATTGTGGTGTGTGCGTGTGTGTGTGTGTGTGTGTGTGTGTGTGTGTGTTTGTGTGTTGGTCCTTTTATTTCTCCTTATAGTTCATGATGAAATTAATGACTTTTGTTTGTTTGTTAGTTGTGGTCATTACTGTATAAACAAGAACTAGTGCTGACTCCTAATGGCATTCTGCTATATTCAAATATCAGTGCTTTATCTAGTCATCATCAAAGAGGCTTCCTCCTGAAGCAAACAGTTACAGATGCAGAAGCCCATAGCTAGCCGTTCTAAAAGGAAGGTTTCCATCAAATCCCTCCTCCCTAAGCTCAGGAAATCCCATGGCAGAGTAGATGGAAATATTGTATGATCCAGAGTGGATGGCAGACACCTGGATCAATTAAGCAAGGCATATATGAACTCACAGAGACTGAAGCAGCAGGTATAGGGCCTAATTTGTCTATACCAGGTCTTCTGCATATCTATTATAGTGTTTAGCTTAGTATTTTTATGAGACTCCTGAGTGTGAGAACACATGTGTCTCTGACTCTTGGACCTGTTATTTGGGCTCTTCTCTTCCTATTGCTTTGCTCTGTCTAATGCTGATATGATACTTTTTATTTCATCATATTACATTTATTTTGTCATGTTTGCTGGTTATGTCTTAGAAGCCTTCTATTTTCTAATGAGAGACAGGAAAGGAATAGATCTGGAGGGTAGGTTAGGTGGTGAGTAACATGGAGGAGTAGAGAGAAGGTAAATCATAATCAGCATATGTTGGATGAGAAAAGAATCTATTTCCAATAAAAGGAAAAAAAAATAAATAATAAAATCAAAAATCAAAGAGAACTCTGTGCTCACTAACTAAAAAAAGAAGGAAAAACAAAGAAGTAGTATTGAGTTGAAGATAAATACATATTTATGTGTTGTCAGTGAAAGGATGTACAGAAACATCAGCAGTGGTCTGATTTATATACTGAATTATGTGTTGTGTTTCTTCCACTGTCTGGGAAATATTCCCTAATTAATTATAAATGAAAGTTTCTTTTGCTTTGCTTTTATTCTGCGACTTTGGTGTGTTTATAATTCATCTTTTAAATATATTCAAGTCTTGTTTTACTGCATCTTCGCACTAAGTCTGAGCAATGGTGATGCTTTGTTTTCCAGGGAGGTAACAATAGTTTTAGAAAACAATGTACTCTTGCACAAGCCCTTTTAAATTTTTTTAATATTATTTAATTTCCCAGTATGTTTGGGTGTGTTGGCTATTTATAACCTAGAATGAGAAAAGACAAGAGTGAAGAGAAATACTCAGTCATCAAAAATAGGTACAAGCAAGGGATGAATGGCTGAGCATTGAAGTTGTTAAATACTATAGCATAATTCAGCCTTTCTTCAGGGATATGGTTATCTCCCTGGGGAATGGAGACTGCCCTCAAGATTTGTGAAGATCAACTAACTGCCATCTTATATATGAAGACATTAATAGTGAAAAAAAATAGCTTACCCCATGTTATAATATTGTGTTCCATGGATGATGTTCATGTTACAGGACTCACTCCTTCCAGCATCAGTAAAGGTTATCAGCATGGGTGTATGTCACATATCTTGTTTTCTGGATAATAGAAGCACAAACTCTGAGTTTTAAGGGTGGAGCATGATTGAGAGGTCACTGTTCTGTTGTTCTTATTCTACTATGGGAAGGTTCAAGGTGCAATAATGTGAGATCTGACCAGTATTTTTAAACTGGCTGGTGCTAGAATCAAAGTAATCATATGTAGGAAGAGACTCACTAGTCATTTTGTTTATTTCTTTCTTTCTGAAGTGAAAACAGAAGTCCCTTGTGAAATTTCTATGTGGCAGGTTCTAGCTGTTCTATTTTTCACTCATGGCTTCTGAAACTGGCGTCATCAAAAAGCCTGGCAGACAGCTGTATCAACCAAATGAATGGAGATGCCTTTGACTGTCTTGAAGACATCAACTTTGCACTTGTTTCCATACTTTAAAATTCAGTGAAAAGATAACCCATTAGCTCTTAGTGTAAGACTGCTACCATGATTTTTTCCAATGAAAGAGAAAATTCCAATCCGTGATTATGCAATTTAAAATGCACACCTAAATTAACAACATTTGGGTATCTTTGATTGAAAAAAAAAAAAAAAAAAGCAGCAAGGTCCGTTGTCTGTGCTTTAGAGCAGAATGTAAGCTGTCTGATTCTGTGTTATTTCTTTTCGCCATGGGTTCTCAAACACTAGTTATTTAAACCTTCGGATGGTACAAACTAATCAATAACACAGTGCTTTGAGCCAGAAAGCTCATGCAGAGAGTCAGCATGGACACTCTAAAGAAAAGTGCAATTCAGACGCTCAAGGATAGCACTGCAGCTTGCCAGGATGATGCCGGAGTTTAATCTCCAAGAGAGGGGAAATCATTTCTGCCGTGTGTGGCAGAAAGATGGCTCTGTCTTCAAGTGGAGGCTGACTCTCAATAATCAAAGTCAAGTTGAACACTGAAAGCCAAGTCTCTACTTTAGGTTCCATGAAATTTGTTTTCGTCTAAATGTGCTGTAAGGAAAATGACTATGGAAATCGATTGGAGGTAACTTTGAGATGTCAACCTTCTCTGTGTTGGCAAAGAGAGCCTGATTTCCATCATTAAAGTGAAGGGACCCTATTGTTTAGGAAGGAAAGAAATTATAAATTCTACATTTGAGAATGCCAATCAAAGGTGTGGCAGGACATGAGAAAAATGAAGTGCTAGTTATGAAGTTTATCAAAGATTGATAATCTTCAAATATTGATTAAACATTTGGGGATTGTTGACATTATAATAGACCTGACATTATACTAGATTTGTTTTACCTTTCTACATCACATAACCTAGAGTTTCTGGCTTTGAGGACGAAAATAATTTTTCCATAATGTAAAAATACAAAAAAGTATATAAAATAAAGAAGGAACCAAAGATGCTATGAAAGTGAATTTTAATTTACATTGGAAATACCATGAACACGAGTAGTTATTACACTGAAATATGCACAGCATAACCCAAAAGCAAAATTGTATAGGTTAAATTATATACACAAAGAAAATTTAACTTTTTAAGTAATTATCTAAAAGGTACTGAGAACTTAATACACTACACTTATTTAGTTCTGTTATCCATGAATTTAAGCTAATTGGCTGAAGTAATGGCTTGTGTCTACAACTCAGCCATAACTACAATTTATAGAGAAGTCTATTGTAATTTTAAATGCTAACCTACAACACAAACTTAATAGGGCTAATATAAGATTTCCTATTGCAAACATTTCTATTTCCATAAATTCAACTTAACATAGGTATAGTGACTATGATTAATTATTTAAATAAAAACAATATTTTTAGTTTATTCATGAATTTTATTCATGTCTATGCTTTTCTTCTCCTGATGTCTTAGCCTTAGCCAAACTTTCCTTGCAAAAAGACATTATTAAGTCATCACTATGTGTCTTGATCTTTCAGAACCTGAGGGGAATTGAATATTTAATCACCTCTCAAATGCAAGAAGTGAGTGTCGCCACTTTTACTGAATACTAATGTTGTGCCATTGTTCAAATTTTATGAATTTACAAACACTTAGGAAAGTGAAAAGGCCACATGGTCACATGATATATATTGTGTTGTAAGTATATTAGATTACATACACTCTTCCCAAACATAACCTGTGACACAAGTGATGGGAATTGTTGTATTATTAATGCTAGATAGTATGCTTGTTGTTTGTGAGGTTCCAATGTTTTATACTTCTGGAAGGTTTTGAGTGATAATTCTTAGAATAGATGCTTTAAAAAAATACAGTGCTTAAGAGCTGGAGGGATGGCTGAGTGCAGAAGAGCAGATGCTGCGGCTGTGACAGCACCTGGCATTGCTTCCCAGCACACAAGGCAGCAGCGATCTAACTCCAGATCTAGGGAATCCATCTCTCCTAGCATCTGCTGGTACTGCACTCAGGTGGTATCATTCTGAACGTATAAGTAAAATATCCATACACATGATAATAGTGTGTAATGGAAGAAGGGATGGACAGGGAGAATCTAGTCTTGAGTGTCTTTGGATAGAAACATGAGACTAAGATTTGTTTTTGTTTGGTTTGGTAGGAGAAACAAGTAATGGACAGTAACTGATGTCACTGTAAAGTTAGAGTGTGGAAGACACATAATCTGAACCTCTTCGATAATGTTTAAGGTTTGGTTTTTTTGATTATTTACTCGTTTATCTTTTGAATTTGACTTAAAATCTAACAAGTAAGTAGAGATTTTTTAAGTTCATCTTTATTTATTATTATTTTATTTATTTACATTTCAGCCATTGCCTGCAATCCCAGTCCCCCTCCCAGAGTTCTTCATCCCATTCCTCCTCTCCCTTACCTCCAGGAGAGTGCATTCCCCCTTCCACCAGGCATCTGCTTTCCATGAGGCCTCAAGTCTTTACAAGATGAGGCACATCTTCTCCCACTGAGGCCAGACCAGGCATTCCTCCACAACATATGTGCCTGGGGCCTTGGACCAGCCCATGTATGCTTGCCTGACTGGTGATTCAGTCTCTGGGAGCTCCCAGGGATACAAGTTATTTGAGACGTTTTAGTAAATCTTAACTACTATGTCGAAGTATAATTGTTACAGGAAGGACTGTGTGCATGCACCTATTTGTGTTGGTGTATTTCTACATCTGCCTATACTTGTGAGGCCATAACCATAAGCAGGATAACAGAGATCTCCAACACATTCTGAAGTATCCCTGTATCTTTTTGTGCTTTACTTTTAAAAATTTTATTCATTTATTATTGGTAAAGTATTCAATATGTATTTAACTTTAAATCCATTAAAGTAAAAAAAAAGCCCTTCTAATTTTCTATAATCTTAATTTCTAGAAACTACTGCTGGAATTTATAAATTTACTGGTTGACAAATTTCACATAACAATATAATCCATTATTTGTTATTTTGTGTATTCATTATTAGCATAATGCTATTTTTATCAATTCATATTGTTACATTGGCAGTTTTAGTAGTGGCTGCATAGTATTCCATATCTGCCATATTTTCATTATCTATTTATTGGTAGACAGGGTCTCTCTTACTTTCAGATCTATTTTCTTATAAAATACTTTTGTGGGTCCTTATGAATTTCAGAACAGAGTTTTGTTTAGTTTTGTTTTGTTTTCCTCTTGCTGCAAAGAACAGCACTGAAATTTGTTGTGGGATTACACTGAATCCTGAATATCTATGACTAATGATTATTCTTACAGTCTTTCCATCTCCTCTTGCAATGTGCCCTTACCCTCAGGTATAGAAGTTGTATTATAGAATCCATACCTAACAGGACTGGACACCCCACTGTGAATTGATCTCTACATTTTGATGATACCTGAACATTGTTGAACAGCAAATGTTCTTTAATGAATAGTGAGCATTACATTTGTCTGTGTATATAAATATAATTATATAGAATGCTGTTAAGAAAGATGCTGATTTAGTAAACTGGTGATAGAATGTTCTCCTCTATGATTCATGGTTTTATTAGCCCAGGAAGTTGGGTAGATTTCTGGTACCAGGAATGATTTCCTCTTGCTGAATAGGCCTAAATATAATTAGAGGGCTGCTGGTTATCACCAATATATGAGTGTCACTACTTCCTCTTTAGGGATATCTTGCCAAACTGGACATTGATCTCATTAAAATCTCCCATGATAAAAAAGTAATCTTCCATTTAGTTGTGTCTCTTTTAATTCTTTTTATAAATGATTGCAGTTTAAGTATGAAAATTTTTCATCTCTTAGATTAACTTTATTCCTATTTTTTAGATTCTTTTAGATGTTTGAAAAATTGAACTTGGTATTATAATTTACTTTTCAAGAGAAGTCCATGCTGCATAATCCTCTTCTCACATTAGACACATGAAGATTTTTTTTCAATCATTTTAGTTTGCAATTGTAAACTATATTTGTAATAGTTTTATATAAATGTCAAATTTTCATTTGTTGTGAAATATATATAAAACTGATAATTACAGAAGTAATAGTTTTCTTATTTCTCTTAATATATATACAAACAAACACAGACTTATAAAAACATCCACTCACATATTGTTTAATAATGTATAGAGTATTATAATTTTAATAAATTTCCCCATGAGGCATTATGTACCTGTAATATGAACATCTTTATAAATATGTAAAACTCATGTCATTATCAAATAAATGTGAATAATTAAATGACATGTTTTAATATATTCATCTAAAATATAATTTATTGAATTGAATCTTAAAAACAATACATCTGCTTTTTAAAAAGTTAGTGATTGTTACTGACTTGTGTAGAATTTCTCAGTTCTGTAGTGTAAAAATCATATCAGTGTTTAAGTAAATCATTAATTTGTATTTTGTCTTTCTGTCTCATGTCACTTTTACAATGTCAAAATTATATCATCAAAAGAATGATTCCTACTTTCTCAGACTTGTGGATCCAATGTCATCTATGTAACCCTGTAACTTTAATATGAGCTTCCCTTTAGTTTCTGATTAGAAGATTGTATAGCATATGGTTAGTATGCAATGCAGCATACATAGGCTTAATATGTAGCCAATTACATTCTTTATGGTATATGTGCTTCTTTTGAATTATAACCAGGTGTATAATACTGTAACCTGTTTCCAAAAGTAATAAAACTTTACAGTTCTTTTATATTCATTTGCCTAGGTTAAGTTTATGTTCTTTGCTCTGATTTTCACCTAAAAATATCTGGCTTAAATCATCAACATTATTCATACATGTTGAATCATTTCTGTTACTCCAAAGGTTAACTGTGGGTATCTTTAAAAAAGTGCATCAATAAAGCCATAAATAATTGAAGATAATAATTGGAGTGTTCCCCAGAGGCTGATAAAATATTGGTGGCATCAATAGTGTATATTTGATGAAATCATTAACTAACCTATTATGCAGTTACACCAATCTTTGTGTCTGTCTCCTATATATGCATAGGATTATTAGATAACCAAGGGCATGTTATACAAAGAAGTACACGAACAACTATGTGGTGGTTTTTTTTTTGTTTGTTTGTTTGTTTTGTTTTGTTTTGTTTTTTTCAAAATGCCTATGCCACAAGAATCAGGGTGCATTTCACTATTATTTAATACATTTTAAAATAAATCTTGTATAAATTCTCAACAATGATGAAGACTATATGAGGATAAATATATGATACATATACTCATTGGCATGAGATTAGAGGTGTTTATTATTAAAGATTCATTTTCACTCTATCAACATATCTCTTTTCAATTTCTGTTTATTCTTTTGACATTTTTTATCATTCAACATTCATTCTGACCATTATATTTTTGTGTTCCATAAGAAACACTTAGATATTCCTAAAGACTTTATTATTTAACTTTCTAGTTTCTAGGTTTCCTTATCATTCTCAAGTAATATCTCATCCATTTGAGCATATTTGGCAGCTCACAGACGCAGGTTAAGACTCCATTTCCAGACAGTCTACAGGAGTGTTGTTCCTTTTCAGTATCCTGAATGATGCAGAGCTCCTTCCTTGGACAAAACTTCTCACCTTTCATTCTTATCTTGTTCATTGTTCTACTCAGAAGTAGAACTAACATGGATGAAATACATGGATTTTTAAGCAGCATTTTACAGCCCGATTTGTTATACCATATCTGCTTTTCAACCCCAAATCTATTGTTAAAACTTAACAATTCTCACTTGAATAGAAGAAGAAATTTCTATAATTCATTTTCATCCTTTATTGTTTAGGTTTTTTTCATGTTTTCATAGGTGATTTGTGTAACATCTAAATTCACAATTCCTTTTTTTGTGAGTATTCTATTGAAACATTTATTGGTCTGCTTCCCCAAGTTCTATAGTGACAATTTTTTTAAGGGAAGGATAAAGATGTTTTTCATGAAATGAGATGAAGTCCTTTTCATTTTAGAGAAAAAAAAATCTGAAATAGGCATTTTCTTTCCGAGGTACACTTTTGAATGGAACAAGTGTCTTTGGTGTGACCATTTATTAGAAGCCTTATTATGGATTTCACATGTAGACTGACTGGTGAATCTGCTCTTTTCTCCCTCCCCCCATACATTCCCTTATAAATCTGCAGCATGGTCTAGAGCAGGAATAATAATAGTAAAGTTAGAAAGCTAATTTATCACACTTGATAACATTAGACAAGAAAGAGATTGTCAGGTTAAAATGATGCTTTTTTTTCCCATTAAAGTGTTTTTTTTTTCCCCTCAGAAACAGACTATTAGGAAAGTTTTCTTTCTCTTTTTCTTTCCCCACCAACGCATTCCAGTACTGAGAAATCTAGTTTTGTTTGTTTGTTTGTTTGTTTTAACAGTTTCAAGGTGTGTTTTCAACCTATGTTCCCTCTGGTGTCCTCCTTTGGCAATGGTGACCATCACATGAGGCATTCATTTGCAGCCTAGGCGTCCTTCTCCTTTTGGCTTTATTTTAGGTGGGATGACTTGTTCAAGAAATTCTGTTTTTAAAGCCCGTTTCTTATATAATGAAATTGTACAAAATTACTGTCTGTGAGAAATAACATTTTCTTAAACTGAGTACAAAGACGTCTTCACAGGCATCTTTGATGTTTTCCCGAAGCTCTTTCAAGGGGAATTAATGTGGATGACTTCCTGTATTTTAACATCTGATTGCTGCTAAGGCTTTCATGTTGTTGCTTCCTTAAAAAAAAATCAAGTGATTTTTGAATTCTTTTTTTTTTTTTTACTTTTTGTTTATCTGTATGTACTTGAACCTATTTCTAGCAAGTTAAATATGATTTTCTGTGTTGTTGATTTTGTTGTTTTGTTTGTTTTAAAGTATAGGACTTCAGAAGGAACGTAATCTTTCACATGGAAAGGCCCTTTGCAAGCTTGCTGATGTTTATTTGACCCTCTGTGGCAATCCTTCTCTTCCTAACTTGTTAATTAACCCTTTCATGGTTAGTGCAGAGACTGCTGAGAATTGTAAAAGGAATGAAAGGAGGTGTCAGTTCCTTGAATTCATTTGAAATGTTAAGACCTCCTTTAAATTAAGGAAAGCTCAGTTTTGTTCTTTAACCTCACCTTACCAGTATTATTTAACCAAGTCAGTATACTAAAGCTCAGTTAGTTCAATCATTCCAAAAAGTCATTCAGCCAAAATTTGACAAATTATTTAACGATCAGACTCAACTATGTTCAGTCATGTCTGTCTTTCTGTCTATCAACCAATTCCATAAACAATACAAATGAGGGCTCTTCTAGTCTTTCACCCTAGAGAAATGCAGGAAGCATTTATCTTTCTGGGGCTGGGGTACATCACTTGGAATGATAGTTTCAACTTCAATCGATTTGCATAGAAATTTAGGTGTCCCTCAACCTAATAATGGATAAAGAAAATGTGGTATATTTACACAATGAGATATTTAGTAATCAGTTCTGACAAAAAAATGACATTTTTGCACTTTAAATGCATACCAAATTGTATTTATCTACAAATATCAATTTTATGTTCATTACATCAAGGTTAAAAGTTTTATAACAAAGACTGTTCTTCTTTTCAATTTTAGTTTCCAATTTGAAAAAAATGAAATTATAAGTTTTCAACTTATGCAAAATTATATAAAGTTTCAAATTATACAGAACTAAAGAAAAACGACCAAATGCAAAGCCATTGGCCTGTAACCTAACTTAAGCAATTATCAACTTATTGACCTCATTTCTCTGTCTGCACTCAAATCAGGGTTGAGTAATGAGTAGATTAATAATTTTCTTGTAGCTGTGTCTGATATATCGCATGCTTTTACTCATCAAATTTAATTCATTTTTATCTTATGAAAATGAATACTGACTCATATCATATGGCCACATTAAAAAAAAAAAAAAAAAAAACCTTTTCTATTCCAGGTCAGAGACTTTTAGTATGAAAGAGGAAGTGAGATTTTATTCCAGGTCAGAGACTTTTAGTATGAAAGAGGAAGTGAGAAAGTGTCTGGGGTTAGTTTCTAATAGGGTGTCATCTGCATTTCCACTTCCTTTTAGGGAGAGATCATTGTGAGAAAAAAGGGCAGTCAGCACACATCAGTGTAGGATAAACAAGGTATCTACATTAGAACCACAAGGCATTTCATGTGAGTTTCCATGGTTCTGCTTAGCATCTCTCTCCTTCTTTACCCTGAGTGTACATCAGGACTCCCAACTTCCCTTGTCAATCAGAATTCATAGCTCTGCTTTGGATGTCACTTAAGGGTTTCACTATGGTATAGATTTGCTACATAATACATAAGTACTAAAATTATACACGCAAAAATAATGCTTCCATACAACATTCAGTATTTGCCTACTTGCTTGTTTTGCTTTCTCGTTTTCTCTTTAGAAATGGGATTAAGCTATATAGTCAGTATTCATTTTCTCATTATCTCTTTCTGAATACTAACATTGAACGCCTGATATGAGAGACATTGCTTTTTTTCTTCTTACACTAAAAGGTCATTTTGCTGTTGGAGATATGTTCCTCATTCTCATAACAGCTTCTCTTAAAGAGGACAAAAATGGCTGTTTCATGACTAGGGAGCCGCAAGTTCTTGCTGGGCATGCATAATTGATGGCCAGAGTCTTCTAGGACACACTTGATCCGAACAAGAGAGGTTAAAAGGAAAAGAAGCAGCTAAATTGCACTTAAATTCATTTGTACTTTGCTTTTCTTAATGACAATTTGACAATTTTACTAACTCCTTGCATGTACTGAAAGTGTCCCAAGCCTATCTTCCCTACGTTCATAGAGTGATGTTCTTGTCTGCCTCATTTTATTTGAAGAGGTTTTTTTTTATTATTATTATTGGGCGTGGTGGCGCACGCCTTTAATCCCAGCACTCGGGAGGCAGAGGCAGGCGAATTTCTGAGATCGAGGCCAGCCTGGTCTACAAAGTGAGTTCCAGGACAGCCAGGGCTATACAGAGAAACCCTGTCTCGAAAAAAAAAAAAAATTACACAGCTGAAGAAATTTTGTAATGTATTTAAATGTGCATATTCAATCACACTTTAATCAATACAATCAATCTGCATACCTCAATTGTAACCCTGTTTGAGAAACTGAGTATACACAGTATACATTGGAACCTCGACAGTTTACGTTATTTATGTTTTACTTCTAAACCAAATTAAATGTGAAATAGAGGCTGGAGGTTGTAGATTATATTATTTCTGTGTCAGATGCTTCTAATTTCAATCCAAGACCTGGTGCTTGCATTGGTAAAACCTACAACTCCTCTAAATTCATAATGACTTCGATTTCTTTTGTGGGGACATAGAGATAAACTTTTAAGTAAAATTCATGGACAATCAAATACTGCTCTGATTAATATAAGATTGCCATTTTTCTTCTCTTGTATTTATTCTTATGGCTTCATATTCTCTTTCTTTATATGTATGTGTCTATACATATATATGCATACATGCTTTTGTATATATGTATATATGAGTACTCATAGTTACTTGTCTATATCTACATACTTATTAATTATAATTATAGAGGTTTTAACCCTGAAAGCCACTGGTCTTGTTTCATGTGCCCTTTGGAACACACCTTATAATATTTCTATGATTCCTCTGATGTTATATCTTTTGTGACGTTGTCACACATAATTTGTATGTTCAAGGCAAATGTTTTAACAATGAGTGAGTTAAATTGCTACCTTTCAAAGGATTATCAAGTAATGAAGAAATCACATAAAAGTAGATGTGTGTGGTAATATCCGTTACTATGTAAGGTTTTCTGTAAATTACTAGGTCTACCACCTTTATAAAACTTCATGTACATAGGTATTTGTTCTGAGAAATGAAATTTTCTAAGTTGTTTGCATTCCTTTAAATATTAAATTTCAAAAGATTCTGACCAACTCACTTGCTTGGCTTGATAATGTTCTGCATGGACAGCAAACACTATCCTGTTTTGTGAAAATTACATGGGATTAGATTAAGATGGGAAAATAAATATATCACAGAATTAAGTATAAAACAGTATGTATAAACCCTTAAAATAATGGCCTTTACATTACTGGGGTTGTCTGATAATTATTAAACCAAGTGCTAGAATATACTGAAACTAAACCAGGAGTTACAAAGCTCTATGATAAAAGACTAAAGTGTGTGTGTGTGTGTGTGTGTGTGTGTGTGTGTGTGTGTGTGCACATGTGCTCATGTGTAGGTGTGTTTGTTTCTTCCAGCTTCTCACACATAAAATGTCACAGGTTAAGTATACCTTATGAAGGATATTTGAGACAAGTAATGTTTTGTATATCAGAATTTGTTCTTTTAAAGTTGACAAATTAGTATATTCATGATGGCCTATGTTGGATAGAACTCAACTCTAAATATGACAGTCACCTCTGTTGCATGGATGGGTCATAAACATGGGCAGGCAGATGGTGTAGCTCAGTGACCCAGTACTTATTTGGCACATATTGGTTCCAGTTTTCATTTTTTGTTTCATAATGCTACGTCCTCTCCATCATCCTTCCTCCTTTCTGTATAATTTCTCTAATTAAATTTTTTGCCTCTTACAGCAATATTATCTAGCTTAAAACTAAAAAAATTTTCTCTTTTTTGTCTTCCATTACTAAATATTCCAGATTTTGTGCTTTGTATCAATGAATATGTTAGATTTCAGCCTCCCAGAAACATCAACTCCCTTTGTAGGTTTTTCTTTCCAAAATAAACTGAGTCATTTGTTCCTGCATTCTTGTTATTTTGGGAAAACTTTATTATTCATGAAATACATATTACTGAATTAGATGGACCGAACTAATAATTTGAAATATCCTTAATTGATGAATATTTGGTTTGACCAGTGGTGGAATATAGAGTTATTTCAGTTTAAAAACAGTATCACTTTTACCTACATAATAAAAAAGCATTATTCCTGTTCAGAACAAGTCTGGTACATGCTGGAAAGCCCCAAACAATGTGTTGCTAGTCAAATTCTTCACACCACCTTTGCCCCTTAACATTTTTTTTTCACTAAGTTCTTTCACAAAGGACATGTATTAAGACTATGATATTCTGATGAAATGACAGATTTTACAAAGGCATTTTAAAATATAATTGTGCCCATTTTAATCCCTAGAAGAAAAGGCAGATAAAAGAAACCTAACCAGCTAAATAAATCCTCCATGATTTTGTGGTACTCACTTAATCTTGTAAAATATTACCACCCGTTTTCCTTAAAAAGTCCTAACTCCATATTTTGTTCCTGATGTCTCTTAAGCCATGATTTAGTTACTGGCACATTCTTCCACCTCTTACTAACATCTTAGCTCTCAGTTTACATAGAACTCACCATTCCCTGTGGTGTTATTTACCAGCCTCTACAGTTCTTACAGTTTTTCTGTCTATTTTTTTTATACTTGCTCTACATTCTCAATGTTAGCCTTGTACTATGTACTGCGTGTAGCCATTGTTTTAATGACTGTCATAAACCACATTTCTGCAAAGCCTTTACACTTTGAGTTCTGTGATAGGGATATTTCCCAGTTACAGGTGTTTACCAAGTTGATCGGCTTTTTTCAAGAACTTTATTATATTTCCATCTTCAAAATGGCCTGCCCTGAGCTTGCTGAATTACCACAACTTCGTGGGATATATTTCTGGATAAACAGCCTTTGCACTGGGTCTTTCTTTCCTTAACAACCTTATTTTTCCTCCAGACTACAGTGTGTTGCTTTCATGTACCTAAGTTTTCCTATCTGGATCCAAACTGCTGGGGAAAAGAATTAGAACACATGAGCCTATTGGAGACATTGTGCATTGAAATAAAAAGATATGAGTGGTGTCTTTTATTTAATTAAGCTCATGGGCATTATTTTTAATTATAATATAATGTGTTTAGAAATAAGCATCAACACAATATTAATAAATTATAAGCTTCAGAGTTTTACTGACCAAGTTCAGATCTTAATTATGAAAATTCTTACCTATGATCTAGATAGTCTATATTTTCTCTCTGTCAAGTAAAACTTATCACAATGTCTACATTACATAATTTTAGGAATGGTTACTGGACTCATTAAGACCCTTAACATTAAATAATTTTAGAATGTGGATGCTAATTGTCCCACAATAAGTACTAAGAAATATTGAGATTCTTTTGCTTGATTGAAGGTTATCAAATGAATTTTCATATAATACTAGATATATTGATAAAGGTCAATAACTGCATGATAGAATTTCATGATTAACACTGAATTTCATGCCTTACTGTGATGAGTAATAATTATAAATAAAGTGAAAGAAATTAACTTTAGCATAGTCATCTAGTAATCATGTGAATATATGTGAATTGATAAGTCTGCATATTATTAAATACAATGAATTTTAAATATATTGTGTACCCATTGCACATATATTCTATATGCATTATTAAGTAATCAAATATAAGTTTTGAGGTTTTTCAAAATCTCTTTTAATGTTAATATAGCACACATTGATGGAGAGTATTAAATATAGGTTTAAAATATCATTTTTAGAATGATGACTATATTCTAGAACATTAATTCTTTGTGTCTTAAATATGTACATATAATATGTAGTGAATTGGTTAATATACATATTATTTCCCACCAATTCATAGATGTTCTACAGTTGATTTAGTATAAAATTTCTGCCAGCTATGACATGTCATTTTCACTGAAATGGGTAACAACTATTAAATAATAATTATGATCATCATAATGCTATTGTTGATAAGTGTGAATAACCTTAGCATGAATGGAAGAAATATCTAGTAAATATTATTATGTACCTGATTTGGCACACAATAGGATACAAGAGCTATCATCTTTCATATACAAAACACTTTGATAGCTTTCTATTTTTTATAAATTAAACTTGAAGCTCTTTTAAAACATTTTCTTTTATGTATGTGGGTATTTTTCATATATATATATATATATATATATATATATATATATATATATATATATATATATATGAATATATACCTGGTGCTTATGAAAATCAAAAATAAAAGCATTTGATACCCTGGAACCAGTGTTACAGTTGGTTGAGTTGTCATGTGGGGTGCTTGGAATTAAACTTGATTCCTCTGCAAAAGCAGCAAAGTCTTTGAACTGCTGAGTTACCGCTCTAGGTCCTAAACTGGAAATAATTTCAATATATACACCTTTAGCATGCATTGAATTCAATATTTCTCTTCTATTTAATTCTACCAAATAAATACACTTTATTTGTGAGAAAGTATAGCTACTTATTTACTAGCTTCATATTAGATATGTTTCTATTTTTGCACTGCTGTACAGTTATATGCCCTACCTGGAGAACACAGGACTTAAAAGTAACTGATCACATGGTCAATCAGGCATTAAACATAAATTTTCCTGTAGAGAGCATTTGCATCAGGTATTTAGAAGGCCATGTAGATAAGATCCCAGAGATGCCTGTGGCTGCATGCTTACTTCAATTGCATGAAATTTCTGCTTGTAACAGTCTATTAAGTCTCTCTATGTATCTCCAAGATCTACACCCAGAGATTCAACAAAC
The DNA here is from genome assembly GCA_902729485.2 of Mus minutoides. Taxonomy (NCBI): domain Eukaryota; kingdom Metazoa; phylum Chordata; class Mammalia; order Rodentia; family Muridae; genus Mus; species Mus minutoides. The sequence goes on along the minus strand of LR749822.1, from coordinate 572,720 downwards.
TGTACATTGAATATGTTTGTCAGGTAAAAGCTTGTGTATGAACTGAATGCGTACAGACATGCTGTTCTTATCATCATTTTCCAAGTGATAGAAGAGCTGCCTTTTTCTATGTGTTCATGAGAAGCCACTTAGAGATAATTCAGAGTTATACAGAAATATTATAGATAGTATCCAGAAACTGTCCCTCACAGATATTACTAACCATGGACACTACCATGCTTCAAGTTCATTCAAATTGCTGAATAATAAGCCAATGAAAGTGAAAAAGACAAAACAATAAGATAATCAGTAAACATATCAACTTACTTTGGAGTAAAGGAGAAAAGAAAAATAATATAAAGATTATTTTCAGAATCAGTGAATAACCACTTTCCCTGGGTTAATAAAAAAAGTTGCAAAGGTTAATATTTCACCATTAACACATTCTTTATCCTATATTTGTCACTGAGTATACAGATGAATTTCTTTAGATTCTTTTCTGTCTCTTTTCAATAATAATTAGAACTATCCTGCAGAGGGCATCACGAGTGTTGACAGATGATGAGACACTTACATAAGCTACCAGTTTAGGAGTTAGGTGCACAGCTATTTTCATTGAGGTACCATTTTGCACAATATCCAAAATTCATTAAGTGGAGCTATAGTTCATAAAGTTATATTCATCCTAATGATATACATTGACATTTCTACTTCATCCAATGCCAAATCCATTGTGTTCCCTACAATCTTTATGTTCATTCATAGGAAAATAATTTTTAACTACGTTAATGTTTATTAGTAATTATTAAAATGTGCATGTTTATCAAGCATCACAACTAAACATCTTCCAGAAATATTACCATTTAATAAAAATTGATTTGAATTAAACAACATATCCACAGTAACAAATCTTTGAATTTGTAAGTGTATTATATTCTTTTATTTTTCAGACCTATTTCCCTTATGAACTTTAATGGAAAAATACTCAATTAAATACCCTCAAACTGAATCCAAGAACACATGAAATACAGCATAAAATTATTTTTCACTGACATCATAAAGAGCAAAATGTACAAAGCAAATATTTTTGATGCATATAATGGTCTACTTCATTATAAACAGAAAAAACAAGTGTATATTATAATTATAAATGTAAATCAAACAAAATATGTATTAGGAAAGATAAAATTCTTATCAGTTATGACATACACCATTATGTAAGCTTTACACAAATAAATGACAAAAAGATAATCTTATTAACTGTACAAGTGGCAAAAATACCAGATGTTTGAACTCACACACTAATAATGACAAAATGCTATAAAGAAATAATCACTGGTACAATATGACATGAAATTGTTATTTAAATGTATAATTATGCATACAACCCTGAGATTCCACCTCACACCAGTCAGAATGGCTAAGATCAAGAATTCAGGTGACAACAGAAGTTGGTGAGGATGTGGAGAAAGAAGAACACTCCTCCCTTTTGGTGGGATTGCAAGCTTGTACAACCACTCTGGAAATTAGTCTAATGGTTCCTCAGAAATGTGGACATAGTACTACCGAGGATCCCACAATACCTCTCCTAGGCATATATCCAGAAGATGTTCCAACTGGTAATAAGGACACATGATCCACTATTTTCATAGCAGCCTTATCTATAATAACCAGAAGCTGGAAAGAACTCAGATATCCCTCAACAAAGGAATGAATACTAAAATTGTGGTACATTTACACAATGAAGTACTACTCAGCTATTAGAAACAATGAATATATGAAATTCCTAGGCAAATGGATGGATCTGGAGGGTATCATCCTGAGTGAGGTAACCCAATCACAAAAGTACTCACATAACATGTACTCACTGATAAGTGGATATTAGCCCAGAAACTTAGAATATCCAAGATACAATTTGCAAAACCCATGAAACTCAAGAAGAATGAAGACCAAAGTGTGGACACTTCGCCCCTTCTTAGAATTAGGAACAAAACACACATGGAAGGAGTTACAGAGATCAAGTGTGGAGCTGAGACAAAAGGATGGACCAACCAGTGACTGCTGCAGCCAGGGATCCATCCCATAATCACCCACCAAATGCAGACACTATTGCATACACCAGCAAGATTTTACTGAAAGGGTCCTGATATAGCTGTCTCTTGTGAGGCTATGCCAGTGCCTAGCAAACACAGAAGTGGATGCTCACAGTCAGCTATTGGATGGAACACAGAGTTCCCAATGAAGGAGCTAGAGAAAGTACCCAAGGAGCTGAAGGGGTCTCCAACCCTATAGGTAGAACAGCAATATGAACTAACCAGTACCCCCAGAGCTCCTGTCTTTAGCTGCATATGTAGCAGAAGATGGCCTAGTCGGCCACCACTGGGAAGAAAGGCCTCTTGGTCTTGCAAACTTTATATGCCCTAGTACAGGGGAACGCCAGGGCCAAGAAGTGGGAGTGGGTAGGGGAGCAGGGCAGGAGATGGGGGAGGGTATAGGGAACTTTCCGGATAGTATTTGAAATGTAAATGAAGAAAATATCTAATAAAAAATTGGAAAAAATGACAGTATACAAATTACAGTTTTTCCTTTCTTTTAGATTCCCTTAAAGTATTATATTCTTATATGGAATTATTCTTGCTTAAGAAATAAAATTTCCCTAACATTTTTGGATTTTTACAGTGTTAGAAGAAGTAGAACTTTTATGTAAGACATCCTCATTAGCACAAAATTCCTTTGTTCCCTCATTGTTCATTATTTCTCTGAGAATCTCATGCAATGCATTTTGATCATATTCGGCCACTCTGCCCACTCTGTCCACGCCCCCCCATATCCAACAGTACTTCCCCCCCACCAAACTGTGTGTCCTTTGATTAAAAATTTCCATGTCTGATGTAAGCTGCTCATATACTTAGGAATGTGTTCCCTTCATTTGAATTTTGGAGGGATTGTTCATTTTATTTTAAAGGCATACTTTTTAAGGCACAGAGAGTGTTTGGTCATATGCAGGCCAAACTTCTTTAATGACAGATAGGACACTTAAATATAAACCTGCAATCACAATCATAGATCTTCCAATTACTGGGGCTTTGTGGATTAACATATGTACCTTTCTATCTGTAGTTTAAAGTGCATGGACATTTTGCAAATAACACTTTGAATACCTTGTTCAACCTGGAGCATATTATCTTATTTGGCAGGATTTTCTGGATCACACTGCTTAAATTTACACAAACTTCTTCAGTGAGCTAAATCCTGTTCCTCTTATTTAAAATGCAAATGGAGCAGTTTTTATTTTATTTCCGCTATTTTTTTTAGAACCCCACAATTTTAATTTATTTTAAATTAATGGACAAAATTGCATGCATTTGTTTTTTCATACCATGAGATTTGAGGTCAAGTGCATAGAGTGCATAGAGTGAAAGGTTTCTTAGTTTGAGTTCACATGGGAAGAGGCTTACCATACTCTAAGTTTCCAGATGGAAAGAATTTGCTGCAAGCTACAGAAAACCAGAACAAACTACATTAAGCAAAAAAGATTATTTGTTGGCTCAAGGCATAATTGACCAGGTGGAGTTTGGGCCTAAAGTGTGTGTCATAATTAAAGCTTTGGCTTTGAGCTTAGAAAACTCTCTCTGTTCAAGATAACGTTTTTATCTGTGGGAAAGCTATTCACATTAAACATAATCTTATCTGTCTGCTACATCACTAATGAATTTATTGTGATCAATTTTCTTCATTATTCTTCTTTATAGCAGATACATCGTTAGCATAGGAATTTCCTTTAGAACTAAATTCTGGAATTTACTGTCACTTTTATTTCTTTCTGAGGTAGCACATATTTCATTTTTATAAAACAGATTATGAAAACTGCTGATTGATATTGTAGAGAGTGCTTATGTGGTTGTACAAAATATTACATCCTCCTACTGCCTTGGCTCATCAGTAAATTTCATGAGCATGTCAAGTATGCAATTGAGTACTATTATATATGCATGTCACCAAACACTCTACCTGATAATATGTGCTTAAAGACTCACAACCAAACTGTAGCATCATTCAAATGATTGAAAAATGGTTGACAAGTGTAGGGGAATTGAGGGCACGGAGGTGGGAGTCACATTCTCCCTCATAGAAACAGGGGGAGAGAGGATGTGATAGGGTGTTTCCAGGAGGGAGGGAAAGTGGGGAAGGGAATAACAATTGAAATGTAAATAAAGGACATAGCCAATTAAAAAAAAAAGAAAAGAAAAATGGTTCACAAGTCATAGAATTAGACAAATCCCCACCATGACAATTCGTACCTATGCGAAGCCACACTGTAACTAGTGAACATCACACAAGTTCCATTTAGACCTTGTTTTGAAACCTCATGACTAATCAAAAGGTTTTTCAAACATCTGGCTGATATGCATTCACACACACACTTGTACATGCACATAAATATATTTGCATAAACGCATGTTCATAACACTTAACACAAGAGCTGCCTCTAGTCTTAGGTACCTTTTTCTTTTCTTTTGTACTTTTAAAAACTGTCAGCATTTTAGTAATATTGGCATACTGCCTAGGTGAAACTTATAAGACAGGACACAGAGAGTATTGTTCCTAAACTATACTATTTGTTGTTTTTAATCATAATTTTCTCCAAGAATTATTTATTCAGATAATAAATATATTTTAGCTTTAGAATATAGCACAGTGGTAAAGTTGTTTGCTTAGGTCTTCCACCACTGCATTTCACTCACACAAATGTATTTGAAACTATGAAAACTAATAAAACCTCCAACAAGTAGTTATTTATAAAATTAATCTCATGTCAGTGAACTCTTCTTCTATACTATTATTATATTATTGTGTTTATGTTATATGTATATATGGATGTGTGTACATACAACAAATCCCATTTTATCTGTTTGTACATACACCAATCATAAAATTTGCATGCATTTTTAACATGAAAGCATTCATTTAGAATAATAGTTAGGCATAATTAGTCTAACAAATTTAGAAAGGTCATGAATATACAATACAGAGATATTCTAGAACATAAAAAGGTTTTATGTTGATCAATAAGCAAGCACAATATTAATATAGAGAATAGTGACTATATAATAATTATAAAAGTGTAACATGTAATAAATATAGGCAAATATTTAGGGAAAATTATCTTGTCTTTTTCTTAGGGGTTGGGGTTGAAGAAGGGGTTTCTTTATGTAGCCCTGGCTGTCATTAAACTAGTTCTGTAGAACATGTTGGCCTCAAACTCACAGAGATCCTGCTGCCTCTACCAACTGAGTGCTAGAATTAAAGGCATGCACCACCAAAGCCTGTCCTATCTGGTCCTTAATAAAATAATAATTATCTTTGAATCTTAATTAAAAGTTATTTTAGATTTTTTTTCTTATCATTGAAGAGTTTTATTTCTTAAACAAAACTTGTTCTGTAACTTTTAGACCAGAAGACTTAGACACTTTTTTTTTCAATTTTTATTAGATATTTTCTTCATTTACATTTCACATGTTATCCCGAAAGTCCCCTAAACCCTCCCCCATCCCCACCCTGCTCCCCTACCCACCCACTCCCACATATTGGCTCTGGAGTTCCCCTGTTGTTACCTTTACTTGTATCTTAAGATTTCATCCACTTTTAAAATTATTTTCTACATATCCTGATTGCAACCTACACTATCCTCCCAGTATCCCTTCACATAGCCCCTCCCATTTACGCCTCATTTTCTCCTCTGAGAAGTGGGACTCACTGGGTACCAACCCGCCCTGGCACATCAAATAACTGTAGGATTAGGCACATCCCTTCCCAGTAAGGCCAGACAAGGCAGAGCAGTCAAGAAAACCCCCCTAACAGTTGTTGAGGAACCCTCATGAAGACCAGGCTTCACATCTACTATGTATGTGCATGGGTCCTAGGTCCAACCCTTGTATGTTCTTTGGTTGGTGGTCCAGTCTCTGGGAGTCCCCAAGGGTCCAGGTTAGTTGACTTTGTTTGCCTTCTTTTGAAGTCTCTATCCTCTCTGGGTATCTAATCCTTCCACCAAATCTTCCACAAGACTTGGTGAGCTCCATTTAATGTTTGGTTATGGTCTGCAGGTGTTTCTGTGAGTTGTAGGGTAGAGCCTATCAAAGGACAGTTATGTTAGGTTCCTCTCCACAAGCATAGCAGAGAATCAATGATAGTGTCAGCAATTCATCATTGCCCATGAAATGGGTCTCAAGTTGGGCCAGATAATGGTTGGCCATTCCCTCAGACTCTGCTCCATCTTTGTCTCTTAATTTCATGTAGGCAGAACAGATTTGGGGAAGAAGGTTTTGTGGGTAGATTGGTGTTCTTATACCCCCACTGGGTGTGTGTATGGGGAGGGGGTGTTCATGCCTAACTAGGGAAGGTGGCGACATCAGGCTACATACCTGCCATTGCTGGGGGATCTCAGCTAGAATCATCCTCAAAGAATCCCTAGAGCTCCCACATCCCAGGTCTCTGGCATATCCTATAGATGTCCACGCCACTCCCTGTTCTCCAACTGATTTTTGTTTACTCTCCAGCCCCATTCTCTGAGCTCTCCATTCACATGATACCCCTCCCATCCACAGTTCTCTTCTCCGTATCCTCTCCCACCTAGTTTCCTCCCTCCATGAAACTTCTATGACTAATTTATTTCCCCTTCTGAGTGAGGTTCAGGCAGGCATCCTTCCTTTCACCCTCCTTGTTATTTAGGTACTTTAGGTCTGTGAATTGCAATTCACAGTGTGGATATCCTGTACTTTATCGCTATTATCCACTTATAGGTAAATATATATAATACATATACTTTTGGGTCTTGGTTACCTCACTCAGGATAATATTTTCTAATTCCATCCATTAGTCTGCAAATTTAATGATGTCCTTGTTTTAATAGCTGGTTAATATTCCATTGTATAAATGAACCACATTTTCTTCATCCATTCGTGTTTGTTTGTTTGTTTGTTGTTTGTTTGTCTGTTTTAAAAGGGTTTATCTGTATAGAGTGGCTGTCCTGGAAATCACTTTGTAGACCTGACTGACCTTGAACTCAGAGATCTGCCTGCCTCTGCCAGCATCTTCATCAATTCTTTAATAATGGGATATCTGGGTGGTTTTAAGTTTCTGGCATTTAAGAATTAAGCTGTTATGATAGTAGTGGTGCAAGTATCCTTGCTGTATGGTAGAGCATCTTTTGGCTATATGTCTAGGAGTTAAAAGTGGATGTTGAGGTAGAACTATTCACAGTTTTCTGGGAAACTGCCAAGTTAATCTCCAGAGTTTTTGTACAAGTTTGCATTCCCACTCTCACTGGAGGAGCATTCCTCTTGCTGGACATCCTCACCAGTATATGCTGCTACTTGAGTTTTTGATCTTAGCAATTCTGATGGGTATAAGGTAGAATGACAGAATTATTTTGATTTTTGTTTGCCTGATGACTGAGTATATTGAACATTTTGTTAAGTGTTTCTTAGACACTAGAGATTGCTCTGTTGAGAATTCTGTTTAGCGGTGTACCCCACTTTTTAATTGGGTTATTTGGATTTTTGGAGGCTAATTCTTGAGTTCTTTCTTTATTTTGGATATTAGAAGTCTGTCAGATGTAGGGTTGTTGAAGATATTTTCCCAAATTGTAGGCTGCTGCTTTTGTATTATTGTAGGTATCCTTAGCCTTACAGAAGCTTTTCAGTTTCATGATGTCCTATTTGTTAGTTGATTGAAGTATTTTAGCTATTGGTGTTCTGTTCAGGAAACTGTCTTCTGTAACAATGCACTCAAGGCCATTACCCACTTCCCCCTCCTATTAGATTCAGTGTGACCTGTTTTATGTTGAGAACTTTGATTCACTTGGACTTGAGTTTTGTACAGGGTGATAAATCTGGTTCCATTTGCACTCTTCTACATTCAGACCTCCAGTTAAGCCAGCACCACTTGATGAAGATACTTTCTCTTTTCCATTCTACGGTTTGGCTTCTTTTTCAAAAGTCAACTATGCCCAGATATGTAGGTTTATTTCTGTGTCTTCAATAGAATTCCATTACTCACAATGTTTCTGTACCAATACTATGTATCTTTACTACTGTGGCTTTGTTGTACAGCTTAAGACTTTGGAATCTGATACCTCCAGAAGTCCTTCTATTGTACAGAATTCTTTTAGATATCCTGAATATCCCCCCCCCCCCACATGGAGTTGAGAATTGTTCTTTCACAGGCTGGATACAATTTTGTTGGAGTTTTGATGGAAATTGCATTGAATTTGTAGATTGCTTTTGGTTAGATGGCCATTTTTATTATGGTAATTCTTTGGATCCATCAGCATGGGGATCTTTCCATTTTCTGATATCTTCTTCAGTTTCTTTCTTCAGAGGCATTAAGTTTTTATCATACAGGTCTTTCACTTGTTTGGTCACACCAAGATATTTTATATTTTATTTGTGACTGTTGTGAAAGTTGTTTTTTTGCCTGATTGCTTTCTCCTCCTGCTTATTGTTTGTATAATGAAGGCTACTGATTTTTTTTTCTTTTTGAGTTAATTTTGTATCCAACCACTTTGATGAAGGCGTTTGTTAAATGTAGGATTTCACTCATAGAATATTTTGAGTCACTTATGGATATTGTCATATTGTCTGTGACGAATGATACTTTGACTAGGTCTTTTCTAATTTGTATCTCCTTGATCTTGGTAAGTTGTGTTCTTGCTCTACTTCTTGCTTCTAGTATTATATGAAAGAGATACAAAGAGAGTGGAACACTTGTCCCTTATTGTAGTGGAATTTCTTGGAGTTTCTCTCCATTTAATGTGATATTGGCAACTAGCTTGCTGCATATTACATTTATTGTGTTTAGGTATGCACCTTGTATCTTTGATCTCTCTAAGACTTTTATTATGAAAGAATGTTAGATTTTGTCAATATTTTTCCAGTCGATGAAAATTCTATACTCCACAAAATTTGAAAATCTAAATGATATGGATGATTTTCTAGATAGATGCCAATTACCAAAGTTAAGTCAAGATCAGGCAACAATTTCAATAGTCCTACAACCTCTAAGGAAATAAACAAAATCACCCAACCAAAAAGTGTTCAGAGCCAGATAGTTTTAGAACAGAATTCTATGATTTTCAAAGGCTAGCTAATACCTAATGATTCTTTGGATTTCCCCATATCTGTTGTTATATACCCATTTATTTCCTATTTTGTTAATTGGAACATTGTTTCTCAGTATTTTAGTTTGGCTATGGGTATGTTTATCTTGTTGATTTTTTTCCAAATAGCCAGATCTTGATTTTGTCGATTCTTTGTTCTGTAAGTTTGTTTCTTAGCTGATTGATTTCTGCCCTGTGTTTCATTATTACCTGCCATCTACTCCTTTTGGGTGTGTTTGCTTCCTTTTGTTCTACAGATTTCAGGTGGGCTATTAAGTTTTTAGTATGAGATCTCTCCAATTTCTTTATAAAGGTATTTATTTAGTGCTATGGACTTTCCTCTTAGCACTGCTTTCATGTTGTCCCATAAGTTAGGATATGTTGTGCTTTCATTTTCATCAAATTCTAGAAAGTCTTTCTTTGTTTTTTTCTTTATTCTTTGACCCAGTGGTCATTGAGCAGGGAATTTTTGAGTTATATGAGTTTGTAGGCTATTTGCTTGTTTCTGATGTTGTTGAAGTTCAACTTTAATCCATGGTGATCTAATAGGATGAAAGACGTTACTTCAATCATTTTGTATCTGTTGATGCTTGCATTGTGACCAACTATATACAATCTCTTGAGGTGCTAAAAACAATGTGTATACTTTTGTGTCTGGAGGAAATATTTTGTAGATATCTGTTAGATCCATTTGATGTATTATTATCTATGAATTTCATTATTTCTCTGGTGTCTGTTTCAATGACCTGTCTGTTAGTGAGAGTGGGATGTTCAAGTCTCCCATTATAATGTGTGTTTCAATGTGCAATTAAATCTCTAGTAATTTTTCTTTCAAAATTGTGGGTGCCCTTACATTTGGGGCATAGATGTTCAGAATTGAAAGATCTTGGTAGAGTTTCCCTTTGGTGTATAAGAAATGTCCTTCTCTATCTCTTTTAATTAGTTTTGGTTGAAAGCATATTTTATTGGAAATTAGAATGGATATTCCAGCTTGTTCTTGGGGTCCATTTGTTTAGAAATCCTTTAACCATATTTTTATTATAAGGTAAGGTCTATATTTGTTCCTGAGGTATGCTTTTTTATGCAGAAGAATGATGGATTCTGTTTTTATATCCACTCTTAGCCCATGTCTATTTGTTGGTGAATTGAGTCCATTTATATTGAGAGATTTTAATGCCTAGTGATTGTTAATTAACTCCTGTTATTTTGATGGTGGTGTTGGTTGTGTGTGTATTTATCCTTTTTTGGCTTTCCTGGTGTGAAATTATTGATTTCTTGTGTTTTATTGATTGTAGTTAGACTCCGTGTGTTGCCATTTTCTGTTTATTATCCTCTGTAAGGCAGGTTAGTGGAAACATATTTTTAAAATTTGTTTTCATCATAGAATAACTTTTTCCCCTCTGTCTATGGTTATGGAAAGTTTTTCTGAAAATAGCTATCTGGGCTGACATCTGTGGTCTCTTAGAGTTTTCAAGATATCCACTCAGGCTCTTCTAGCTTTTAGAAATCTCTGTTGAGAAGTCAGGTGTAATTCTGATAGATCTTCATTTATATATTACTTGACTTTTTTTTTGTAGCTTTTAATGTTTCTGTGTTCTGAATTTTAGTGTTTTGATTATTATGTGGCAAGAAGATTTTGTTTTCTAGTCCAATCTATTGGTGTTCTGTAAGCTTCTTTTATGTTTATAGGTATATCTTTATTTAGGTTACGGACATTTTCTTCTTTGATTCTGTTGAAGATATTTCTGGGCCTTTGAGCTGAAACTTCTCCTTTTTCTGTTCCCATTATTCTTGGGTTTTGCTTTTTCCCTTTCTCCCAAATTCTATGGATGTTTTTTATCAGAAAAATTTTAGATTTAGTATTTTCTTTGATTGAAGTATCAATTTCTTCTAGTGTATCTTTTACACCTGAAATTCTTTCTTCCATCTCTTGTATACTGTTGATGATGCTTGGGTCTGTAGATCCTGTTCTCTTTCCTAGCTTTTCCTTCTCCATGATTTCCTCAGTGTGTGTTTTCTTTATTGCTTCCATTTTCATTTTTTTTTTAAATTTTAAAGTTTGACTCATTTCCTACACCTGTTTGATTATATTTTCCTTTATTTCTTTATATTTATCTGTATCCTTTTTAAAACTCTTTACATATTTGATTGTATTTTCCTGTATTTCTTTTTATAATAAATGATTAATAATTTTTATTCATTGAATAAAATAATGGGTAATATAAGGACATTTTTATACACATATATAAAGTACTTGAAGATATTTCTTTCATGATCTCTTACTCTCCTCTTCTTACTTTTCTCATCTTTTTTTTTTTTTTAATCTCTAGATTGTTTTATCTTTTACTGGATATTTTATTTATTTACATTTCAAATGTTATCCCCTTTCTTGGTTTCCCCTTCAGAAATCCCCTATCCCCTCTCCCTCCCCCTGCTTCTAAGAAGGTTCTCCTATTTCTAAGGTGTTTATTAATTTCCTCTTTAAAGGCCTCTATCATCTTTATAAGGTTAGATATAGAGTCATTTTCTTGTGCTTCAGGTGTGTTAGTTCATCTAAGGTTTGTTGTAGTAGGATATGTGGACTCTAGCGGTGCCATAATGCCCTGAATTTTGTTGATTATGTTATCACACTGTTCTTTAGCTATCTGGTTGCTCCTAGTTTTGGCAGTTCCTGATGACAGCAGGCCACTAGGACTACATCTTAGAGCTGATTGACATGGAAGCAGGCTTCTAGAAGAGTAAAAGAAAGTTTCAAAATCTAGGTTCTTTGCTACAATTTCCTCTCTTCTCTGTTGGGGTAATTGGTTGAGATTCACAGGTAAGCAGAACTGGCTGGGCAGTGTAAGACCGGTTGAAATCCAACTGCTGCACTTCTCTAGCAGGAAAGATCTCTGCAAAAAGTCCTGTTAACAGGATCTATGCATTCCCATTTTTCTTACAAAAAGTACACAATTACAGCCCTGAATGTAAACAAACCCTCAGAGGTTCCAGGGCTTCAGGGCTGTGGTTCTCACAACTGAGATGCTAATTGTTGACTCTCCCAGGAAGTACAATGTGGCATCTGTCGTTTACTTTTTGCACCTGTGTGTTAAGCCTGAATGTATGTTTGTATGTCATGTATGTGCCTGGTGCCTAAAACTGTTAGAAGAGGGGATGGGATTTTTCTATGTTGAACTGCACAGGATGATAAAAGGAAAAGTCACTTTAGGATAAGATCAGACCTTGATGGCAGAGGGAGATCCAGCCTTTGTGAACTGAATCTTGAACAGCTGCTCTAAAGCACATTTATTGATTGTTACATAAGTTGCATTTTGGATAAAACAAGCCCCTCCTCCCAAAGCATATAGTCTAATATTTATGTTTCCAGAAGGAAAGCATTATGTCCCTGCAACCTGAGCTCTTATTGTGCACTGTTGAAGTATTCAATAATGCAAGACTCTCCAGGTGTACCAGGACTGTCTTGTGACCAGAGTGATGCAAAGGCTATATAGGGTTACTTCAGGAAAAAAAACAAGTCTCTGTAGATAATAGAAAACAACAAATTCCACAACCTGAGACTACTTTCTGCTTGAAAACAACTAATAAATTGTCGGTTAACACACTTGCAGCAAAGCACATGTAACTTACTGCATTCTATTAAATGTTTCATAATGTGGTTTCTGCCTAATTGCCCCACTACCCACTCCCTTCAAATGTAGAGCAATCTCCCACACTGGCAAATCTTTACTAGATAGAGGAAGATTTAGTCATGAGGAGAAGAGAAAAGACAAGTTCAACCTTAACTATAAGTGCTGGTTCTCTGTAGCTAACAATATCCTCCAAGAGGCTTAGGAATTTTTTTAATATAAGAAATTATCCTCATCTATATTCCGTTAACTACTATGTTAATGAATATATGCACCTCTCTCAGGCTGTTAGACTGTAGATCTTATCACTTCCCTTCAGGAATAGTTGCACTACCAGGTTTTTCATGTTCTATATGGCAAAACTAACTTCAGCATAAGAGAGAAAAAAAAAGTAATTTGGGAGCAGCAAAATATATTCTCCCATCGGGCAACAAACCAATAATTTACAGTGAAATTGTGATCTCTCTCTCTCTCTCTCTCTCTCTCTCTCTCTCTCTCTCTCTCTCTCTCTCTCTTTCTCTCTCTCTGTCTCTCTCTGTCTCTCTCTGTCTCTCTCTGTCTCTCTCTGTCTCTCTCTCTGTCTCTCTCTGTCTCTCTCTCTCTCTTCCTCCTCAACATGAAAATATTCTAGGAACGTGACAATTCCTACAGAGATGAAAAAAAAATGTCAAGAGACTGCTCCTCTTAACAACAAGCCCTTTGTGCTTGCTGTTTCTTCTGCCTGGAAGTGTTATTTCTATCAGTGGAGCTCATAAGTGTTGTTAGTGTGCACTGGGCAATCAATGAATATATCTGCAGTGAATGGATTCTATTCTTGACCCTCACACTTGGTGTAAAGGTCAATAACTATAAATATATCTGCTTTTCTCTCCTGAAGACACGATCCTGCCACTCCCTCATGTACAGTGTTTCCATAGTGAACATCTTTTATCCAATGGCTCGATCATTTGTCAAGTGAGAAGAGTGGGCTGTCGAAACCAGCATCTCTGTGTTTATTTTCTTCCTATTTCTCAATATCTATTTCTTAAGCAAGTGAGATGATTTCTCATCCTCTTTGTTCGTCTGTGAAATGAGTGGAATATCTGCCACCTGAGTTGTTTCTTATATATACAGAAAACATTGGCACCTGATATTACTGTGATAATTTAGTTTCTGTAAATCTGAGGGTTCTTGTCCCTTTTCACGGAAGAAAATTAAAACTTAGAGAAACATTATTCCTCATCAGTTTTTATCTTTAATATTTTGATAACCAAGGATGCAATTTCCATAATGTTGAGCCACATTAATTTTCTTTTAGCCTTATATACCATAGGTTTGTGGTTTAAGTACTGACAAATCAACAAGCCAGTAAATTGAGATTAAGATAGCCCTTTCATAGCCTATTCTTGCTAGTCCAAAGAAGTAGATGGAGAAGTCCAAGAAGGCAGAACATTTGACAATAACCATAAGATAACTACAAAAGCTTTGCAATTTTATGAGGTCCCTTTAGTTTATTTTTGATCTTAGAGCATAAACCATTAGTATTCTGTTCAGGGAATTTTGCCCTGTGCCATGTGTTTGAGGTTCTTCCTCACTTTCTTCTATTAGTTTCAGTGTATTTGATTTTATGTGGAGTTCCTTGATTCACCTTTCCTACCATATTTTATCAAAAGACAAAGGTGTATGCAGAATTGTGTAAGAAGCGAATGTCTTGTAGTGACATGCCAAAGAGAGCATTGGGCAACTACTTTGGGCAAAGGAAACCTAATGCCTGCCTAACACAAACAGCCTGCAAAAGATCAAAGTCCTAATGCTACCTCTGAGACTGCTCTGGTCCACCCCCTTCCTCTAGCTGCTACCTGTCTCCATTAAACAAACAAGGAATTTCCCACTGACTGATTTTCTCTGTTCTTGAGAGACATCCCAGCAGTTTATTAACTCAAATAATCTTTCTACACATGGAGTTGTCAGTCTAGTTTGGTGGTTGCTTTGTACCTAACCTACACCATGTCAACATATGTTAACATAAGAGCGTAAGAGGTTACTGTAACCCTACCAGGATTTAGTCTTTATGAAAATTATTCAAAGAGTAATTACAGACAACTTGGAACAAATTTAAAAAATAGTTTCTACAAAGAATCTATTGCAGGAAGTTTCTAATAGGAATATGAAAATGGAAGAGTGAAATGAAAGAGGAAGTAGAAAACAGAAAAGCTATAAACAGAGTGAATGGACACAAACTAGCAGATCTCCTTCCTTCCTCTTTCTTGCTTCCTTTCTTCTTTCCCATACCCCTATACACATCTCCTCTTCTTCCATCCCTCCATTTATCTTCATCACTTTCTTGTTTTCTTTCTTTATTGACAATCAAGGAAAATTTGTCACCACACTAACTTGTTGTCACCTAAATGTATAAGAACCTTAGAAACAAATGGAAATCAAGGCACTCTTTACAAAATTAGCCTTTTTGAGGAGGACAAGACAGAGATACAGCAAGAGGAAGAAATAGAAAAGGTGTTTCTAGTCACAGGGAGGTTGCACATATGAAATAGTGGAATCATGCACAAGACCTGTGCAAGATCAAGCAAGACAAAATATTAGCATAGAGCAGAGAGATCTGTATAAAGTCTCACCCCATATGAGGGGCTAAGGAAATTAACAGCTTCCCAGAATGGAAGAGTGTGGTTTCTAGTATGGCTACTAACCTCCAGAGGATGCCACACACCTGACTGTATAGGCAGAACTAATGGGACTCAGTGGGTTCAAAAATAATAAAGGAAGCATACAAAGTTGGGTGTTGATGGAATGAAAAAGTAGATATTGGAGGATATAGGTATAAAGTAATGAACATGATCAAAATTCATTATAGAAATTTGCAGAGAATTAATAATATTTTAAATAGCTTACAAATATCACCGAACACCCCATTCACAGTTATAATGAATTGCAAATGACTTCACAAAACATGAAGAAGAAAAATAGTCTGATTTCTTGTTTTATTATTCCGAATTCAGATTTTCCTATGAAATTTTCAAATTGTGTTTTCAGTGATATGGCTCTATAGCATATGACTATATAGTACAAATAATATCTACTTAAGGCAGATATATTTATTATGTGCTAATCCTAAGTGTCATTTTACATACATATGAATCCTAAGGCAATGACAGTGAAGAAGAAAAAGAAAGAGATCCAGAGGGGAAAAATTGCCATT
The DNA here is from genome assembly GCA_902729485.2 of Mus minutoides. NCBI lineage: Eukaryota > Metazoa > Chordata > Mammalia > Rodentia > Muridae > Mus > Mus minutoides. Next base: position 556,765 of record LR749822.1, on the reverse strand, counting down.
TTGTTTTCAAAGGGATATGAGAAGTAGCAGCTACAAAGGAACGCATCTCCTGTGGTATGCTAGAACAAGAATAAGAGACATGGGTGTGCTAAGAGGATTACACAGAAAATCATGTTTGAATTGTGAAGTGGAACCAAGTGGGAAATGAGTCAAAAGGAGCATATTCTGTGCATTAAGCAGCACTTTATGGTATATTAAACAAGATTATATAGCATCCTCCATTGCCTGGAAAGCTCTGAGTATTAGACTCAGTCACTGTGAATTATAAATGCTGTTTTTATGTCCAAGTATTTCCCTCCTGGGAAAGTTCTGGTTTGTTTCTTTGTTTGTGATATAAAGGGTGCAAGGAAAAGCATTCTAAGAACTTAATTCACCAAAGAGTTCATTGTATGATAAAATAAATAACAACAAAATATTGGTATTGGCTATTGGTTGCAAAGGGGGTTTGTTTATTTGTTTATCTATTAATTTATTTACACAACTTGTGGGAAACATTTTTTCTTTATATTATTTGGGAAAATACTTTTGTGAAGTATAGATTCATCCCTGGTCAAATAATGTGAGGCAAAAAAATCTAAAGGAAATGAGTTAGTTTTAATGGGTTAGTTTCCAAAAATACATTTACAGGCAGTGCTGGCAAATTTTTATGTCAACTTGACACAAGATAGGATCTTCTGGGAAGAAGGAACGTCAGTGGACAATATGCCTCCAGAAAATTGGCATGAAGGCAAGTATACTGGGCATGTCTTGATTGATGATTGGTGGGGAAGAGCCCAGCCCCAATGTGGGTGGGGCCAACTCTGGGCATGTGGTCCTGGGTATGTAAGAAAGTAGACTGATCAAGTCATGAGGAATTAAATTACAATCATCCCTTAACATCCACGGCTTCTGAATCATCTCTTACTTTCAAGATTCTATCTTGATTCTTTTTACCTGAAATCCCTAGAAAACCAGCTATAAGTTGTAAAATTAAATAAATCCTTTCATTCCCAGATTTCATATTATTATGCTGTTTTTTTTTTCACATCAATAGAAACCCAACTTAGAGTAAAAAATACTAACCTACTAGTTAATTACAAAAAATAGAATGACTTTGCATGTAGTAAAATTACCATACTATCAATTTCAAAATAGGCTAATGAGAATATTATTTGGATGTATGAGAAATGTTTATTTACTTGCTGAAATGTACGTAACATATAATTTTTCTTCAATTCAGATGCACTGTTGAATCTCATGTTGATGTTGTTTACTAATGATGTCTTTCATTTTTGTGTATGTGTGTAAGCAAGTTTTATATTGTATTAAAACCCCACATATATCAGCATGAGAGCATCACCTTATCATTTTCAATCCTGAAGATATTTGTGAAGTATATATGATTGTTTGAATGAGAACAGTCTCCACAGGCTCATGTATATTTGGTTTCTCATTTGTGGAATTTTTTGAGAAGTATTATGAGAAGTATTAGGAGATGAGTCCTGTTGGAAGAAGCATGTTACTGGAGATTGGGCTTTAAGGTTTCAAAGCCTATGTCATTCCTCCTTTATCTAGCTTTCTCCCTCTCCCTTTCCTCTCCCTCTCCCTCTTCCTCTCTCTTCCCTCTCCCTCTCCCTCTCCCTCTTCCTCTCCATTCCCTCTCCCTCTCCATTTCTCCCTGACTCTCCCTGTTCCCATCTCCCTCTCTCTCTGCCTTGTCCTTGTAGGAGAGATGTGAGCACTTAGCTACTACTGTGTTCATCCTTCCAATGATGGTCTTGGGCTCTAACATTTTACAACTATGATCACCCGGGGCAATAGTGGCACACACCTTTTTTTTTCCAGCACTTGGGAGGCAGAGACAGGTGGATTTATGATTTCAAGGCCAGTCTGGTCTACAGAGTGAGTTACAGGACATCCAGGGCTATACAGAGAAATCCTGTCTTGAAAACAAAACAAAACAAAACAAAGCATTAAAAAAAAAACAAAAACAAAACAAAACAAACAAAAAACACAAAACAAACTAACAAACAAAAACCCTATGGTTCCCTAAATTAAAGGATTTCTTTTGTAATTCCCCTTGATCATGATGTTTTGTCACCACAAGAGAAAGTTATTAAGAGAGAACAAATATAAAGGGAGCACATTTTTTTCCAATCCATTTCTAGGGTTACCTGACTTTTAAAATAAATAAATAAATGAATAAATAAATAAATAAATAGATAGATAAATAAAATTAAATAATTAATTTGTATGATTTGCATATGAGACAAATAAAAGAATAAAATAAAAACCACCAATTACACACAAATAAACAAACAAAATCCAGTTGAATAGAAAAGAAAAATACTGTATAGCAAAAAGATTAGAAAGCCCCAGATCATGCTTCCTAAGAAGGAAAGAAAGTGAACTGGGAGAAGAAAGAATTCCCTGCACTCTGTAGCTTACAAAAAACAAAAAACAAAGAGGAGCAAACAAACAAAAAAAAATCTTAGTTTGTGAATTCTTTTCTATAGGAAGAGCTCAAAATTTTTTTTTTCTGATAAATCCTCATTCAGTCACTTGAATAAAGCAGAACATAGTGAACACAATTGAAATAGATTCCTTACTACTCTAGGGATTAAATTTCAACACAATCTTCAGAGGACATGAATGTGCTGACTGGTGCTGTTTCCCATTAGTGAAATACCATAGAATAAAATAAAAGTGAATTAATTTTGAACTTACCTGTTACATGTAAGAAACACTAAAATAATGCCTTCTTTAACTTCTATTGTTGAGCATCTATTGACAATCTGAAACAGTCCATTGTGCAAGAGAAACATTTGCTTTTTGTTAGTTCTATAATACAAAATTCTTCCAGTGCTTGGAAATTTTGTTTTCTATGAAACAAAGAAGGTAATTTAGACTATACTATGGACCAATAAGTAGAAATGAATCAAAATTACTTCTTTTCTGTGAATAGATATATAAGAGCAAAGAACAAATGAATCCAAGATGCTTTGGACAGAGTTATTATCTCTTTTGTCTCATGAATGCCCAAAGTGTTTTTAAAAACATAGAACTTCTATTGTTTAAGTCAATAAATCATTGAGTATGAATGGCTTGCTCTACTCTTCACATGACATAACATAATTAACAAACTAAGCAGAGTATGTAACAGATCCAGGTGTAGAGATGATGTTTAATTAAAAATGGGACTACTTCCAGTGATTTGATTTGTTTTGAATTGTAATTTTGTGGTGGTGAAGATGGATCTAGATTGCAAAGTGAGCTCCCTTTGGGTGAGGTTAATTTTGCTTGTTTGACAGTGAATCACTGTATTCCCTTTTCCCATGAATGGCCTGTAGTTTTGATTTCATTTTCTTCCTTTCCATGCTCTCTTTCTCCCCTCCCTTCCTTTCCTTCCCTTTCCTTTCTACTTTTCTGAGAACTGTGGTTTGCTACAATTCTCTACAATTTTTATTTTGTTTTTATTTTGTTTTTAGCAAATATCTCCAAATTGTCTTTAGAGCTAAATAATGCACCATTGCTACATGACTTTCATCAAATACTTTCATCAAATATAAGTTGTCCAAAGCAAAAAGAATATATATCATATTTTCCCATATGTAACTTAACCTTTTCAGTTTAGCCAGGCTTGATTCTGGCTGACTTCAACCACAAATGTGGATATCCTCCACTTTGAGGCAATCACAGGATACCAAGAAAATACTAATCCAGTCAAGTATTCAGAGTGATAATCTATTCAACATTGTCCCCGCCCCCCATACACTTAGACACAGACACATGCATGCATGCATTTATGGATACACACACACTCACACCTTTATAAAATGAAAGACAGAAAAAACAGAATTCATATTTAATGCAAACTATCCATGATAACTAATATTTAGAGGAACTCACTTCATATAGGGTGAGAGTATAAAAAGTAATTTCTAAAAAGACAATTTTTCTCTATCTCTGGCTATTCCCAAATGAATAAGATTGAGACTAAGATTCATTTCATTAGCTTACAACACAATAACTGGACAGTCATGATCTATTCTAATCCTTTAAGCTAATCTGGCTACCTTCTAGCCAAAATTCCCAGATACTTGCATTTCAGTATTGGACTGGATCTGTGGGCTTCAGGAGTACTTCCTTTATGGTCATGTCTCTCCTAACACCTTCTTCATGGGGAATTTCCTCTTCTTCCTCCCCAACTTCTTGATGCCTCCCCCCATTCCTCTACTTGGCAGAAGTCCTGCTCTATTCTCTCTTTTTTTCCCAGCTATTGGCTGAACAGCTTTTATTGACAAGTCAGAGAATAAATGAGGAGCAATGTTTACACAAACTTGAAACAGGAGACACTTGGATTTCCATTACAATGCAATTTCCAAGAATGGGAGCAGAGAAATAGGCAATTGGTACAAGGATAATCTTCATATAATGTGTGTGTGTGCGCGAACACACACACACACACACACACACACCAAACAAACAAACAACCCATCATGCTTACAGAAGAGCAAATCTCTTTGAAGATAATCAAGCGTTTACTGGTTTACTGACTATAAGTGAATCATTCCCTACTCTTTCCTTAGTATATAAATTCTACTTGATACAGATATTAAAGTTGATAAATACTAAATAAATTAATAGGAGAATAAAAGAAAGATATAACAAAGATCATTGGGCGATCCATCACTGTCACTCCCTTCCACAACCCTTCCCCCCATCTACCATCCCCCTTTCCTCTGAGCAAATGGGGCATGCCCCTCATTCTGACACATCAAGTCTCTTTGTGGCTAAGTGCATTCTTTCCCACTAAAGCCAGACAAGGCAGCACAGCTAGAACATATCCCACAGATAGGCAATAGCTTTTGGGATAGCCACTATTCCGGTTGTTCAGGATTCACATGAAGACCAAGCTGCACATCTGCTACATATTTAAGAGGAGGCCTAAGTTGAGCCCATGTATGTTTCTTTGTTGTTGGTTCAGTCTCTGAGAGCCCCAAGGATCCAGGTTAGTTGACTCTTCTGGTAGTCCTATGGAGTTCCTATCTCCTCAGAGGTTGAAATTCTTCTTCCTGTTCTTCTAGAAGATTCCCCAAGCTCTATCCACTGTTTGGCTGTGTCTTTGCATCCACCTGAGTCAACTGATGGGTAGAGCCTCTAATAGGACAACCGTGCTAGACTACTATCTGCAAGCATAACAGAGTATTAATACAGTGTGTCGGGGATGGGGTTGTCTGTGGGATGAGTTTCAAGTAGGGCCAGATATTGGTTGGTTACTTCCTCATTCTCTGTTAGATCCCTTGTCCTGCATTTCTTTCTTTCTTTTTTATTATTATTAGAGAGTTTCTTCATTTACATTTCAAGTGTTATCCAAAAGTCCCCTATATCCCCCCCCCCCGCTGCCGCCCTGCTCCCCTACCCTCCCTCTCCTGCTTCTTGACCCTGGCAAGAATTGGTAAGTTTATTTCTACTTTTTTAAAAATCACAGTTTCACAAATGTATAATGAATTTTAGTAACTATTAACTATTACCTATTAACTATTTAGATGAGTGATCACTTTGGTAATATAAAAGGAGACAAGTTGGAGGCTTTTGATAATTTTGTGTGTTCTGCAAGAGATACAAAGTTTAAAGGTCTTATCCCTGTCCAGGGTGTAGCATCCAACTCTACCTTGATTATATCACACTATTTAATTGTTTCAGCTTTGCTATTACCCTTTTCTTGTGGTAATACCTTGGAAGAGGTAGATAACATCATGTAACGTTATGCAAGGATAAATGCTACCATTTTAATATACATGAATATATAATATTAATAACATTACCTTGTATGAGTAAATTGAATAAATGGTTAAGAAATGGATTTTAACCTTATATCTGTTTTCAAAAATGATTTATTTATATTATGCATATGGGTGTTTTGCCTGTGTATGTGTTTGTGTACCACAATACATGCCTTCCTGTTGCCTGCAGAGACTAGAAAAGTATTTCAGATTCTCTGAAACTGGAGTCACAGATACTTGTGAGACACAATGTGGGTAATGGAAACCAAACCTGGGTTCTCTGAGAGAGCACCCAATGATCTTCATCATCAAGCCAGCTCTGAAAAGCTCACATTTATTTTACTAGAATTGGAGAAATGGCTGATTTGTTTTCTTTGTGCTAAGCAGGGTTATCTTGCACGTGGTGACTCACATGACAAAATGACACACCCTGGGGGCTTGCTTGATCTTTTGACTCAGTTCAGTTTCCTTAAAAATATTTCCCATTTATCCAGGAAACTCAAAATAAGAAGAGGAGAGCGATATGGAAAAAGGAAGAAGAAAAGGAAAAGTGGAAAAGAAAAGGGGCAATGAGAACGAGAAATGTGTATGTGTTTTATTTAAGTAGTATGATGTGTGAATAAGAAATTAAGGAATGTGGATATAAAGAGTTGGTGCTTTCCCAGCCTCTGAGTTTATTCAAACAACTATCAACTCATAAAATAGCCATTCCAGGACTTTTTAAAAAACTTTATAAGATGATAACATGTCATCACACAACCTAACACAAGCTTTACGTGTTATCAATATGATAACACACAAGTTAACACATGAAACTTTTCAGTGTGTGTGCACTGTAGTGTGCTATCATTGATTAAATTTTGTGGATTGAAACTGGGTTTCCTATTTGTTAGAAGACTGCTCTGCTACTCAGAGATGCCTGCAGCTCTTATACATTTTACATATTAGTAGCTCCTGAATTGAAAGGTGTGATGAATTCCACTGGGTCTGTGAAGAGGCTGCAGTTTATACATTTTGGAATTGTCTCTAGGTATTCAGCTGAGAGTGAGAAGTAGAGATTGGAGCACACCCAACAGGCTGCCAGTGTCTACTTTTCCTAGGGTACTACCCCATGATTCATGGTTGCTTTCCTAATGCCTGGTTACTTCTCTGGTTTAAGAGCACGACCTCAGAAAGAAGCAGAATTGAAAACATTGCTTGAAGGAAGAGTGAGATTTATATGCACTTAGGACGTGTTGTTGGCTGTGGTTTCTGCAATAGGACTGGAGTTATGAGCTTTCTCTCAGGTACTATAGGCTGAGGAATTTAATGGTGTTTTTTCTATGTATTCTGACTCAGAAATTAGGTGATTGCTTTATTCCTACCTGTGAAAATTTCCCAGTATTATTCAGTTCTGGCCCCAATTTTAGAACTATATTCTTTTGAAAATAAAAAGATTAGTATATAAACTAATGGATTTTATTACACTTCCCCATAAGTTCCATAGACTTTATTATTCAGCCTTCTGTCTGAATAATGTCTCGACTTCCTCCTACTCTGATCTTCCTGTTCCCTTTTTTCCCCACAAAATCCTCCCTGCAGCTTTCATGTCACATGCTCATCATTAACTTCATTTTCCCCTTCTGCCTTTAAAAATCAGGGCTAGAGATGGCTCAGATTTAAGAGCTCAGAATTAACTGCTCTTTCAATGTCCTGAGTTCAATTCCCAGCAAACACATGGTGGCTCACAACCACCTGTAATGGGTTCTGATGCCCTCTCTTGCTGTGTCTGAAGACAGCTAGAGTGTACTCATATAAGTAAAGTAAATAAATCTTTGGGAGATTGTTGCCAGGCTGTGATTTCTGAATCTAAAAATGACAGGATTTGGTCCTGCCTACCCTGTGACTATGAAATTTCTTATGCTCTTACTTCACACTAAGAAAACTCTTTCAGGGCTCTCATTCCCAAGGTTTTCTGCTGTACCTTGGCCAGGTTCACAGTTCTTATGAATTTGAACAAAAATAACAACTTATTAAAAGTGTATAACCACCACTAACATTATATGTACTCAGTTACATATTATATTATACATATTATACTTATGTATTATTCATATACATTTACATTTATTTTTTAACAATAATTAATGATAAAGAGGCTATGAATTTGAGAGAGAGCAAGGAGGTGTATTTAGAATAATTTGCAGGGAGAAATAAGTAAAGAGAAATATAATTATATAATAATAGGAAAATTATAATAGAAATAGCTTAAAATATGAATTACTGAATATTTTATATTAGCTCTCTCAGTGTAACCTCATAAAATGATTTTTAATATTTTTAAATTGAGATCATATAAAGAACATTAAAGAAAACCTATAGAATCTAATATATGATTCTGACATCTTTAGCTTGCCTTCTTTTTGGTTTTAGTCATAAACCCAAATACCTTTTAGCAATTATTTTATTCTTTCCTAACACTCTCTTCAGAAATAGTACATTTCATGACACTTTCATATCTTAAATAATGTAAAATTTAAAAATTACATTTTATTTATTTATTTAGCATGTGCATGAGGGGAGGTGGAATGAAGATGTACTCCTGTAAGCCATGGCAAAAATGTGGAGATCAGAGGTCAATTTGTCACATTGGTCCTCTTTTCCGATCATGTGGGCTTTGGGGGTCAAACTCAACATGCTCAGTCTTGACGCTGCATACCTTTATCTTGTAAGCCAACTTGCTAACCATATGTGTACTTTCAAAGGAACTTCTTTGTAATACTTACAAAGCATGCATATGTTTATGCATATACTTGTGAAAATTACTATTGTTTATTCATAGGTGTGTCTTAGGTTTGTTATTCATACTATTGTTTATTCATAGGTGTCATAGGTTTGTTTGTGGCTAGTTTGTTCGTTTGTTGTTGTTTTGAGAAAGGGTCTCATTACATATCTCTGACTAGCTAGAAACTCAATGTGTAGAGAAGACTGGCTTTCAACACATGGGAATCTGCCTGCCTTTGTTTCCTAAGGACTAGGACTATAGGTAAGATTCCATACCTGGCCTTTATGGTTGTTTTATATATCTGCCTACATGGGTAACTTATGTCTTTTTATTTTCACTCAATACTAATTTCATACATACTTACGATGAGGATAATGTAGGAATATATGAATATAATGCATAAGTATACTACATAAAATATGTATGTGGGTGCTGGAGTGACCATTCAGTGATTAAGAGTACTGGCCTCACTTCTAGAGGATTCTGGTTGAATTTTCAGAAACCACATGGTCACTCAAAAATGTTAAGTATCATGTGGCCAACACCTTCTTGTAGCTTCCTCATATACTGCATACATACATGGGACACAGACGTACATACAGACTATATATGTGTATATATATATATATATATATAATATATAATATATTTATCACATGTTTGAAAAGTAGTATTTGTGCGTGAATGTGTGCCTAAATATGTGTATGTATGTGTGTGTGTGTCTGTGTGTGTGTGAAGACATTCAGTTAACTGGTATCTTTCAACTAGTAAGTACAATTTTATATTACTATTACAGATTAACTACATTTTATTTTTTCATTCATCTTTTTTTTTCTTGCCTTGTGAATGTCTTCATTTACACTTATATTTCTTTTGAAGAATCTTGGACTCAGTAAGGTAGTTTGCCTGACTAATCATTCAGTCAAAAGAGAACTTAGCTTTCAAAATAAAACCTGCCCACTTCAAAGGAAATAGGGCTTTGTATAGCCATCTCCATCCCTTCAACTTTCCATATCCTTTCAAGACACATGTAAAGAAATAGGAATGTAGGCCCACATGCTGAGATGTCAACATTGAATTTATTTATCTATACTAGATCACTATCTTTGTGCTTTGTGAGTTGAATTGCAAATGAGATTGAAGGAAACTAAAAAAAAAAAAATGATGACATTATCCTATTGAGGATTTCTAATGTACTAGGAATGCTTGACATAGCTTACAAAAACAATATGCATGATACATTTAAAAGAAATAACAATATTTCTAAATTAGCATTATACTAAATCTTTTGGAAATACTATTACAGAATAGTAACAGTAATACTAATATTGTACTAACTCCAACAGAGAAAATGAGTCACTTGCTGTTATCCAGGTAGGAAACTGAATCTATAGACAGACTGATATGCCCACAGAATAACAGTGAACAGTGGGAAAGCTGGCACGATTTAAGTTGAAACTAAGGATTTTTGCCAGCTTCTGTTGCTGCCTTTACACAGAGCTCTGAGCAAGAGGTTCACACTTAGATGCTGATCATATGCCTGTAATCCTATTTTCATGATCTCTTGCTAAGTAATCAGCAGGAGAACTGATATATACAGGGATACTGTATAGAATAAAATCAAGAATGCTTCTTAAAAGTCTTACAGTTTATATTTTTCTTCATTCTTTTGATGATAAAATTAATATTTACTTAAAAATAAAACATTATTAGTTACTATCTACTTCTTAGTCTTGATCTTTTTTTCCATTAAGTTACTTATTTATTCACATTACATCCTGATCACAGTCCCCTTCTCCTCCCAGTTCCCCTCTTACACAGTCCTGCCCTCCACTCCTCAAACTTCCCTTCTGAGAAGAGGGAGTTCCCCTCTGAGTACTAACATATTCTGGTGCCTCAAGTCAAAAGACTCATTTAACTTTGTGGTTAAGATTGCTCCAGAACTCACTATATAGTTTGTGACTCATCTTCATGACAGGCATCCTTCCTCACCCTCACAACTACATCAAATCCTAAAATAGTATGGAATTATCTATAGACTAATTTCTTAAACTACAAATCGATGTGCATCATTCAAGCATACTGCATGATAAATTTTAATTCTCAAAATGAGGCAAAAGGAAATATATCCAATCTCAAAGTAGCTATTTAATATGTCCCCTTGGGAGTGAATAACCTGGAAGAAAGCTAAATTCTAGATAGTTACTGTAATATTATTTGTGTTGTTAAAAGTAGCTTTATACAAGCACATTAAAGCATCAAAATAAAAATTGCAAGAAATTATCCAACTGCTAAAAGTCAGCTATAAGAATGAAGTAGTCTTGTGTCTAGCCCTTTCCTTTCTTATACCTTTAGAACATGAGTTAAGAAATGAACAATGATCTTCTTCAGGGAAGGGGCATATCTTCCAAAGTACCTGGTGGTTTTCCCGTAGGCTGTGTCTAATGGCCTGGAAAATTAGAAAGGAATGGATATACCTGGTGTTTTGTGGTTGAAAGGGCTGCAGGCCAGAAAGGCTGACTAACTGAAGCACTCATAACCTGTTGAGAAGACCTAGCAGGGTCATTTTGTAGACCTTTCAACAAGACACAAAATTAAAAAACAAAAAGCTAAAAAAAAAAAAAAAATGCCCCTATGGCTTTCTTATTCCACAATATTACATTCAGTTTTAACTCAGAAACTTCAAAATGGCAACAGAATCTTAAAATAGAAGTGTTAGAGTGGGGTAATTCTGAGATTAGGACTTGTCACCAGAAAAAAAAAAATTTCTCTGTCTAGCAAATCCCACTGGTTGGTGAGTCACAGGACAGCATCCACATCCCGAGTACATGATTTATTTTGTCTCTCATGGAATAAAAAATACTCCGAGCTTTTGAAAAAAAAATGTGAATGTATATCAAATATATGTAATATACTATGAACTTGATTCTTACCTACAAGATGTCAGTAGTGGATGATTGGAAATACATACCCAGAGGTACAAAAGAAGCTAGTACTAGAGGGATCCTGACTATGATGAGGTATTAATAGGACACTTCCAAAGCCAGTCAGTGGTTCAAGGCCAGCCTGGTTTACAGAGTGAGTTTCAGGACAGCCAAGGCTATACAGAGAAACCCTGTCTCAAAAAACCAAAAAAAAAAAAAAAACAAAAAACAAAAAACAAAAAAACACTTCCACAGATAAGAAAGTAACATTCTTTTTCCAGAGGTAAAGAGCCAGTAGGAAGGAAACCATGAGACTCATTATGAAAGCTGACCATATTGTTACTGTTATAAAGGCAGAGAAAACATACAACCTGCCATCTATAAGCAGAAGTAGAAAAAAATGATCATGGAATCCTCCTGAATGACTCAGAAAGACTAAATCAAAGTCAAACAAGTTGGCCAATTTCCAAACCTAGCTGAAGGCCTATGTTTTATGTGGCTATGAAGGCTCTGATTTGTGTGGTCCTGAGAGAAAAGAGGTGCATGTCTCTCCTTTATTTTTGTTATATTTAAACCTCCAATAGATAGTTCTAGGTATCAGACCATGGGCTACTTTATTGAAGTTGACACATAAAATCAAGCATTGAAAAATAATTGATAGTAACTAAATAACAGTGGAATTACAAGTGCTCATCCTTCTTAGCCAAATGTAAGTCCCCATTAAGAAAATTATGTTATTAATAAGATAGATGTCAAAAGTCCAATTTCTAGATATCTGCTGTTGTGTAATTGTCATTGTTTTGTAAAAGAGATGTTGAGAACTGAATGTCTTATCCAAGACCTGGCTTGATTTGTGTGGCAAGGAGTAGAAAATATACCCCCAAGGCCAAAGTAAGCCCCACCTATAACTTTCAGGATTGAAAAGAAGTTGAGGATATCTTCTTGCCTAAGAGTATCATGATTCTACTACTACCTGAAGCCAATGAACAAACAAATTGCTCATCTGGAGATCCGAAAGCTGTATCCACATTTCTATTGTTTCTTCATATCAGAAATATTTCTAGGATTGTGGTAACAATTCTAGAGATTTCCTTTCTTTGACTGAATCTGATAAGATGCATGCTTCAAGAACAACCTCTATTCTGTTGCAAAAGTGTAAGACCTCATGTCCTTCATCAAAAACTCTAAATCTGCTGTGTTCTTAAAGTGTAGCCAAGAATCTTGAATGGGATCATATATACCTATCCACTTGTTACTGTTCCAAAAACCTTCCACAAACCATATCCTTACATCCAGAAAATAGTTCTATGGCACTTCCTAACTCAGTGTTTTGGAAGCAAGCACAGACAAGGATATTTTTAAGCACCTCAAAGCAATTCTGAGAAGGAGATCAGAATTCTCTTAAAGTCAGTATTGAAAGAGCATTCCCATAGGGCCTGACGGCCTTGACTAGTATTCCTTGTATATCTAACAAATACAAAGGTTTTTATTGAGAATCTTCTTTCTTCAACAACCTGATTCTCAGCCCTCAGAGCTCACTGAATCCCTGTTTGGTTTTTTCTGTCTTTACAGATTCCCTACTCTTAGTACAAAGTTAATTTATTTTCTGGGTCTTTTTTTCCTTATTTGTTTTCAATATTTGTTTCTGTTTTGATCCCTAATACCACTATCAATTTGCACTCTACTATGCACAGAAACAAATTATTTTTTCTCCTACCACATTGATAAAATATAATTTTATTTAACAACATGCTATTTTGACTTTAATAAGCATTTTCAAGAAGTCCTGTCTCCCAGAGTTAGGGACCAGTCCATGGTACTAATAAATGGTGAAAAGGGCCTAGAATGAGGACATTTGCTACAAGACCATGATTTTAAGAGTTAGGACACTTGTTAGTGAAACTTGCCTCTTCAAAGGTGATGTCAGCCAGATATTCTATATCATTTATTTAGACTTAATATGGGAAGGTAATGTAATGGTCTTAGGAATCTGCAAGTTATAACTCAATGGCATTTTCCTTAAGAATGAAATGACTTTCCCCATTACAGTGTTTTGTAATAGTATATTCAATATTTAAAACTATATTTTTCCAAATCTTTTAAGTTATCAAGAAGTTAAGTGCACATCTATTATCTGTTTTTATTCAATTAGATATAAGCTTATAGAGCATGGAAATTCCCTTAGCTATCCCCAGCATATAAAATATTGACATAAGATAAATTAAGAATACAATACATATACATTTGTTTTAAGATACCAAATTACACACATAAATTTCCTTATGACAATCTATAACCTGTAGTGTTCTTAATGTGATTGTGTAAGATAACATAAAATGGTTTAAAACAATATAAAGGTTGTGCATTTATTTTATTTTAGTGGGGTTTTCTCAGAGTACATTCAGTGTTCTTAAGAATAGTAATATTGGAAATGTTTATTCTGACAACTGGAAAAATATTTCTAACATTTCCTCAGAAAAAGTGAATATTACCTAATGGAACTATTTTTTTTTCTATTTAACACTTGACACCCTTCAAAGAAAATAAAAGTCTGAATATAAAGAACACATTAAAGCAATAAGTTATTATGCCCGGCTGTCAGGTTTATTAATGCGTAATTCAAATCAACTTCCAGGAACAACTGAAGAAAGCAATGGAGACGCAAAAAAAAAAAAAAATACATGAGTGGTGGTTGAAAGAAAACAGAAGGTATAATCAAGGCTTCATTCTTTCCTAATCTATACCAAATTCTGTGCAGTGCCGGGTTTGGCTTTGTTACATAGTGCCTTAATTCACAACTTCTGACATAATTCATTATCTTCTTTCAAAGGAAACGTCTTTTAGTTCTGTGCTTTGCCAAATTGTCATGTGGGCAGAGCTTAGAGAGATGCAGCTGGGCTGGAGAGCTTCAATGTCTGGGAAAACTGTTATCACCCACGCCTGTCTCCTATGCACAGCCTCAGCCTCAGCCTCAGCCTCTGTGCCTATGCACAGATAATGATAACAAAGATAATGTCACTGGACTGGAGTCGTGAGTTAGCAGATTAAGGCACATGCTTCCCATCACTCTGTGCAAACAGAACATAATTCTTCTTTGATTCAGACTTTTTGAAAACTCAAGAAAACGAAGCCTAACTACATACTATAACTCAGTGCACATTAGTTTTGTGATTCTTGCTTCTCCTAAATTCATGTTTTGCTAAGAAACATTATTTCCTGCCACTCTTAAAGCTTAACATTTCCAAAACTGGGACAATTGCCTCCTGGTTGTACATTTTTCAGCTTTTGATGACATGGAATAGGGGAGGTAAAATATACCTCTAGTGGCAACTGGAGAATTACCCAAGACTGAGTTTCTTCATTTGTGCCTCTAAGTTTGGGACTAGAAAATTTACAGAATTGAACCTATTAGTCACACATATATGTCACCAAACACAAAAGGGAAGAAACATGACTCCGAGGTACAAAGGGACTTAGACTCAAGTCTTAATCATTCATTAAGTGTCATATGCTCTGTCTCAGTATTCATCGGTACACCAGGATTATGTCTGACTTAGAGACTTGACATAAAATCTAAATCATATAACTCAGAGAAGAATAAAATATTACCTTGCCTTATTGATATAGGTGCTATAACAATTAGTGAGTAATTATTACATAGAGCTTTATTAATGGCTGACAAAATTCATTTAGAATGAAACACAATAACAAGGTACTTTGGTAACGTTAAACATGGAATCCCTGGCCTACCTTTGAACCCACTATTGCCTAAATATTTTTTAATGTAGAGATTTTGGAAGCTTGCCTTTACTAGAGAAGAAGGGCATAGAGAAACAAGATGCTTGCTGCTTTAAGTAAGCTATATAAGGTATTGAGACATGTTAGTGGAATATTACTGCTTATTCCAAGTGACAGTCTACAGAGAGTATTTATTTTCTGCATTGATACACACACTTTGTTTTCAGCTACACAGGATTAATGTGGCCTAAATTGCAACAATGATTTCCAAATCTCACTATATAATCCTTTCTTCTTCTAATGTGTTAAGTCAGAGTTTTAAAGCTGCCACTGAGCGATATTGCAGTGCATTTAACAGTTCATTCTTGTTTTTTTCTTTCATTGATTTATAAGCTTGTTAACTTATTAAAATATTTACACTAAAACTTTTTAAAAATCTCAATTACTTAAAATAAACATAACATTAAATAGTAAGAATTAATAACACTCTCCGTTGTGGCGAAGATGTCTGCTTCTTGTCTGGCTGCCTGACTCCTTATGGAATTAAGAACAGGATGACTTGAGACTACACCTCTAGAATAGCTAAAGCTATTTCTGAAAAGAGAAGCCCTCTCCATTATTGAACTTTGACTATTTGGTACTTTTAGATTCATTATTGTTGTGAATGGAGTTGGCATCAAGAAAACCATGAAAATTAAGGACTGCGTAGAAACAGGCTCTTTGTATATTCAGATCACTAAACCATAATCAAATCACAGTTAAGAGAATCTAGATATTTATTTAGGTATCCTAATAATACAAGCCAGTAGTGAGTGGGTTTTCAATGGGGACTGTGAGTTCCAGTTTCTATGACCTTATTTAACTGAAGTACTGCAACTCCTTTAGGTCACATGACTATGGTTAGCCCTATACCAATGAATGGTGCACCAGATTTTATTTCTTTATATAATGAGTTCATCTCAAACAATTTTTGTGAAGAACTTTTCTACACAGTTGTGTATCCCTTATCTAAAATGTTGCAAATTCCAGGTGCTCTTGGATTTTGTAATATCAACATACCCATCATGGCAAACCTCTTTTAGCCAGGTGAAATTGATTTTCTGCTATCTTTACTAGGAGGACTCTGCTCCTTGCAGACTTCTGGCATAGGTTCTTTAGTCAGTTGACCTCTCAGAGGGGCAACACACTACATGAGAGCTCACATCTAAAAACATGAGCAGTGACAGAAAACAAATGAGTGGGTAAGTTAGATGTCACAGCCACTTACAATCTGCTATCTAATCTCCAAGTGACATCCTGTCATCAACATGAGTCACTGGATATACTTCCAGAGAAGCATGAGTAACCGGAATTAAGAATCACTAAGGACTCTGTCAGGAAGTAGCGTAAAACAGAAAGCAAGTCCTGCTTTGGCTCATTGATAGACTTGGAAAAAAGGATGTCTGGGATTCAGCTGGAGACATACTGGGTGTGTCTAGAACAATATTAGAGTGGTGCAGCCATTATAGATTGAATGAAGAACCCATCCCTGGCATCACTTACCTTCAAGGGCCTGTTCAGGTTTGCAGCATCATAATCCACTATCTCCTGGGTGACTGAAGCACAGAATCATCACAAATCGACAGATGGGACCTTATAAAATTGCAAAGCTTCTGTAAAGCAAAAGATACTGTCAACAAGACAAAAAGGCCACCAATGGACTGGGAAAGAATTTTTACCAATCCTAAATCTGATAGGAGGCTAATATCCAATATTTACAAAGAGCTCAAGAAGCTGAACTCCAGAAATTCAAAAAACCCCATTAAAAATTGGGTACAGAGCTAAACAAAGAATTCTCAACTGAACAATGCCAAAGGCCTGAGAAGCACCTTAAAAAATGTTCGAAATCCTTAATCATCAGAGAAATGCAAATCAAAACAACCCTGAGATTCCACCTCACACCAGTCAGAATGGCTAAGATCAAAAATTCAGGTGACAGCAGATGCTGGCGAGGATGTGGAGAAAGAGGAACACTCCTTCACTGTTGGTGGGATTGCAAGCTGGTACAACCACTCTGGAAATCAGTGTGGCGGTTTCTCAGAAAACTGGACATTGTACTACCGGAAGATCCAGCAATACCTCTACTGGGCATATACCCAGAAGATATTCCAATTGGTAACAGGGACACATGCTCCACTATGTTCATAGCAGCCTTATTTATAATAGCCAGAAGCTGGAAAGAACCCAGATGTCCATTAACAGAGGAATGGATACAGAAAATGTGGTACATTTACACAATGGAGTACTACTCAGCTATTAAAAACAATGAATTTATGAAATTCTTGAGTAAATGGATTTATCTGGAGGATATCATCCTGAGTGAGGTAACCCAATCACAAAAGAAGCCACTTAATATGCACTCACTGATAAGTGGATATTAGCCCAAAAACCTAGAATACCCAAGATACAATTTCCAAAACACAAGAAAATCAAGAAAGACCAATGCGTGGATACTTCATTCATCCCTATAATAGGGATTAAAATGGAAGGAGGTGCAGAGACAAAGTTTGGAGCTAAACGAAAGGATGGACCATCCAGAGAGTGCTCCACCCTGGTGGTCCATCACATAATCAGCCACCAAATGCAGACACTACAGCATACACCAGCATTATATTGCTGTAAGGACTCTGAAATAGCTGTCTCCTGGCAGGCTTTGACAGTCCCTGAGAAATACAGAAGTGGATGCTCACAACCATCTATAGGGCAGAACACAGGGTCCCCAGTGTAGGAGCTAGAGAGAGTACCCAAGAGCTGTAGGGGTCTGCAAACCTATAGATGGAACAACAATATGAACTAATCAGAACCCCCAGAGCTCATGTCTCTAGCTGCATATGTATTAGAAGATGGCCTAGTTGGCCATTATTCAGGAAGAAAGGCCCTTGGTCTAGCAATGTTTATATGCCCCAGTACAGGGAAATGCCAGGGCCAAATAGTGGGAGTGGGAGGGTAGGGGAGCAGGGCCAGAGGGAGGATATAGGGGACTTTTGGGATAACACTTGAAATGTAAATGAAGAAATTCTCTNAAACTAAAATTCAGAGATGCTTTTACCTGCCTGATTGTTAAGCTACAACTTCACAGTAATATAAAAGGCAGATGGTTAAGTATGATACAACAAGGAGACTCATCTGTTTGAAAAGGCACAGAGAACCAGTTACTTGAAGCATTGGTCTGCCAGAAACTAGATTTAATCCTGCAGGAGATTACATATTTACCATTTCCTAAGGATAACCCACAGAACATATTTTATAAGATGTTCAATATATTTTATTTAGAATGTATGTTTAAAAATTAAGAAATTAATTTCTTCATATAACTAAAGATGCTTTTAGATGTGATAATGTTACCAACTTGATAGTGCATAGTGCAGTGTTGCTTTTCAGTCTGTTTTTTTTTTTTTTTTTTTTTTTTTTTTTTTTTTTTTTTTTTTTTTTTTTTTTTTTTTTTTTTTTTTTTTTTTTTTTGGCATGTAAGTTACTGTTATCATTGGCCAGTTGTTTGGACGTTTGTTTATTTTGAAATACGCTCTTGTATTTAGCCATGACTGACTTTAGTCTCATTATGTAGCCCAAGTTGGCTTCGGTCTGGCCATCCTCTTACTGTAATATTCTGAACTCTGGCATTATAGGTCTATGCATTTATACTGGTGTCTGCCTTGCTTTTAAGTAGCATTTATCTGAAGACTGTCATCTTTTGCGGCTACGGGAGTAAAACACAACACATAGTCATGACAACCTATAGAAATACAGCTTATATCTTACTTATTTTTTTTAAGATACAATAAAAATTTCACGAAACCCCATCTTCAAGTCACTTTTCATCAGCATTCATTTTTTGGAAATTTGCCAAGTGTTCACGTGAATCAAATCACCAGCAATGTACTACTGCAAAATGATCTTCATGGCTCTTCTTGAAGACCGAGGTCAGGGCTGGGGAATGAAGCTGGTGTTACCTGATCATAGTCATAAGGAACACCTTGGACCCCTAGGAAAAAATCTGTTTGGGAGAAAGATGATGGAAGTACAACTGGGTGTTGGATATATGGCCAACTGTGTGTAAAATGAGATCTTTAAAAAAGTTCCAAACTTATTTAAAATCCAAAGAGTATCCAGTGGCTCAAGGTTACTTTTTAGTATCAATTCCGCAGTAAATGTCAATACACAAAATTCACCTAATATAGAGGCCATTCTGGTAATATGTACAAACCAAGAGTTGAAAGTCTAAAGAATTTTAGAATTTGGAAATAGAGCTTTCCAAAATAGGTGTTTTTAAGCTGTGGTGGCTTTTATTTTATTTTTTTCCATTCCATGTTTAAAAGAGTCAGGGTCCCATTTCCCTTTCCTCTGCCTCATTCACCCTGACTTTTTCTTCCAGTAAACTATATCATGTTTTGTTTTCCTCAATCACTTTAAGTGATGCCTGTATCTCCTGGAAACTGTCCGAAAGCCATGCCAGTTTCTCATTATCCCTCACCACCCTCCTGCCTTTCAGGGGAGGAGACAATGTACACTTGGGACTACTGGGCACTGAAGTGGGTGTGATGGTTTTCCCCAGGAGGAGCCAGAATGTGAGTTACTGGCCTCAGCACCCAAATTCATATTAACAAGCCAGCTGGCCAGAACTAGTGGTCAGTTCCCCAGGAAAGAAAGTGAAGGCAGGCAGCCCACAAGAGGATCCTGATATAGCTCTCTCTTGTGAGGCTATGCCAGTGCCTGGCAAATACAGCAGTGGATGCTCACAGTCATCTATTGGATGGAACACAGGGACCCTAATGAAGGAGCTAGAGAACGTATCCAAGGAGCTAAAGGGATCTGCAGCCTTATAGGAGGAAAAACAATATGAACTAAGCAGTAACCCCCAGTGTTGTGTCTCTAGTTGCATATGTAGCAGAGGATGGCCTAGTCGGCCATCAATGGGAAGAGAGGGCCTTGATCTTACGAAGATCATATGTCTCAGTACAGGGAAATGCCAGGGCCAGGAAGCAAGAGTGGGTGGGTTGGGGAGCAGGGCGGGACGAGTTTATAGGAGTCTTTGGGGATAGCATTTGAAATGTAAATGAAGAAAATATCAAAAAAAAAGTTCCAAACTCATAGAAAGTTGTAAGTTCAGAAAACTCCACCTCATGTCTCTGATCTTGCCTTTCAGTTTTCTGAGAAACTATGATCATATCAATGGCCCCAAAGTGGTTTCCTCACTGTTGGTCCCTATGCATAGTTGTATTTCCCTTCTAAAATTTCCATAAAAGGGTTAATATCTTTAAAAGAAACTCTTCAGTTTCTTTCAGGAAGAAATAACCTTTATGGACTCTAAATGAGAATCAGAAATAAAGAATAAAATGAAGTAAAATCTATTGTTTGTAAATAGCAAAATCTCCATTAAATTCAAAATTACGAACAATAGTAAATGTGGCCATATGGAAAAGAACATCTGAAGAAGTCCAAATAAATGCACCAGTAGGAAAGAATGGTTTCAAAGAGTCAAGATATTACTCATATATAAGAAGGTTCATGCTCTAGTTGAATTGAGGATTTCTTTTTTTTTCAACTTTTTTATTAGATATTTTCTTAATTTACATTTCAGATGCTATCCCGAAAGTTCCCTCCTCCCTCCCACCGCCCTGTTCCCCTGCCCACCCACTCCCACTTCTTGGCCCTGGTGTTCCCCTGTATTGGGGAATATAAAGATTGCAATACCAAGGGGCTTCTCCTCCCAATGATGGCCGACTAGGCCATCTTCTGCTACATATGGAGCTAGAGACACTAGTTCTGGGGGCTCTGGTTAGTTCATATTGTTGTTCCTCTTCTAAGGTTGCAGACCCCTTCAGCTCCTGGGGTTCTATCTCTAGCTTCTCCAATGTGGGCCCCGTGCTCCATCTTATAGATGACTGTGAGCATCCACTTCTGTACAAGACAGCTATATCAGGGTCCTTTCAGTAAACATTTGCTGTCCTATGCAATAGTGCCTGAGTTTAGTGACTGATTATGGGATGGATCCCCTGGTGGGTTAGTCTCTGTATGGTCCATCCTTTCATCTTAGCTCTATATTTTGTCTCTGTAACTCCTTTCATGGGTATTTTGTTTCCTATTCAAAGGAGGAATAAAGTATCCACACGCTGGTCTTCCTTCTTGATTTTCTTGTGTTTTGCAAATTTTATCTTGGGTTGAATTGAGGATTTCTAATCAATCGTCATTTTGCACATAATAGCTTAGGACTCAAATATTTTCTGTGAATAGTGCATGAAATATCTTCAACAAACTTGTTAAGAGCTACAGTTAATGATAGGTCATTTGAAATGAAACCAAAATAACTCTAACATGAGCACAGAGGCCATTTATAAGACAAAATTAAATTTATAAGAGTATGTTTAAGAACTCATCCTTTTGTTGTGTGATAAAACTTTCCTAGGAAGTTACAAACATCACCTCACCCCAGACAGGGATCTATGCTGGTTAGTTTTATGTCAACTTGACACATACTAAATCCATTTGAGAGCAAAGAACCTCAATTAAAAAAAATGCCTCTGAAACTGGTAGGGTGTTTTCTTACTTAGTGATTGATGTGGGAAGGCCTAGACCATTGTGGGAGAGGCCATGACTTGACTAGTGGTCTTGGGTTTTGTGAGGAAGCAGGCTGAGCAAGCTGGACGGTACAAGCCAGTAAGCAGTACTCTTTCATGGCTGCAGTATTGAATACTGCCTCCAGATTCCAGCCCTGATGAGCTACTGTCCTGATTTTCTTCAGAGATGGACTACAACTACACTGTAGAAGTATAAGTCATATAAACCCATTTCTCCCAAATTGCTTTTGATAATGATATTTTAACATAGCAATAGGGAATCTATCTAAGAGATTATCCTACAACAGATCAACGTATAGATACTATTCAAGTCCAATTTGGTGAACTAATGAGTTTTATTGGGCAGAATATGACTCAAAGACTATTATATCACCAAATCCCACACTAGCATGGATGACGTCTCACAAATCCAGGAAACTATGTCAAACTTTACAACCTACAGGCAGCTCAACAGATTGGAGAATGTCCCAAATGGTTCAAATTTCTTATAGACAACTCAGCTCACTACTGCTACTTCAAGGTGGCTAGTATGCTCTCAAAATCTTCTTGTTTGCAGCTTGATGTCTTTGAGAGAGATTCTTAGCTTTTATTGCTTACTCTAGCGGGGAGGGGTCTAATTGACTAGTCTGTTTCAGGAACTTTCTGAAGTTCTTTCACTTTGTTTACCTTCCTGATTAAGGAGATTCCTAGAAGAGTGGAATGTTTCGATATTAGAAGAAACAGGTTAACACAATTGTCTATGGGAGAAAAACTGAAGTCTACATTTGGGGAACATATTCAGGAGGAAAATTACTTTAGCTACAGTCAGGCATGTTAAAGCAGATCTATATGCTCAACAGTTGACTGTAATAAGAGAATGGTGACTACAAAGCCAGCCTATGCTACATATCGACACCCTATTTACGCCCCTAGCAAACAAAAATAACAACAACAACAACAGCAATAAACCTAACCAAAACAATAAAACAATAATACAGAGGCCAGTGACATGGCTGAGCAGGAAAATGTATTTGATATCAAGGCTGAAAATTTGAGTTCTACCCTTGAGACCCACAAAATGGGAGAAGAGAATTAACTCCATGATGAGGTCGTTTGACCTCAGTACCGCATGAATACATAAAAATTATATATATATATATATATGGAAGTTATTAGATAAATAAATAAATAAATAAATAGATGTACAAAAGAGTAAACATTAAGGTCAACTACTTTTAGTTTGTGTGTTCAAGAAGTGTTTGTAATCTTATCATGTTCTTGTGTTGGGGAAGTTAATAACTATTTCTTTAAATGTAGTGAAGTTTGTTACTTTACACATTATTTTCTTAAATTTGGGACAGTCTATTCATTATTTATGATTAAAAATGTTTAAAATAAACATGAAGAAAATCTCTTAAAGCTTTTGTATTTATTCTTTGTATGTGTCTACACATCAGAATAACAAAAATGTGCAAGTTTGTAAGAACAGCTAATAGTCCTACACTGGAATGCAATCATTATGGTTTGCTTAATTTCTAACAGTGAGAGAACACTAAATCAAAGACATGATTTTATGTCTATTTCACTAGGATTAACCCCATGAACACAAAGTTTGGTTTTCCTAAGTGCTCTCAATGGGAAAAAAATGAATTTCTTCTCTAGTTTCTCATTAGTTGAAATGAAAAATATTCATCTAAAACATGGGCTTGTGTGTGATTATCCAAGCAAATAAAATTATCACTGGTCTGCAAGAAATAATGACTTGCAGATAATAGCTGTGCTGATGCAGATGACTTATGCAAATCTTTTATCTTTGCATTAAAGGCCTGTCCCTCTTTTCTCAACCACCTAAGGTTACATTCAGGGAAGCTCATTCCTCAGAGGCCAGATTTTCTTTATACTCATTAAGCTTGGAGCCCTCAACTCTGCAAGTACCAGAACTATAAAAAAGTATTGTTTCCCATTCAAATTTTGGCCCAAAATTAAATTAATTTCAGTCAGAACCTTCTTTATCTTTTATTGGTTCTGTATAAAATCCATAGATTTATAATTTTTAAATGCATGCATTTATCTTCCTGCTCGTTAACAGTAATCACTCACCTCAGTACCTTCCCACATTCTTGTATATTATCTACATTGTTTTATTCTTATTTGTGCATAAAATTTTAAAAAATAAAATATTTTTGTTATATGCATATGAGTGTTTTACCTGCCTATATGTGCATGAATTACCTGCAAAAGCAAGAAGAAGTCATCAAATCCTCTGTAAATAGAGTTACAGAAGTTTGTGAGCTACCTTGTGGGTACAGGAAACAAGAACAAGTTCCCTGGAAGTACAGCCACTGCTCATTCTCTTACTTGGTGAGCCTTCTCTTTCAGCCCCAACATTGTGTATCTTGACATTTAACATTTAAAGATATCATGAACTAGATTGGTCATGAATACCAATAATCACAGAACTCAGAAGGTAGAGATAAAATGATTGAAATTTAATGTAATTTGGGGTACATATCAAGAGCCAGTCAAATTTAAAAAAAGAAAAAAAAAATATTTAAAGACTTATTGGGAACCGAGGAAGACCGAGGAAGCTCTGAATAACTGTGAAAGGGGTGGACAAGGTCCTAAGTTGATGTCTATTACTGACAAAGGCTAATGCCTCAGCACCATGGACCTTGCAAAGCTTTATTCTGGGTGAGGCTCAGGGTTGTGGGAACGCCTCAGTTCCAAATATAAGCATTTTCTATCAGTTGACTAGTGTGTGTAAAAACTAGCAACTGCAACTTTCTCTTCCAGGATTGAGGCCTCCTTCTCAGAGACCAGTTACTGCCTCCTCCTCTGCTGCAAATAATAGGTATTCTGAAGTTTCTTTTTGGTTGCATAATTGGTGTGCATGGCCCAATTTTCCCCAGATTTTCTTATAACTGTGTCTGTCCTTTCTGCATTCTCCTTGGCCCAGTCATGTAGGTGGGAACATTCTTTTCAGGCCATGGCAGAACTCATGCTATACTAGAAAGATTCCTGTGGATTCTACTTGTTACATTAAATCTTCCTTTTACATCTTAAAATATTTAAGAATTCTAATTCAGAATATTAATATTACTGTTCATTTAGTTTAGCATCTAATACAATTTACTTTTCCTGCTTCGAGAGTGTATGCACAGAGGAGAAGGGAGCATAGATAACTGTTGAATATATATATATATATATATATATATATATATATATATATATTCTTGTAATTCTTAGACACTCCCATAAAATCAGAGCTTACTTCTCTCCCTTTTCCTTGATCTTATGGATTAGTGGTCTTCTGGAAAGCATGTATGAAAGATTCTGGGGTGCAATTACTTTTCTTTCCTAGGCATCCATCAAAGTACATGTTCACTAGCTGACATGCTTGGAGGGAAGTCAAGAGAATTTCAGATGATAGCCATCGTGGCTGATTGACTTATAAACCACAGCCATACCTGCCTAGACTATACAGTTAAATGCCTCATGTAAAGAGCCTCCTTCAGAGTAATAAATAAATGCAGATGGTAACATGCCAGAGTTTAGCTCCTTGTTAAGCAATCATAATGGCTAAGAGTAAAATAATTATCAAGAGCTGCATCACAATATTACCACCCAATCTGTTGCCTGAGGACATTGATAATAAAGGCAAGGATGATGAGAATTACTACTTCTCAGTATCAGTCAGATGGCTGCAGTGAGAAAATGCCTTGCACGGTTTAATCCCATTTCATGCTCTAAGAACAATTCTGCGGAGGAGGTAATACAAGCCTTACTTCATAGTTAGGGAATTAGGAGTCAGCAATGATCTTTTACTTGTGAAAGGTCACAGAGTAAAAGGAAGTAGTTCCTGAACTGCAAACCAATGGCAATGCATGAAAGATGACAAATTTGACCAATTTTTTGGCAGTTACCTCATTTCATCACCCCCATCACTTCTTCAAAAACCAATGCAGTAGCAGAAGGGAGTCTAGCCAGTTCAAGCATGGCAGATGTGGCTCTAGCAAACCTTTCCCTTTTTTTCCCATTCACTCTGCCTTGCTAAAAACCATTAGATGACATATCTAACCCTAGCCACCAAGTTCTATTCCCTTAGTTGGCTAAGTTCTCCTCCTGACACTGAGTACCAAAGTCTAGCTACCAAATTATTGAAGACCAGTATCTAAAGCTCCCTTCGGCTCACCCAATTAACATGCCCAATCAAAATTAAACAGCTCACCTCACCGGGCAGTGGTGGCACATGCCTATAATCCCAGAACTTGGGAGGCAGAGGCAGGTGGATTTCTGAGTTCAAGTTGAGGCCAGCCTGGTCTACAGAGTGAGTCCCAGGACAGCTAAGACTGCACAGAGAAACCCTGTCTCCACACCCCCCCCCCCAAAATTTAAACACCTCATTCTAACACAGGATTTCCCCTTTAGCTTTATAAACAGCCATTTTCCTATGTGCCACATCTGTATCCACTCATAGAACTTAAATTTTATTCTATAGAGCCTGACAGTTTTGATATGGTCTGGCTATATGTCCACCCACAAAATGTACAGATGAAAAGCTAATCACAAATGCATGTGCAAGCTTTTGAGAAAAGTGTAGGCTGTGAAGACTGAAGCCACAGAAATAGAAATCACTGTCCTTATTAAAGATGCCTGCTATAGCTTCACCAGATAGATCCTTGTGTAGCATTGAGAAGATGCCATCTATGCACTAGAACATAAGCTCCTATGAGACGTGGAATCTGTTGGTGTTTTGATCTTTGATCTCTCTGGCTGACTGGTGGATTATTGTAGCTTCTCAAACAGATGAAGCTTAGAACAATACCTGAGGACATGTGAGAAAATAATTCATATTTGGCAGAAAACATATCTTTTTCTAAAACTAAATTCCAGGCACAACAGACAGTGAGTGAGTGCAATGGTGTATGTAGCGCGTGTATATTTTGAATGTTCCAGGAACAATGACACAGATAGGGTATCTAGAGAGAATAAGTTGAAGGAGGATGATATGCATGGAAACATAGAGTTGGCCTTGCCTAGCTGCCTTGAAAGGCATTCATCATATCTCTTTTTCAGGTTAGCATCCATGGCTCCTGGGGCACAATGTGGCTTCTAGTTCCTGAAACACTGCCTCATGCAGTGAAGGCTTCAGGCCAGTTTGGGTTTTTCCTCTATATTTCCTTAGTAGTCAAGAAGGCATGAACTCTTCACAGTACAATTGCTCCTAAACATAAATCTTGTGTACCCTGTATAGCTGGCAAACATCATTAAATCCTGGAAACTACAACTATATTGATCCTGGAAATTTCCATTATATTTTGTTTCTGATAAAGGTATAACAAACCTGATTTCCCTTAATAAAATTGCATAGCCTCAGTTGTGCTGATTTAACCTGATTAATTCTTCATAGGGTCCTATGAAGCGACATTGGCCCAGTAAGTGTGGGCACTTCCATTAATCGAAAATATACAACTGAATCGGATTGCTAAAGGCTTTCTGGGTTAAATGAGAATTCTGATTTTATTCTGAATGAAATGGAAACCTAGAGTGAAGGTGAACTGGGGGGGGGGGGGGGGGTATACCAGTAGACATGGGCTACGATTTCAAAGTTATTATAATCTAAATATCTAAACTGGTTGATAAGGGCTCAGGGCAGGGATTTAACAGAGGGGATAGAAAAAAGTAGAGTTTTAAATCTGTTTTAAAGCTATGTATACGATATGTGAATAAAAGAGAGATTGAAGGATGGCTGAGGAAATATCTATCTGGACAGTTAGAAAAATGAAGTTATCCTGAACTGAGATGGGAAGGTTGGAAGATAGATAAGGTTTTATGGGAGAATATTACATCTTTTAGTTTTTAGATATATTTATTTTAAAATGCAAACTGACATTCAAGGAGGGAAAAAATCTAATGACCTGTAGTTGGAGAGAGATGACATGAAGACTAATGATTAAGCAGTCATTTGTATATTGCTGAATACTAAACCATGAAATGCCGAAGAGAATGAGATCAGAGTGAAAAAAAGGATAGCCAAGCTATCAACTTCACATCCTACAGTTGAAAACATGAGAACACTGAAGATGGATATCCAGTCATCCAGTCATACCGGGCACGAATGCCCCATGAGGTGAAACGAAACTACCCTTCTGTATCCTTAAGGCGAGCAAGAAAAATACCAAGACAAAAC
The DNA here is from genome assembly GCA_902729485.2 of Mus minutoides. NCBI lineage: Eukaryota > Metazoa > Chordata > Mammalia > Rodentia > Muridae > Mus > Mus minutoides. The sequence goes on along the minus strand of LR749822.1, from coordinate 528,791 downwards.
TGATGTGCTCCATCTTAGCAAGTCTCCTAAGAAGACTGAGCACTGAGCATTGATGTTACCAGAATTCAGATTGTTAGTCATATTGAAGGAGTGCTTTAGTGAAATCAAAGACTACTCAGTATGGAAAAATTGCCCTCTGAAAGTTTAGAGAAGTTCACTGTTCTGCTGAGAAAGGAAGCAAAGGTTGAAGCTGGGAAGTAAGCACAAGGAAAACAAAAGACATCTATGAGAAGTGAAACATTCACTAGACACTGATGAAGATGACTCCCTAAGGAGGGAAATAAATGACACAAATCAGGAAGGCACGAGCTGATGGAGTGGGATCCTCAAGTAACTTCTATATACTTTGAACTTTATGAGCAGACTCTGTCAAAAAATGAAAGTATAATAAAATAAATGCACACAGAACTTGCAAGTAAATTCTTCCCCTGTTAAATACTTCATGCTTTTACACAGGAGTTTCTGAAAATTTTATAGTGCTTTAAATATATGGGTTTGGAAATTGGTTTACACCAACTCAAATTATAAAATATAGACCATTTTTTTTTAAAAAATAGATTTATTGTGCTGTAAAAGAGAATCAGCCCAAATTTAGTTAAACTCTATTTTAAAAAATTTACATATTGTTGCATTATATAAACTAATTGTAACCTTTATTTAAGCAAAATTTTTTATACTGTCATAAATATTTTTCAACTATATATTATTTTTCTAACTACATTTTTGGGGGTGGCAGCAGGTACAATGGTGCAGACCTTTAATATCAGCACACAGAAAGCAGAGGCCGAAAGTCTCTGTAAGTTAAAGGTTAGCCTGGTCTACATAGTGAGCTCCAGGCCTGCCCGAGCTACACAGGAATACAGTTTGAAAAAGAATTTTTTTGTACCACAAATTAATGCTCCTGGTCTGTTGTATATATGCCCCACTGTGTCCTGCTAAAAGTAAACTAATTCTATTATCTGTACTTCTGGTCCATTGTAAAAGTAATATTTATTATTTTTAATTAGATATTTTCTTTATGTACATTTAAAATGTTATCCCCTTTCCTTGTTTCCCCTCTGAAAACCCCCTATTACATCCCTCCTCCCCCTGATCACCAACCCACCCACTCCAGCCTCCCTGTCCTGGCATTCCCTTACACTGGGGCATTCAGCCTTTTCAGGATCAAGGGCCTCTCCTCCCATTGATGTTCCAACAAGACCATCCTGGATACATATGCAGTTGAGCCATGTGTCCCTCCATGTGTACTCTTTGATTGGTGGTTTATTCCCTGGGAGCTCTGGTAATACTGGTTGGTTCATATTGTTGTTCCTCCTATGGGGCTGCAAGCTCCTTCAGCTCCTTCGGTCCTTTCTATTGCTACTCAATTGGGAACTTGTGCTCAGTCCAAAGCTTGATTGAAAACAACCACCTCTATATTTGTCAGGCACTGGAAGAGCCTTTCATGGGACAGGTATATCCAGCTCCTGTCCGTAAGCACTTGTTGGCATCCACTATAGTGGCGGGATTTGGTGGTTGTATATGGGATGGATACCCAGGTGGAACAGTCTCTGGATGGTATTTACTTCAGGCTCTGTTCCACACTTTGTCTTTATTATCTCCTCCCATGGATATTTTGTTCCTCCTTCTAAGAAGGACTGAAGTATCCATACTTTGGTCTTTCTTGTTCTTGAGCTTCATTTGGTCTGTGAATGGTATCTTGGGTATTCTGGGCTAATATCCACTTATCAGTGAGTGTATATCATGTGTGATCTTTTGTGACTGGGTTATTTCATTCAGGATATTTTCTAATTCCATCCATTTGACTATTTGAATTTGACTATTCCATCCATTTGAATTTCCTGAATTCATTGTTTTTAATAGCTGAGTAGTATTCCATTCTATAAATGTACTGCATTTTCTGTATCCATTCCTCTGTTGAGGGGAAATCTGGGTTATTTCCAGCTTATGGTTATTATAAAAATGGCTGCTATGAACATAGCAAAGTGTGTGTCCTCATTATATGTTGGAGCATCTTCTTGATATATGCTCAGAAGTGGTATAGCTGGGTCCATAAGTAGTATTATGTCCAGTTTTCTAAGGAACAGTCAGACTGATTTCTAGAGTGGTTGCACTAGCTTGCAATCCTATCAGCAATGGAGGAGTGTTTCTCTTTCTCCACATCCTCGCCTGCATCTGCTGTCACCTGAGTTTTTGATCTTAGCCATTCTGACTGGTCTGAGGTGGAATCTCAGGGTTGTTTTGATTTGCATTTCCCTGATGACTAAGAATGTTGAACATTTTTTAGGTGCTTCTCAGCTATTTGGTATTCCTCAGTTGAGAATCCTTTTTTAGCTCTGTACTCAATTTTTAATATGGTTATTTGGTTTTCTGGAGTCTAGTTTCTTGAATTCTTTTTGTTGGTAAAGATTTTTTCCAATTTGTTGGTTGCAATTTTTGTCCTGTTGACAGCATCCTTTGCCTTACAGAAGTTTTGTAATTTCGTGAGGTCCATTTATCAATTTTTGATCTTGAAGCATAAGCCATTGGTGCTCTGTTCAGGAAAGTTACCCCTGTGCCCATGTGCTCGAGGATCTTTATCACTTCCTTTTCTATTACTTTCAGTGTATTTTCAGTGGTTTTATGTGGAGGTCCTTGATTCACTTGGATTTGAACTTTGTACAAGGAGATAAGATCAATTTGCATTCTTCTGCATGATATCTGCCAGTTGAACCAAGACCATTTGTTGAAAATGTTGTCTTGATCTTCCTTCTGAGCCCCGCAGAGTCTGCTCAGGGCTCTAGAGTGCTTTCCATGCCTCAGAACCTCGTGATCACTTCAGGATAACAGGTGAGTGGAACCCAACATCAGCTTCAAGAATTGAGAGGGGTCTTGTGCCAGCAGGAACAGGGACAAAGGAACCCCTCCCAACCAGAGGCTGGGATCCTTTCCAATCTGGGCCAGCTCTGTCATCTTCTGTGTGAACCCGGCCAAGGGTGTCTAGGGCACCAGAGGACCTTCTGTACTGCAGAAACCCTAGCACACCCAGGACCTCCTGATCTCCTGAGAGCATGTGGGCAATAGAAGCAACAGAGCTTTTTGGTCAGGGTCACATCTGGCCTTAATCCTCAGCCAGGAGGCAGAGCTGAGACCCAGGCCCTAGAGACCCACTTTCCTTGCTAGAGGACAGTAGGCCTACAGGGAGGGTTCTGACCCCAGAACTCAGGAGGTGGATCAGAGCTCCAAAGTTCTGGACACCTCTCCCTCAAGAGAAGAGCTTGCCTGCTGAAAGTGTTCTGACCACTGGAACTCAGGTGATAGTTGGACTCCCAGGAGTGCTGATAGAGGCTAAGAGAAGTATGGGAGGATCAAGCTCCAACCAGAGACAGCTTGAACATTAACACCAGAGATTTCCAGATGGTGAAAGGCAAACTTAAGAATCTTACTAACAGAAACCAAGAACACTGGGCATCATCAGAACCCAGTACACCCACCACAACCAGTCCTAGATACTCCACAAAACTGAAAAGCAAGACGCAGATTTAAAATCATATCTCATGAAGATTTTAAGAAGGGCATTAATAACTTACTTAAAGAAATACAGGAGAACGCTGCTAAACAGGTAGAAGCCCTTAAAAAGGAAGCACAAAAATTCCTCAAGGAATTACAGGAGAATACTGCTAAACAAGGAGAAGCCCTTAAAAAGGAAACAACAACAACAACAAAAAAATCCCCCAAGGAATCACAGGAGAACCTGCTAAAGAGGTAGAAGTCCTTAAAGAACTACAGGTAAACAGTACTAAACAGGTAGAAGAAAACCAAAAATCCCTTAAAGAATTACAGGAGGACACAGCCAAACAGACAATGGAATTGAACAAAACCATCCAAGATCTAAAAATGGAAGTAGAAATAATGAAGAAAACCCAAAGTGAGACAACTATGGAGGTAGAAACCTAGGAGAGAAATCAGGAACCATAGATGTGAGCATCAGCAACATAATACAAGAAATGGAGGAGAGAATCTCAGGTACAGAAGATTCCATAGGGAACATAGTCACAACAACCAAAGAAAACACAAAATGGAAAAAGATCCTAACTCAAAACATCGAGGAAATCCAGGACACAATGAGAAGACCAAACCTATGGATAATAGGAGTGGATGAGAATGAAGATTTTCAACTTAAAGGGCCAGCAAATATCTTCAACAAAATAATAGAAGAAAACTTCCCATACCTAAAGAAAGAGATGCTTATGAACATACATGAAACCCACAGAACTCCAAAGAGACTGGACCAGAAAAGAAATTCCTCCCAACACATAATAATCAGAACAACAAATGCACCAAATAAAGACAGAATATTAGAAGCAGTAAGGGAAAAAGGTCAAGTAACATATAAAGGTAGGCCTATTAGAATTACTCGAGACTTCTTACCAGAGACTATGAAAGCCACAAGATCCTGGCCAGATGTTATACAGACATTAAGAGAACACAAATGCCAGCTCAGGCTACTAAACCCAGCAAAACTTTCAATTACCATAGATGGAGAAACCAAGGCATTCCATGACAAAACCAACTTCACACAATATCTTCACAGGAATCCAGCTCTTCAAAGGATAATAAAGGGAAAAGACCAACACAAAGATGGAAATTACACCCTAGAAAAAGCAAAAAAGTACTCCTTTAACAAGATTAAAGAATACAACCACAAGAACAGATTCCCAAATTTAACAACAAAAAATGACAGGAAGCAACAATTACTTTTCTTTGATTTCTCTTAACAACAATGGACTCAATTTTCCAATAAAAAGATATAGACTAACAGACTGGCTACACAAACAGGACCCAACATTTTGCTGCTTACTGGAAAACCAACTCAGGGATAAAGACAACACTCCCTGAGATTGAAAAGCTGGAAAACAAAAGCCTATAGTCAAAGAACCTTGGAAAATCTGGATGAAATGGTCAATTTTCTAGACAGATACCAAATACCAAAGTTAAATTTGGATCAGATAAACTATCTAACCTGTCCAATAACCTGTAAAGAAATAGAAGCAGTCATTAAAAGTCTCCCAGAAAAAACAAAACCAACCAAACAACCAAACAACCAAACAAAACCAAAAACAAAAACCAGATCGTTTTAGTGCAGAATTCTATCAAACCTTCAAAGAACACCTAATCACATTACTCTTCAAATTATTCCACAAAATAGGAAGAGAAGGATGAACTCTCAATTGTAAATATTTATGCTTCGAATGCAAGGGCAGCCACATTCATTAAAGAAACTTTAGTAAAGCTCAAAGCACACATTGCACCTCACACAATAATAGTGGGCGACTTCAACACTCAACTCTCACCAATTGACAGATCCTGGAAACAGAAACTAAACAGAGACACAGTGAAACTAACAGAAGCTATGAAACAAATGGATTTAAGAGATATCTACAGAACATTTTATCCAAAAACAAAAGGATATACCTTCTTCTCAGCACCTCAAGGTACATCCTCCAAAATTGACTATATAACTGGTCACAAAACAGGCCTCAACAGATTAAAAAAAAATATTGAAATTATCACATGCAACCTTTCAGATCACCACGGACTAAGGCTGATCTTCAATAAAAGCAAAAATAATAGAAAGCCACCATTCACATGGAAACTGAACAACATTCTACTCAATGATACCTTGGTCAAGGAAGAAATAAAGAAAGAAATTAAACACTTTTTAGAGTTTAATGAAAATGAAGCCACAACATACCCAAATTTATGGGACACAATGAAAGCAGTCCTAAGAGGAAAACTCATAGCCCTGAGTGCCTCCAAAATAAAATTGGAGAGACCATACAGGAGCAGTCTGACAGCACACCTAGAAGATCTAGAACAAAAGGAAGCAAATTCAACCAATAGGAGTAGACCGCAGGAAATCAAACTCAGGGCTGAAATCAACCAAGTGGAAACAAAAAGAACTATGCAAAGAATCAACCAAACCAGGAGTTGGTTCTTTGAGAAAATCATCAAGATAGATAGACCCTTAGCCAGACTAACTAGAGGGCACAGGTAAAGTATCCTAATTAACAAAATCAGAAATGAAAAAGGAGAATCCAAAACATCATCAGATCCTGCTACGAAAGGCTATATTCAACAAAACTGGAAAACCTGGATGAAATGGACAACTTCCTAGATAGAAACCAAGTACCAAAGTTAAATCAGGATCAGATTAATGATCTTAACAGTCCCATGTCCTCTAAAGAAATAGAAGCAGTCATTAATAGTCTGCCAATCAAAAAAAGCCCAGGACCAGATGGGTTAATGAAGAGTTCTATCAGACCTTAAAAAGACCTAATTCCAACGTTCCTCAAACCATTGCACAAAATAGAAAAAGAAGGTACTCTACCCAGTTCATTCTATGAAGCCACAATTACTCTGATACCTAAACCACACAAAGATCCAACAAAGAAAGAGAACTTCAGAACAATTTTCTTTATGAATATAGAGGCAAATAATTCAATAAAATCTTCTCAAACCAAATCCAAGAACATATCAAAACAGTCATCTATCATGACCAAGTAGGCTTCCTCTTAGGAATGCAGGGATGGTTTAATATATGGAAATCCATCAAAGTAACAAACTATATAAACAAACTCAAAGACAAAAATCACATGATCATCTCATTAGATGTTGAGAAAGCATTTGACAAAATCCGACACCCCTTCATAATAAAAGTCATGGAAAGATCAGGAATTCAAGGCCCATACCTAAACATAATAAAAGCAATATACAGCAAACCAGTAGCCAACATCAAAGTAAATGGAGAGAAGCTGGAAGCAATCCCACTAAAATCAGGGACTAGACAAGGCTGCCCACTTTCTCCCTACCTATTCAACATAGCACTTGAAGTTTTAACCAGAGCAATTTGACAATAAAAGGATATCAAGGGGATACAAATTGGAAAGGAAGAAGTAAAAATATCAATATTTGCAGATGATGTAATCGTATATATAAGTAAACTTAAAGATTCCAGTAGAGAACTCCTAAACCTGATAAACAGCTTCAGCTCAGTAGCTGGATACAAAATTAACTCAAACAAATCAATGGCCTTTCTCTACACAAAAGTTAACAGGACTAGAAAGAAATTAGGGAAACAACACCCTTCACAATAGTCACAAATAGTATAAAATACCTTGGTGTGATTCTAACTGAGGAAGTGAAAGATCTGTATGACAAAAACTTCAAGTCGCTGAAGAAAGAAATTGAAGAAGATCTCAGAAGATGGAAAGATCTCCCATGCTCATGGATTGGCAGGATTAATATAGTCAAAATGGCTATCCTGCAGAAAGCAATCTACAGATTCAATGTAATCCCCATCAAAATTCCAACTCTATTCTTCACTGAGTTAGAAAGGGCAATTTGCAAATTCATTTGGAATAACAAAAAATCTAGGATAGCAAAAACTATTCTGAACAATAATGGACCCCCTGGGGGAACCACCATGCCTGACCTCAAGCTGTACTTCAGAGCAATTGTGATAAAAAACTGCATGGTACTGGTACAGGGACAGACATGTAGATCAATGGAATAGAATTGACGACCCAGAAATGAACCAACACACCTATGGTCACATGATCTTTGATAAGGGAGCTAAAGCCATCCAGTGCAAAAAAGACAACATTTTCAACAAATGGTGCTGGCACAACTGGTGGTTATCATGTAGAAGAATGAAAATTGAACCATTCTTATCGTACAAAGCTCAAATCTAAGTGGTTCAAATAACTCCACATAAAACCTGAAACACTGAAATTTATAGAGGAGAAAGTGGGGAAAACCCTTGAAGATATGGGCCAGGGGAGAAACGCTTAAACAGAACAGCAATGGCCTGTGCTGTAATATCAAGAATCGACAAATGGGACCTCATAAAATTGCAATTTGAATTTTTGTGGTTGTTTATATATACTATCCTATCATCTGCAAACAGTGATAGTTTGACTTCTTCTTTTCCAACTTGCATCCGTTTGATCTCCTATTGTCTAATTGCTCTGGCTAGGACTTCAAGTACTATATTAAATAGGTAGGGAGCAAGTGGGCAGCCTTGTTTAGTGCCTGATTTTAGTGAGATTGCTTCAAGTTCCTCTCCACTTAGTTTAATGTTGGCTATTGGTTTGTTGTATATTGCTATTATTCTGTTTAGTTATGGGCCTTGAATTCCCAATCTTTCCAGAAAGTTGAATATGAAGGGATGTTGAATTTTGCCCAATGCTTCCTAAGCATCTAATAGTGTGATCATGTGTTTTTGTTTTTGTTTTTGGTTTTGGTTTTGGTTTTTTCCCCTTTGAGTTTGTTTATGTAGTGGATTACAGTTAATGATTTCTGTGTATGAAATCACCCCTGCACCCCTGGGATGAAACCTATTTGATGGATGATTGTTTTGCTGTTTTCTTGGATTTGGTTGACAAGAATTTCATTGAGTATTTTTTCCTCAATATTCATAGGGGAAATTAGTCTGAAATGCTCTTTCTTTGTTGTTGTTTGGTATTGGTATCAGCATAATTGCGGTTTCTTAGATTGAATTGGGTAGTGTTCCTTCTGTTCCTATTTTGTGGAATAGTTTGAAGAATAATGTGATTAGGTGTTCTTTGAAGGTTTGATAGAACTCTGCACTAAATCCATCTGGTTCTTGTTTTTTGTTTTTTGTTTGTTTGTTTGGTTGGTTGGTTTGTTTTGGTTTTTCTGGGAGACCTTTCTATTCCATTGATCTACATGTCTGTTCCTGCTTCTATTTCTTTAGAGGTTATCAGACAGTTTAGATAGTTTATCTGATCCAAATTTAACTTTGGTATTTGGTATCTGTCTAGAAAATTGACCATTTCATCCAGTTTTTCCAAGGTTATTTTGACTATAGGCTTTTGTAGTAGGATCTGATGATTTTTTTTTTTTTTGAATTTCCTCAGTTTCTGTTGTTATATCTTTTTCTTTTTTCTTTTTTTTTTCCTTTTCATTTCTGATTTTGTTAGTGTGGCTAAGGGCTTATCTATCTTGTTGATTTTTCTCAAAGAACCAGCTCCTGGTTTTCTTGATTCTTTGTATGGTTCTTTTTGTTTCTACTTGGTTAGTTTCAACCCTGAGTTTGATTATTTCCTGAGGTTTTCTCTTCTTGGGTATATTTGCTTCTTTTTGTTCTAGAGCTTTCTGGTGGACTGTTAAACTGCTAGTGTATGGTCTCTCCACTTTCTTTTTGAGACACTCAGATCTATGAGTTTTCCTCTTAGCACTGCTTTCATTGTATCCCATAAGTTTGGGTATGTTGTGCCTTTATTTTCATTAAATTCTAAAAAGTCTTTAATTTCTTTCTGTCTTGTCTTTCTGTCTTTCTCTCTCTCTCTCTCTCTCTCTCTCTCTCTCTTTCTTTCTTTCTTTCTTTCTTTCTTTCTTTCTTTCTCTCTTTCTTTCTATCTTTCTTCCTTGACCAAGTTATCATAGAGTAGGAAATTGTTCAGCTTCCATGTGTATGTGGGCTTTCTGTTCTTTTTGTTGGCATTGAAGACCAGCCTTAATCCGTATTGACCTGTTAGGAGGCATGGGATTATTTCAATCTTCTTATATCAGTTGAGGTCTGTTTTGTGACTGATTATATGCTCAATTTTGTAGATGGTACCATGAGGTACTCAGAAGAAGGAATATTCTTTTGATTTAGGATGAAATGTTCTATAGATATCTGTTAAATCCATTTGGTCCATAATTTCTGTTAGTTTCACTGTGTCTCTGTTTAGTTTCTGTTTCCCTGATCTGTCCATTGAAGAGAGTAGTATGTTGAAGTCTCCCACAATTATTATGTGAGGTGCAATGTGTGCTTTCAGCTTTAGTAAAACTTCTTTTATTAATGTAGATGCCCTTGAAATTGGAGCATAGATACTCAGAATTGAGAGTTCTTCTTGGTAGATTTTTCCTTTGATGAGTATGATGTGTTTTTCCTTATCCATTCTGATTACTTTTGGCTGAAAGTCCATTTTAACTGATATTAGAATGGCTACTCCAGCTAGTTTATTGGGACCATTTACTTGGAAAATTGTTTTCCAGCCCTTTACTTTGAGGCAGTGTTTGTCTTTGACACTGAGCTTCATTTCCTCTATGCAGCCAAATGCTGGGCTATATTTACATATCCATTCTGTTAGTCTATATCTTTTGATTGAGGAATTGAGTCAATTGATGTTAGGAGATATTAAGGAATTGTCATTGTTGTTTTCTGTTATTTTTGATGTAGTTTTTATGTTTGTGTGGTTATCTTCTTTTGGGTCTGATGAAAGAAGATTACTTTCTTGCTTTTTCTAGGGTATAGTTTCACTCCTTGTGTTGGTATTTTTCATCAATTATCTTTTGTAGGACTGAATTTGTGGAAAGATATTGTGTAAATTTGGTTTTCTCGTGTAATATATTGGTTTCTCCATCTATAGTAATTGCAAGTTTTGTTGGGTATACTAGTGTGAGTTGGATTTGTGTTTCTTAGGGACTATATGAGGTCTGTCCAGGGTCTTCTAGCTGTCACAGTCTCTGGTGAGAAATCTGGCATAATTCAGGTAGGTCTGCCTTTATATGTTACTTGATCTTTTGCCCTTATTGTTTTTAATATTCTTTCTTTTTTTAGTGCATTTGGTGTTTTGATTATTATGTGACAGGAGGAATTTCTTTTCTAGTTCAATTTATTTGGAGTTGTGAAGGCTTCTTGTATGTTCATGAGCATCTTTTTCTTTAGGTTAGGGAAATTTTCTCCTATAATTTTGTTGAAGATATTTACTGGCCCTTTAAGTTGAAAATCTTCACTCTCTTCTATACCTATTATCCTTAGGTTTGCTCTTCTCATTATTTCCTGGATTTCTTAGCTGTTTGGGGTTAGGAGCTTTTTGCATTTTGCAACTCCTTTGAGTGTTGTGTCAATGTTTTCTATAGTATCTTCTGCACCTAAGATTCTCTCTTTTAACTCTCTTATTCTGTTGTTAATGCTTGCATGTGTGACTCCTGATCTCTTTCTAACATTTTCTTTCTCCTGTGTTGCCTCACTTTGTGATTTCTTTATTGATTATATTTCCATTTTTAGATCCTGGATGGTTTTGTATAGTTCCTTCCCCTTTTTTGGTTGTGCTTTCCTGTAAATCTTTAAGGGATCTTTATGTTTCCTCTTTAATGTTTTCTACTTGATTACCTGTTTTCTCTTGTATTTCTTTAAGGGAGTTATTTATGTCCTTCTTAAAATCCTCTATCTTCATCATGAGATGTGATTTTAAATCAGAATCTTGATTTTCTGGTATGTTGGGGTAACCAGTGTTCACTGTTCTGGAAGAACTGGGTTTTGATGATGCCAAGTAGCCTTGCTTTTTGTTGTTTATGTTCTTGCACTTGCCTTTCACCATCTGGTTATCTCTGGTGTTAGCTGGTCTTGCTGTCTCTGACTATGGCTTGTCTGTCCTTCAAGCCTGTGTGTCAATATTCCTGGAAGACCAGTTTTCTCTGGAGGAATTTAGGTATGGAGAACTGTGGTATAGGGTTAGCTCTGAGTTGCAGACAGAAACAAGAAGGATCCTATCCCCAGCTGATCCTTGGTTTCTGTGTCCTGATGGCTCTGAGAGCTTCCCTCTTGGGCAAGGAATCTGAAGAGAAGTAGTGGTCTTACCTGTGCTCCTAGTTGTGTAGGCACTCCTGGGAGACCAGCTCTCTCCTATTGGTATTTATGTATGTTTCTCTTTGGCACAGGATCAGTCTGGTTGCAGAAGGAAGTGGGAAGACACCTATCCCAGCAGCTCCTTGGTTCCTATGTCCTTAGGGTTTTGGGCAGGTTCCTCTGAGCAGCAATGGTGGTCCTTCCTGCACTCACAGGCTTTTCTGCACTCCTGGGAGGCTATCTCTCTCCTAGTGCCACCTGGGTATGATGCCCTGTGGCAGAGGATTGGCTCCAGGTGCAGATGGAAACCGGAAAGGAATATACTTGTTTTTCAGGATATATGCTTAAAATGCCATCTTAATGGAACTTATCAAATATATGCTTAATGGTGTAAAGTCTCATTAAATCCTTTAGATAGTGTATTAATCAGGGAAATCATAGTCTTCATACTCCTCATAACCTTACATAATTTATACTTGAGTTAGTATTTCTTAATATATTGTTTTGTAAGTGGCTTCACTGTAATCTCCTCGAACCTATGTCAAATGAGGCATTTTTATACTCAACAGTCACAAGTACACATTTATGCCTCTTCAAGAGGGAAATATAAAAATCAATTGATTAATGAGTAAAATTAATGGAAATGCCTGGGTTATATTTATTCACTTTATGTAATAATTATTATTATACTGAGTTGATTATTATACAATGCTGGACTTATCTCTGGGGCACTTTGCTTCCTTACTTTTATATTTCAGTTGTTATTTAAAATAACTTAGAGCTTGTGAAAGGGTACATAATATGGGATTATATGTTCTGTAGTGATGCAGAGTTAAGGCAAGTCCTACATAAGAATGAATTGTTTGGCATTTTCTGCCAGACAGGCTATTTATATTTACATCGATTTTCAAGCAAGATTTAGCATCAAGTGCAGAATCTGCAACTAATCCTTAAAAGGAAGTGAATCTGGGATGTTAATAGTAGTTGTTCATAATCTGAATCAAACATTTTAAGAGTGATTTAAATGAAAGGATTTGTAATTAATATTCTTTATGTTTGATAAAGGTGAAATACAACTTAGATATCATTGCTGCATTTATCCATCTATTAAATGTAAATATAACTATGTGGCATTCAGGACTCAGTTGCCATTCATGTTAAAAACGTCAAATTTGAAACAAAATATATGAAAACACTCCTAGGAGCCTCTCTTACATATTTCTTTGACTTTTAGATCAATAACATCAGAAATTAACCGGATCTTCAAGTTTGGAGGCTTTTGGATCTTGGAAGGATATTAGGTAGCAAAGAATGCATTGGTTAGATTTTGTTCAATCTGTATGATTATCTAAGTTGCATTCCTACAGAGAATAATTTAGTTTGTCCAATGTTCTGTGAGACCCAGATGACATCTATCTACAGATATTGCTCATTTCCTCAGCTCTATGTTCACTGCTTCATTGACTCTGTATGGAACATCCAGTTTAGACAGAAAGGCTTGCAATGAGGCTGAGAAAGCTGCCCCTCCTGAGTGACACACCAAGTAAATCATTGAGTTTTGTGTGCCTTTGGCAAATTGTGATTGCTGTTCTGCTCAAAAGATGCAGGTCACTGGCCTTTTGGCAAACTCTCTTCATCAGCAGTCCAAGTACTTGTTTTTGAACAAAATGAAAGTCAGGGGAAGAAAGTGTATGTTTGGCTCATAATTGGCAGGTTATTTATTCAGACAGTAAGAATGGACAGGGGTAAAAACATAATTTAGAGAAAAGTAAAGCTACTGAGAGTAGAACTTCGCTTTATCAGATAATAACAGGGTCGTAAGCTGGGTAATGTAAGGGCATGACTATGTGATTTTGTTATCATCATAAAATGGAGGTTTAAGACAGGTTATATGATTGCTGGCAGGATGGCTCAGTGAGCAAGAGGGCTTGCTGCCAAACCTTATACCTTGAGTTTGCTCTCTATGACCCAAAAGATATATGGATTGAAACAACTCCTGAAAGTGCTTCTTCATTATTTTCTATATCTATGTGGTGGTACATGCAAGTCTACTCTCTCTCTCTCTCTCTCTCTCTCTCTCTCTCTCTCTCTCTCTCTCTCTCATATATATATATATATATATATATATATATATGCATATTGATAGAAGCCACCATATGATAGTTAGCTGCATTTGAAGTAAATATATATAAGAGGACAGTAGTTCTTTCCATACACTCTTCAAAGTCATGAGGCAGAAGTAGGGTAGGAACAGCTGTCCTGTTCACTTCCCATTACACTCTCTCCTGTCTTTCTATTTAGTTTGTCTTTTTTTTTTTTTTTTTATACTCAGGAACAAGTCCTTTTATTAGTCTTCCTTTGAGCACCAGACTTTGATGCCTTTGCATTTAACCTTCATTTGGAGACTATACTTTGTGTAGAGGAATTGTAATCCTGTAACTTGACTGCTTTGGCAAGGGATCACATACAAAAACCTTCTAGGCCTATATGATCCAGAAAGAGCATCAACACACCCTTAGTATACAACCTTAATTGTAAAAGTTTGGTCAGGTTCTTTCCTCCTCCCCAGCCTCATGATCCCAAAAATAAAACTCAGATTCAAAATATATTCACAAATACCTTGTCCACATAGCTAGGGTTTTTACTTTTTTAGATTGTAACTTAAATTTTCTCATTCATTTAATCTACATTCTGCCATGTGGCTGATTACATGTGTCCAGGTACTATTATCCTTCTTCTCATATCTTCCTCGGTGAATCTTGCCCACCTGGCTCTATCCTAGAAATTTTTCTGCCTTGCAGTTGTCCCACCTTCTATTTCAACCCTTTCCTATGGGAGATATATATATATCGACATGTGATATATCCATACAATGGATGTCACATTGGAAGGAGTCATGTTTGGAAGTAAGTCTAATCAAGGGGCAGACAGAATCAGAGAAAGATTTGACAGAATGAGTCAGAGATAGGATACACCCAACTTATATAAGAACAGCATAGGAAGAAAGGTTACTTAAGATCAGACAAAGTGATGGGAGGAGAACAGGGAGAGAGAAATAAAGGTGTGTGGTGCTGTGCATGGTGCGGTGTGTGAGTGTATGGCAGTTTTATTGGGGCAGTTACAAAGACAGGTTAAAGGGAGAACAAGTCAGACAGGTCAATACAGAATGAGTCAGAGAATTAGCAGGAGGCAGAAGATTAGAACATAATGCCACAGCTGGTATGAGGCCACACAGAGCAATTCAGACAGAAGCAGACAGAAGCCAGATTGAATCAGACAGCTTGGAAGATTAAAACGAAGAGAGTAGTGACACAGCCAGACTAGGTGTGAAAATCATAGGTCCCAGGAGAGCTTGCATCTTATAGTAAGAACAAACAAACAAACAAACAAACAAACAAACAAAAAAGACAGAATGCTGATAAAACAGAAACTGAACATGATTGGAGCTAGTTATATGAAGTGTGAAGACTGTCAGAAAGAAATGGAATGGAGATATGCCCTGCTTGTGTTGGTAGAGGTCTTTAGAATATTTGGGTGGTGACTTGATCTGGGTCTTTATTAGACTCATTGATGAAGTAGCAGTCATATTTTCCCAGTAACATGCAGGTGTCACCCTTACTAGTCATGAAGAGGTCAAGGGCCCTCTAGTTTTATAGGGCTTATAAGCATCTTACTAACCTAACCATTGAACTGATCATGGGGTCCCCAACCATTGAACTGATCATGGGGTCCCCAACCATTGAACTGATCATGGGGCCCCCAATAGACAAGTTAGAGAAAGGATTGAAGGATCTGAAGGGGTTTGCAACCCCATAGAAAGAACAACAATATCAACCAACCAGTGCTCCCAGGGTATAAACCACCAACCAAGGCGTATACCTGGAGGGACCATGGCTCCAACTCTATATGTAGCTGAGGATGGCCTTGTCATGCATCAATGGGAGAAGAGGCCCTTGCTCACATGAAGGCTTGATACCCCAGTGTAGGCAAATAGGAGGGCAGTGAGGTGGGAGTGGTTGGGTGGGTGAGGGTATACCCTCATAGAAGCAGAAGGAGGGGGAATGGGATAGGAGATTTCTGGGGCAGGGATTGGGAAAGGGGATAACATTTGAAATGTAAATAAATAAAATATCCAGTTTAAAAGAAAAGAAAAAAAAAATGATTCTCACTAAGTTTACAGAAAACGGGAAAAGGCTTAGACATGTTAACATCATCATTATCCGGTAAGGCTTAGACATGTTAACATTATCAGTATTTGTAATCTAGGTTGAAACCAACATTGTAGAAAAGAAAGTAGACTCAAAACTTTGTGTCAAGGTAGATACTCAGGAAGTGATTTTGGATTAAAATATAAACAGTCTGTTTGTTTGTTTGTTTGTTTGTTTGTTTTTCGGGACAGTGTTTCTCTGTGTAGTCCTAGCTGTCCTGGAACTTACTCTGTAGACCAGACTGGCCTCGGACTCAGAAATCTGCCTGCCTCTGCCTCCCAAGTACTGGGATTAAAGGCATGCTCCACCACACCCGATAAACAGTCTTTCTAAGGTGAACTCAGGGAAGATAAGCCGTCCATGGAACAGAAGTGGCAAAACCTCACGTGATCATGATTTTTAGTGCAATCACAGAGTGAGAAAGAGGGATTTTTAAAAAGGCTATCTTTAGAAAAAAATCAGAGAAAATTTAAAATCTTGAGCTTGTGATTATAATAGTAGATCATATAGTAGAAGTTTTTTTTCAGAGTTAGACTAAGAGCTTACTAGAACTCTATTGACTAATGTAAAAATTTTGAACATGTAAAATCTTAATACAGCAGTAACATACTGAGGGAAAGGCATCTGAAGCAATTTTTTATTTGCCTCATATACCTTAAATCATTTTTCTACCAGTTTAATTTCTTTTTATATTCTCCAATGTAAACATGCATTTATCTGAAAACGTCATTTTATACCCTTTAACCTTAATAATTTACATTTACCAATGTTAAAATGCCTTTCTTAAACTCCAAAATATTTCTTAGATCCTCAGATTTTAAGCTTTTATATCCTTAGACCTCTTTTGAATTCCATATCTCTTTTCATACACCTATTTACTATGACACATATTTACCATGAGGCCATTGTGAACAGCCGTTGCAAAGGAAGCTACGTTAAGTAAAATAATAGCAAAAAGTTCTATTGAAATCTTCTTTTTGAGTCTGGTAATGAGATAAATTGTGTCTAGACCTAGTACTGGCAGCTCTAGGAGAGTGAGGCTTGAAGCCTGGTTTTAAAATCTGAACAAGACTAAGAAGGCAGCTGGAGTCTTGGTTTCTCCTGTTAAACAGATTCCCTAAACTCATCAGAGACCTGAGAAGGACAAATTTTACCTGAAGAAACAGGAAGTGTAGAACAAGCTACTCCAAGTCTGCTAAAAATGACAGACTTATTGGCTACCTAGATAATTAGTTACCCAAAGTTCCTCTGTGGTCCATGGGACATCTAATTTTGGCCATCAGGACAAAAAGTATCTGTAACCTCAAATAAAACCACTCCACCAACTGGGGTGACTGACATTAACTGTTCTTTGACCTTGAGTATCTCTTTTGTCCAAATGATTTGAAAGGGGAAAAAATTAAACCTTTCAGCTTTTCCATTCTCATTTGAGTGAGTTTCTATATGAAATGAATTTTGAGTTGACTCTCTATAAAATTTCACCCCTTTCTTCCAGGTAATTTCCATGGATAAGCCATGGATAAGCAAATTAACAAATTAACTACCACTCTTTTTTTTTTTTTTTTTTTTTTTTTTTTTTTTTTTTTTTTTTTTTTTTTTTTTTTTTTTTTTTTTTTTTTTTTTTTTTTTTTTAAGACAGGGATTCTCTGTGTAGCCTTGGCTATCCTGGAACTCACTTTGTAGACCACACTGGCCTCTGACTCAGAAATCTGTCTGCCTCTGCCTCCCAAGTGCTGATATTAAAGGCGTGCGGCACCACGGCCCTGCTTCTCTCGGACTTCTTAATGTCATCCATTCAGGCATGGATCAGAGGTAATTGTGGGGTTCCACCTCTGCTTACAACCTCCCTAGAAATGTTGAATACTGATGATTTCACAGAAAGATAGGCCTTATTTATTATTTTTATTAATAATTACCATTGACCTAGTATTTTATTTCTCATTTCACTTGAACTATATTGTTTATACCACATCAGAGAGCATGTTATCCTTATGAGTGTAATACTGATGAGTTAGAGTCAGTTAAACTCAGTTTTGTTATAACTTCACTGACATTCAATTCTGATTTTCATCCCCTCTTTTAACATGCCCCATGATACCTCTGGCTCTGTCAGGAGAGACAAATTAGTGTTTGCCAGTCCCCTAACAATGGATTACTTTTAGCCTCAATGCTTTTGTTTTCTTAGTAAACACTTAGTAAANTACTGATGAGTTAGAGTCAGTTAAACTCAGTTTTGTTATAACTTCACTGACATTCAATTCTGATTTTCATCCCCTCTTTTAACATGCCCCATGATACCTCTGGCTCTGTCAGGAGAGACAAATTAGTGTTTGCCAGTCCCCTAACAATGGATTACTTTTAGCCTCAATGCTTTTGTTTTCTTAGTAAACACTTAGTAAATGGTAACTTTGTGCCAGAATGCACATTTGAGCTGAGCAAGCTTACTTGCAAAAATGGGATTTCCACTGTAGGGGAATGGAAACTTCAGTGCTTCACATAGATATGCACAAATGCACCTATATACTGACAGGACTGTGGAGTTATATGAAGGGAAGGAAATAAAGGGAAATAAAAGCATTTTAAAATGCCTCTAAATAAAGAACTTTGCAATATAATAGAGTTCTGCTGAGAAAACTTCAGAAGAGGTGGTCTTTAAAGTTATTTAAGTATGAAACGGATGTCTATAAACATATAATCAATTCAAATGTGAAAATATTCCCTTCCCATGTTAGCATGGAAACTATTGGTATCATCTTTGCTAAGATCTTGTTTTGGCAGCCTTATTATTAAGACTTCATGGGTATAGGTCCTCCTACTTTTCTAGGAGATGCACTCTCACAGAAAACTCCCTATTTCCCTGGCTTCTACAATCCTTGTACCCCTTCTTTGGCAATGACTTCTGCATTGTAGGAGTAATTATGGATATAGGTTTTGTGCCAGAACACCAGAAAATTGCTTGTTCTCTGCATTGTGATTGGTGGTTACTTTCTGTCCTATTGCAAGGAGAAGATTCCTTGATGAGGGACAAAGATGACACTCTCTTGTGAGTATCAGATTGAATACTTAGATTGTAGTTAGGGGTTATGTTTGTTTAGTAAAGTCTCAAGGGACCTCAAACCTAAACAAAGAACTACAGATAACTAAGGAATTCTGACATGGGAGAGTCTTCCCCATGCAAGAGACCCTCTCCTCCATAATTGGTTATCTAAGAATACATGGTCAGTTCAAATTGTTTTAGAAATGTGTGGGTGTTTGTCTGTGCACACACACACACACACGCGCGCGTGTGTGTGTGTGTGTGTGTGTGTGTGTGTGTGTGTAAAACAATTAATGAAAAAGAAACCATGGATTTGAGTGAGAGCGAGAGGTGGTGTATACTTAGGAGGAATTGAATAGAGGAAAGTGAAGGGAAAAACAATGTAATTATATTTTAATTTTAATAAACAAAATATATATTAAAATATATGTGAAATATGGTACACTCTATAGTGGAGGGATGTAGAATATCATTGATGATAATATTTCTTTTTAATCTGGGTAATTACTTTTAGTTCCTTCTGAATAATGGGAATGATTTCCAAGCAAAATGATCACTCTGGGCAAATGCCAATGTCAGAGGTCAAGAGATCTTAAATGAAGTGAGGAATGGTGAGACTAGAGTTCTGAGGAAAGGTGAGAGGTGAGATTTGAGAGAAAGGATGAGATCTATCACTCGGGAAACTGTAGATTTCACATCTTAAATGCAAGGCAGGCATAAACATAGTTTGAACAGAGTAAGAGGAGAGCTAGTTTTTAATTCTTGAAATTTTAACCATAGATGTTTGGTGACAAATGAATTGGAGAGAGCCATATGTAAATTGGTGATACTTTTCTTGTTGCATGAATATGTATATGGTATATGCTTGTGTGTGGACACATTTTCCACTTGTGTAGGTTCATGTTTATATGTAAAGGTCCCCATATATGTATTGATGTACAAGTACACACTACACATTCTCTGTTTTCTTCAATCCCTTTCCTCTATATTTATTAAGCCTGGGTCTTTCCCTGGAGCTAGCGTTAGTCAGTCTCGGTCAGACTGGCTAGATAGTTTCACATTCTAAATGCTGAGATTATACATAGCCTCCATACCTGCCCAGATTTATATATATTTGGGGGATCAGAACTCAGGTCCTCAATGTCATGGAATAAGCACTTAATCCACTAATATTTCTCACTGCCTACCTAATGAGACCACTAAACAAATGGAATGATGTCATGCTATAAACTTTTTTTTTCCAGCAGTTTGGACCATTTTATAAATGGCTTATTTAAAGACATTCAACTCGTATTTTGGAGACAACATCATGAAATTAAGCTTGATTTTTGGTGGGTTGTGTGGGAGAAGAGCAGGTCAGGATGAGTGTCATGTTTCTCCTCCTACTCATATTACTGCCGCTTGCCCTCCCAGCCTCAAAATGACTTCATATATGAAGCATAATATGAGCAGTGTAAGCACGCTTGTGTTTCTAAACTATGGAAGTTTGTAGACCTTCATCAGTTAAACTGAGAAAATGGAGGTTTTTTTCTGTGAACTGGGAATGTAAAATTTTCAAAAAGTCAAATGCATTTTGACCAAGTTTTGAAGATTTCATATTTTAAATTACTTTTCAGGGTATGGATGTGGATGTGAGAGATAGATGGAGAGAGAGGAAGAAATGCTACACATGTCATGTAACATAATGTGAACTAAAGTTCTGTAGCTATTCTAAAAAATACTCTATTTCTATCATCACTAATGAGAAATCTGCCAAAAAAAACTGAAACAAAAAACAAAAATAAATAAACACACACACACACACACACAAATCAAAACAAACAAAAAAAAATCTTAAGTTTTGGGAACTTTTTTAGTAATGAGATTTTTTTATTGCAACCAGGATCACACAATTAATTGATTCAGGCAGGCCAGTATTCATTGTTGCTTAAATGTGGCATGAGTGCATATTAGTGACACAGAGCAGACCACCTATTGAAATGGCTGATGGTTTGGAAATAAGATGAAATGATCCTTGACTGAAGATGGCTAGAGAAGCCCAGCTGCAGCTGAGAAAGCTCATCTTATGGAAACTGGAAGAAGAGCAATGCCAGTGCTGTGTAGCTATCGCCATGGAAACTAAAGCCCTCATACCAATAATGATCTGACTGTCAGGTTCTAGCAGTGGCATCAGGCTCACATGTGACAAGCAGAAGCAAACAGCTAGGGTTCTTAAGCATGAACTACGATTTAAAAAAAAAAAATTACAGGGACCTACTTGATGTTCAGGTGTTGACATATTGTCAGCTACTTCCTAGTTAGGTTGTTGTAGACAAAAGTTTCTAGGGTGAAGTGGACTTAAGGCAATGTGAATGTTGTCAGTTTCCTAGTTTTGTGGATGAAAGTCTTGGCTTTACTGTCTGCTTTGCATATTCATCTAGTCATTCCTAATCATTTCTCCTGGACCTCATGGAAGAACCACTGCTTGTTTGTTCTATTGATGGCAAGAGTCTGTGAGACTGACTTCACTGTTGCTCTGAAAAACTAAGTCATCAAAGTCTTAGTCACTTTTCCATAATAAAGTTCCTTAGAATTTGAGGAGATAGGAAGAGGAGAAAGAGAGAGAGAGAGAGAGAGAGAGAGGAAGAAGAAGAAGGAGGAGGAGGAGGAAGAGGGGAGGGGAGGGGTTGTGGAGAAGACAGCAGAGGGGGCAAAGTATAGAAGAGAAGAGTAAAGCAGAGATGCCCCATTTTCTATTTGCATATAACTGTGGTGGTTAGTTTTTCAACTTGACACAAGTTAGGATGATCTGGCAAGAGAAAACCTCAATTGAGAAACTGCCTATGGGCAATTCTGTGGTGGATATTTTCATTGACTATGAACATGGGAGAGGCCAGCCTTCTGGAGGGTTGATGGTACCACCGTTGTACAAATGGCCCTGGACTGTATAAGAAAGATGGCTGAAAAGCCATAGGTTGCAAATCAGCAAACAGTGTTTCTCCATGGTCTCTGCTTCAAATCCTGTCCCTTGTTTCTTTCCCTGAATTCTATTCCTGACTCTCTTTTATTATCAGCTATAAACTGAAATAAACCTTTCATCACTAAGTGGCTTTCAATCATTGTGTTTAACATATTGAAATCTAGGTAGGCCAATGGTAATGTTATATTTCTTTGCTCTTTTCATTTCTTTTCATTCTAGTCCACACTTACTCATTTGTTCACTGTAGGAGATAAGGGTCACCTCTCTGAGACTTCCATTTCCAATACCACAACACTCATGGTTCATGGCCCTTTATAGCTGCTGTGGGTCAACTGGATGCAACAGGTGAATAAGGACATAGTAACACAGTCAAGCATTCTGAGTTACTTCCCCTAAAACAGTAATGGAGGGTATTTTTATTAGTTTATTAATACATAAATTTTGTTAGTTTCTTTCTCTCAAGGGAATTAAATGTAAGTGAAGCATGTGTTTTATGTATGAACCAACTCCATCCATAATGATCATAGACCAACACTTTAAATTCTATTTTTGAACTTATTTATAAGAAAAAATCAATTTGAGGGACTTATTAGCTTCCTAATTAAAAGTAGCTCTCTTGCTCTCTCTCACTCTCTCTCTCTTGCTCTCTCTCTCTCTCTCTCTCTCTTTCTCTGATTATCATCAGATTTACTTCAATGGATAGAATTTCTCTTAACTTATTTATAATTGTGAAACTATGTCAGGCTTCTTAGACATGATGGAACTTTGAGGGAAAGTAAGCCTTTTCTCCTGAAGTTGCTCTTTTCAAGTATTTAATAACATTATGAGAAATTAACTGAGCTACTGTCTCACTCCCCTGTTGTGCCTGGCCTGGCAAGATTCTACTTGGAATGTGAGTTAACCCAGACTTATGGACTCTGGACACATATAAATATGTGAGTACTTACCTTTGTTCTGGACTTGCTTGAATCCAGAGAATAACTGTTAGAAGAAAGGTGGTGGACTTAATGCTTTGAGGGAGTGTTTTTATACTTAATGTAGGTACCATGAAAACAATAACACATGTCCAGCGTAAACTACACGTTTCAAAAGCAGAGAAATGGTTGGATAAATAGTACTTGAGAATAAGAGAGTCAAGTTTCACTTGGAGTTATGACTTGCACTGCAACAAAAACTAAAAGCTGTAAGATTTCAGTAGATTCAGACATCTAAGATTGTCTTCCCACACATGTGAAGTCTAACTGACATGGTAGTCATGACATGGCCGTGGGAGGAATTCAGAGTGATAGATTATTCAAAGACTCGGAGCTCTTGGCATCTTTGACACATGGCTTTCAGGACTCAGAGGTATCCCCGAGAGACCGCATCATTCCACTTGAGAATAGACTGTGCTTTACCTTTCACTTTGCAAAAGGTAAAAGAGATTCCTCGCATTCTGGTGGCAAGAGATTTTTCACACACTGTTTATTATGTCTGTCCCTAGATATGTGACCAAGACACATTGCATATTGAGCTTATTGAAACTTCTTCCCTAAAGATACTTCACTGGCTACTAGCATTTTAACAATCTACCTATAAAACAACTATTTTTTCCATAATTCACTTAAATCATTTAAAGGTTTATTTTCATCTTAAAGTCATTGTTTTGATTTCCTCTTTCTACCTTAGTTAGCTGACTATATCTTAAAGATTCTAAGATTTACTAATCAGTGTTTAATGGGCTTTAAACAAACTAAATCATGGGTGAACAAAGAGACAAGGATTTCTCTCAGACCTGAAATCTCTGAAGAGTTTGGGGTAAATATCATAAAATTACATTGAATAAAATTCTCAAAGAAAGGTGAGAACACTAATTTACATGACCTGACAATAATTTCCTTAAAATGTAAAGTTCAGAAATTATGTGAATTTCAAACAAAATGTATTCAATTGCCCTTTGTTTGGCTTCTATGAGTATTTCTCCAGAAGTGCCTCTTTTTGTTTGTTTGTTTGTTTGTTATGTTTTTTCCTTTCTCAAACTGAATGGATGATGTTATAAATTGCTTAGAGCTGATAAGAGTTCCAATTAAAATTGGTCTGATTTCATGCTTTCTCCATCAAAATGTCTTTTGTAATCTGGGAATCTTGGATATTTGATCCTATTAATAGATCGGTAAAATCAGAAGGCCCAGGTCCTACAGTTCTTTCAGAGTCACTCTTGTACCATTCCCTTGAGGCAGCAAACAGTGGTACCACATCTCATCTCTGATGGATGGGTTTAATGGTTGATACTGGGTAAAACAAAATGATGATGAGAACGTCAATACAACTGTTTCAAAGACTAAGAAGAACTAGCATGGCTTTTCATCTCTGACACTGAAAACTTGAGTGGTATAACGCTTTAGTCTGTGAAGTTACCATGTTCATGATATGTGGTTACACTCCAGCATTTATTCAAAAATGACAACGATACTGTTTTTATAATAGTAGCAATCACAGATTTATACTGACACCTTTAAGATAAAGATGTGTGGCAGCCCCAGCCCCACATTGTGAAGTCACCCAGTAAAAGAATAATTAACAGGAATAGTAACTATTATACCTTATAGTATGTTGATTTCTACATAATGGTGATTGACCACTTATTTAGAGGTAGGTTTAAAGATTTGATTCTTATATTTCTTACCAAATATTGCTGTACTAGTTGGTTCCCTGATTTTTTGGAGTATGTTATGAATTGTTTAGGATACATAATGGAAGGTCATTTTGTAAACCTGTGTTGTGAGACAAAATTGGTAAATGGTTTTTATGTTTGGGTTGTAAAATGTTTAGCATTTCACCCTAAATGAAGGGTTTAATAGTGATGTTAGAATTAGAAAGATAGATGAAACGCTTCATGGACCACAATGACAGTGAACTTCATCTACTGATTATGTAGCAGTGTCACACAGAAGGGATGCAAGAGGTATCACTTGGTACCCCTTGCTTTCCTATTCCTAAACTGCTAAGAAGTAAGGCAAAAAGAAAGTAGACAGAAGCCTAACTTGTGAAGGGTGGAAGGAGGTTTTGAAAGGGTGAACATTTTTATAAGTTTAGTGTCCTTCCTTAGCTGTCTTCTGGGTAACATAGAATGAACGCTACTTTTCGTCTGTAACATCATATGTTTTTTCATGAATCAGTTTGTAGAGTATGATGTTGACTTTATAATTCTAGAAATAAACAGGAGTCTTAGAGGCCTTGTATAGAGAATGGAGAGATGTCTTGGAGGGTCAGGAAGCTTGATATTCAAGTAAAGAAAAACATAGCTCCAAATACCCAATACCTTTGTTAAATAAAGTCCAAAGAAAACCCAATAATAATAACAAAGTAATAAATATGCCTGTAAAAACAACACTAAAGTAACAAATAGGTGAATCTCCAAAACTTGCTAGCCAGGAAGCCTACCAGAATTAATGACTTTGCAGTTCTATGACTCTTTGTCCTAAAATTCTGTCTTAAATTATAAGACAGAAACCCAAGATGACACTGGACATTGAGTTACAGTTCATGAATGGGTGTACCACCATGTTAATTAGCATATGCTACACATATCACATACACATACCCATATGCACACATGGGCAGATATATATAGGTACATAGACACAGACAGACACTCATAATTAATGGAACTGAGTCATAATGAGTATAAATGATTTTCCAAAGATACTTTTCTCACACCAAAGTCTCCTTAACCCTTAAATCAGTATCATATTTAATTTAAACTGAAGCTGCACTTTGTTTGGCTTGTTTCTTTAATATATCATTTTAAATTTAAGTAATAAGTGTATTCTTTATTCTATATAATGCTCAAATATTGCTATAATTATTTGCCACCCACTAGCTATTAGGATTAGTTAGACATGTATAAAATCTTTAAACCCTACTGGCATTAATTATTAAGCACTTCATTCAGATTTTAATTTTTATGCTTAGTCTTCAGCATGTGAAAATACCAATTACTCAAGTCTAAATAGTTTTTACAAGTGATGATTATCCACACTCTTTGTGTGAATATGTGTGCATACACATGTGTATGCAGGGAATGTATGTGTATATGTTCATGTGCATGTACACAAAGGTGCGTGTTTCTCTCTGTGTGTCTCTCTCTGTGTCTCTCTGTCTCTGTCTCTCTGTCTCTGTTTCTCTCTCTCTCTCTCCATTCAGGTGTTTATATACGAGTGTGGAAACCAGATAGCATTTTCTTTCTTTTTTTTTTTTAATTCACTTTTTTTCCCAACTTTTATTAGATATTTTCTTCATTTACATTTCAAGTGTTATCCAGAAAGTTCCCTATACCCTCCCCACTCCCGGCCCTGCTCCCCTACACACCCGCTCCCACTTCTTGGCCCTGGTGTTCCCCTGTATTGGGGCATATAAAGTCTGCATGACCAAGGAGCCTCTCTTCCCAATGATGGCCAACTAGGCCATTCTCTTCTATATATGCAGCTAGAGACATGAGCTCAGGGAGTACTAGTTAGTTCATGGTTATTTTTCCACCTATAGGTATGAAGACCCCTTCAGCTACTTGGGTACTTTCTCTTGCTCCTTCTTCCTTGGGAACCCTGTGTTCCATCTAATAGCTGACTGTGAGCTTCCACCTCCATGTTTGCCAGGCACTGGTATAGTCTCCCCCTAGACAGCTATATCCGGGCCCTTTTAGCACTATCTTGCTGGCATATGCTATAGTGTCTATGTTTGGTGGCTGATTGTGGGATGGATCCCTGGCAGCCGCAGTCATTGGGTCCATCCTTTGGATTCAGCTTCACACATGATCTCTGTAACTCTCTCAATGTGTGCTTTGTTCTTAATTCTAGGAAGGGGTGACGTGTCCAAATTTTGATCTTCCTTCTTCTTGAGTTTCATGTGTTTAGTAAATTGTATCTTGGGTAGTCTAGGTTTCTGGGCTAATATCTACATATCAGTGATTACATGTTATGTGAGTTCTTTTGTGGTTGGGTTACTTCACTCAGGATGATGGCCTCTAGATCCATCCATTTGCCTAGGAATTTCATATATTTATTGTTTTTAATAGCTGAGTAGTACTCCATTGTGTAAATATACCAAATTTTTTGTATCCATTCCTCTGTTGAGGGACATCTGGGTTCTTTCCAGTTGCTGGCTATTATGAATAAGGCTGCTATGAACATAGTGAAGCATGTGTCCTTATTACCAGATGGAATATCTTCTGGATATATGCCCAGTAGGGGTATTGCAGGATCTTCCGGTAGTACTATGTCCAATTTTCTGAGGAACCGCCAGACTGATTTCCAGAGTGGTTGAACCAGCTTGCATTCCCACCAACAATGGAGGAGTGTTCCCCTTTCTCCACATCCACGCCAGCATCTGTTGTCNTGATCTTAGCCATTCTTACTGGTGTGAGGTGGAATCTCAGGGTTGTTTTGATCTGCATTTCTCTGATGATTAAGGATGTTGAACATTTTTTCAAGTGCTTCTCAGCCATTCGGTATTCCTCAGTTGAGAATTCTTTGTTTAACTCTGTGCCCCACTTTTTAATGGGGATATTTGATTTTCTGGTGTCCACCTTCTTGAGATATATATATATATATATATATATATATATATATATATATATATATATATATATATATATATATATGATATCAGTCCCCTATCTGATTTAGGATTGGTAAAGATCCTTTCCCAATTCATTGGTGGCCCTTTTGTCCTGTTGACAGTATCTTTGTTTTACAGAAGCTTTGCAACTTTATGACATCCCATTTGTCAATTCTTGATCTTACAGCACAAGCCTTTGCTGTTTTGTTCAGGAATTTTTCCCCAGTACCCATATCATCGAGGCTTTTCCCCACTTTCTCTTCTATAAGTTTCAGTGTCTCTGGTTTTATATGGAGGTCCTTCAACCACTTAGACTTGACCTTAGTACAAGGAGATAAGAATGGATCAATTCCCAGTCTTCTATATGATAGCTGCCAGTTGTGCCAGCACCATTTGTGGAAAATGCTGTCCTTTCTCCACTGGATAGTTTTAGCTCCCTTGTCAAAGATCAGGTGACCATAGGTGTGTGGATTCATTTCTGGGTCTTTGATCCTATTCCATTGATCTACCTGTCTGTTGCTGTACCAGTACCATGCAGTTTTTATAACAATTGCTTTGTAGTACAGCTTGAGGTCAGGCATGGTGATTGCACCAGAGGGTCTTTTATTGTTGAGAAGAGTTTTCACTAGTCTAGGTTTTTTGTTATTCCAGATGAACTTTCTAATTGTCTTTTCTAGATCCTTGAAGAATTGATTCTCTCTTCTATCTCTTGTATTCTGTTGCTGATGCTCATATTTATGGTTCCTGATTTTTTTCTATGGTTTCTATCTCCAGGGTTATCTCCTTTTGGTTTTTCTTAATTGATTCTACTTCCAATTTTAGGTCCTGGATAGCTTTGTTCAATTCCATCACCTGTTTGGTATTGTTTTCCTGTAACTCTCTAAGTTTTTCCTCTTTAAATGCTTCTAGTTGTTTATCTGTGTTTTCCTGTAACTCTAAGTTTTTTCTCTTTAAATGCTTCTAGTTGTTTATCTGTGTTTTCCTGTATTTCCTTCTTATAGTCCTCCATCATCATCATGACGAGTGACTTTATATATATGCCCTACTTTTCTGGTGTGCTGTTTTATCTAGAACTTGATGTGGTGGGTGAGTTTGGATCTGGTGTTGCCAAGTACCCTTGGATTCTGTTGCTTCTGTTCTTATGCTTGCCTCCTGCCATCTCTGCCCGAGGAGACCTGGTGTTGGTGCAGACCAGAAAGGACCCGCTGTTCTGCCCTGAGCCTTTATCAATCTCCTGGCTGATGTCTCAAGTTCCACGAGATTGGGCCAGAACAGAGGCTGTGTTCCCCTGCTCACCTCAGGTCCCAAGATAGCTTGGGGAGTCCCAAAAGAGCCTCGGAGAGTGCATAGCACCTGTGGCCTGAGACCAGAGCTGGTGCTGGGCTGGCTGGACCAGACCGGAAGGGAGGGGCTGTTCTGCCCTGGGCCACTATCAATCTTCAGGCTGGTGTCTCAGGTTCCACAAGATTGGGCTAGAACAGATGCTGTGTTTCCCTGCTCACTTGAGGTCCCGAGATAGCTTGGAGGGTCCTGAAAGAGCCTAAGAGAGTGCACAGCGCCTGAGGTCTGAGCCCTTAGCTCCTGATGTCATCTTAAAGTCCTGGGAGTTGCTGGGCTCAGAGGAAAGATGGAGGGGTGGAGGGTGCTCTGGCTTGGAGAGGCCCAGCCTCCGGTGGGGCGGAGTTCCTCCATTCTTGCCCCTGCGGGCAACTGCTGACCCACTGCTCCCAAAACCACCTCTGCACTCCACTCACACGTAACCCGATGAGATCTTAAAGTCCTGGGGTGTGGGAAGCACAAGACAGGCCCTAGCTGTGTCCACTGGGCTCAGAGGAAAGATGGCGGGGTGGGGGAAGCTCTGGCTGGGAGAGGTCCAGCCTCCAGTGGGGCAGAGTTCCTCCATTCTTGCCCCTGCGGGCAACTGCTGACCCACTGCTCCCAAAACCACCTCTGCACTCCACTCACACGTAACCCGATGAGATCTTAAAGTCCTGGGGTGTGGGAAGCACAAGACAGGCCCTAGCTGTGTCCACTGGGCTCAGAGGAAAGATGGCGGGGTGGGGGGAGCTCTGGCTGGGAGAGGTCCAGCCTCCGGTGGGGAGGAGTTCTAGGATCCTGCCCCTGTGGGCAACTGCTGACCCACTGCTCCCAAAACCACCACTGCACTCCACTCATGCGTAACCCCGATGCGATCCTAAAGTCCTGGGGTGTGGGAAGCACAGGACAGGTCCTAGCTGCGTCCACTGGTCTCAGAGCCAGATAGCATTTTCAATCACTAGCAAACTGCTGTTTTTGTTTTTGTTTTTTTTTTTTTTTTACTTTTGTCTGCATTAAAAATATTATTGAACATAGGCTTTTTCATATGGTATGTTCTTAGTATAATTTCTTCTACCCCACCTCTCTCAGTTTCTTCTTTCTTCCCCTCTCATTTGAATCTACACCCTAATTTCATGNTGATTCTAAAATTTATCATAGGAGCAAATTGGAGCTATCATTTTTCTTGTGAACCAAATAAAAACTGTGGTTTTTGTTTTTCAAGTAATTATTCTTTCCATTGTATTTCTTGTGAGCAGAATAAATCATAGGGTTTACAAGGCATTCACATCTCTTCTGCTATGACACATGTAAAGCACAATTATAATCAGAACACAATAGCATCAGTATGTTTATACAGATGTTGAAGTAAGTTTATCAGCATTCCTTCCATATGCCTGCAATCTACTTTTCTATTTTCATGCCATCAAATTTGAAATTAGAGTAATTTTTTTACCACTACCTTTATGCTTCTCTACACTGCTTTATAAGAAAATGACCTGTGCTATCATGAAACTTTATAGCTATTAAGATTGTATTTGATGTGAGTTGCTAAGGACATCAAAAGTTTAAAACAAAATGTAAGTAATTTCATGATTTGTTATAGAGAATAGTGGTGGTATCCAATAGTGTCATCTAACCTTTTTCTTAGCATTTCTTTGTCTATTATTGGTAGTTTATTTTTAAGTGTAACTGAAAAATCACATGCAAATATATAAGAAATGGGAGTAATAATGAAACTTGGATACACATTGATTATAGGGGCCCTAAAGAGAGAAGTGAAAGGTTATTAAGGAAATTTGTTTGTGGCATATAATTTATGGA
This sequence comes from Mus minutoides, assembly GCA_902729485.2. Lineage (NCBI taxonomy): Eukaryota > Metazoa > Chordata > Mammalia > Rodentia > Muridae > Mus > Mus minutoides. The sequence continues at coordinate 498,231 of LR749822.1, read as the reverse complement.
CAGACAAGCTTTTCATGAAGTATGAACCATCACATTCACCTGAACATGAAAGAGCTTCTAGTATAAAGGCAATCATTTCTATCTGTAACAAACACCTGACCTCCCGAGTTTGGTGAGTGATCACAGTCTGGCCATTTTCCAATGTACTTCAAGCATAGGGCCTCCACTGACTCTACTAGTGCCACTTGCTCCTGTATAACAGGATATTCTTATAAGAGTTTAGGCTGCAGTCTATATTATGGAATCCACACTCACCTAAGTAAGGCAGCTAAATATCACCATTTTGACTGTGCAATACTGGGATTTCTGTGTCCCTATTAGGAGCAAAGACTCAGCTTATAATGGTATGGGTCTGCTATCCCCCCTCCAATATTATTCTCTCTGTCAAGATATGGGAGCATCTCCAGATGCCCCTGTGGGCTCCAAGTAGGACAAGTTTTATATAGTGAAAGCTTCTTGGGACCGTGTTGGTAGAGTCACAGATATTCAAGGGAAAACATGATTTTATCCCTGTATATTGATGGGAATAAATGCATCCCTGTTGAAAGCATTACTTCTTGCTTATCTAATATTCTTAAGTGTCAAACTTATGCATGTTGTCCAGCTTTCTGTTTCTGTGCATAATCAAAATCTTTCTTTTAGAACAGATTTTAGGTCTTAGGGATTACTCTTGGTGATACTCTTAAAAATCTGAGAAGTTGGTAGATATTACAGGCAGTGAGGTAGAGAAAGACACACTTAAACTTGAAAGGGTTTGTCTATCTCCTGTTCTGCCATCTGAGGCTTTCTTCTCAAAGTAAAATTAGCAAAATAGAATGATTGAGAAACTGCCTTTTGGGGTTAGAGAGATGGCTCAGCAATTAAGAGTTTTTACTGCTCTTGAAGAAGATCTACGTTTGATTTGTAGCACATATATATTTTTGGTTCGAAACCCTCCTCTTACACCACTGTTAGGGGTATGGACAGCTACAGCTCCTTGGGCACCTCTGCCCATGTGAACAAACTCAAACACAGAGCATATATATATTTACAACAGAAAATAATTTAACATTTTTGAATGGCAAAACTGCCTCATTTGTAAGAATACTCAGCTAAGTGCCCAGCTTGCATCTAGCAAGCAGGGAATCTTGTTTAGAAATGTTTAGAAACCTCATTGGCATGGTGGGATTTCCTAAACATAACTCCAGTGGCTCATGCTTTCAGATCAATAATTGATAAATGGGAACTCATGAAACAGGAAAGTTCCTATAAGGCAAAGGACATAGTAAATAAGATAAATTGGCAACCTACAGATTGGGAAAAAAAATCTTCATTAACCCCATATCTGATAGAGAAATAATTTCCAAAATATATAAGGAGCTCAAGAAGGTAACCATCAAAAAACCAAACAACCCAATCAGAAAAGGGGTTATAGAACTTAACCAAGAATTCAAAACAGAGGAATCTTGAATGGCTGAGAAGTACCTAAAGAAATGTTCAAATTCCTCAGTGATCAGAGAACTGCAAATCAAAAACGACCCCGAGACTCCACCTTATACCAATCAGAATGGCTAAGATCAAAACCTCAGGTGACAGCACATGTTGGTGAGGATGTGGAGAAAGAGGAACACTCCTCCACTGCTGGTGGGATTGCAAAATGGTACAACCACTCTGGAAATCAGTCTGGAGATTCCTCAGAAAATTAGAAGTAGATCTACCTGAAAACTAAGAAATACCACTCTTGGGCATATACCTAAAAGATGCCCCACCAAGCCAGAGGGGCATATATTCCACTGTGTTCATAGTGGCCTTATTTGTGATAGCCAGGAGCTGGAAACAACCCAAATGCCCATGACAGAAAAATGGATACAGAAAATGTGGTTCATTTACACAATGGAATACAGTACTCAGCTATTAAGAACCAGGACATCAGGCTGGAGAAAGTACTAAAGGAGTTGAAGAGGTCTGCAACCTTTTAGGAGGAAAAACAATATGAATTAACCAGTATCCCTAGAGCTTGTGTCTCTAGCTGCATATGTAGCAGAGGATGGCCTAGTCGGCCATCAGTGGGAGGAGAGGCCCTTGGTCTTGAGAAGATCACATGCCCCAGTAAAGGGGAATGCCAGGGCCAGGAAGTGGGAGTGGGTGGGTTGGGGAGCAGGGCAGGTGGTGGGCATAGGGGACTTTAGGAATAGCATTTGAAGAAGATGGCCTAGTAGGCCATCATTGGGAAGAGAGGCCCCTTGGTATTAGCCCAATACAGGGAAATGACAGGGCCAAGAAGTGGGAGTGGGTGGGTAGGGGAGCATGGCGGCGGGGGGGGGGGGGTATAGGGAACTTTCAGCATAGCATTTGAAATGTAAATTAAGAAAATATCTAATAAAAATCTAAAAAATTTGTAGACGAAGAAAATATCTAATAATAATAAAAAAAGAATAAAACAAAATACAAAAAAATAAAAAAGTACCAGGATATCCTGACTTTTGCAGGCAAATGGGTGGACTAGAAAATATCATCCTGAGTGAGGTGACTCAGACCCAAAACGACATGCATGGTATGTACTCACTAATAAGTGGACATTAGCAAAAAACAAAAACAAAACAACAACAACAACAACAACAAACCACCAACAACAAAAAACTACCATCACTCCTCTCCTGTCTTCCATGTTTTGGTCTGAACACAATGACAATTAATGAATTTTCTTATATTGATCAAGAACTGGGGTTGGAGTACAATCTACTGTCATGACAGACAGGTTAATATTGAAGTCACAAATACAATGAAATCTATAACTATGGAATAGTGAATTGGTAGCTACCCTAAAATGGTTATTGATAATTGATAGATCAGGAATGGCTATGAGCTTGAGATGTAGAAACTTCTAGAGACTAATCATAGGTCATTGGTAGGCTTTCAAGTTTTTAACTCCAGCGTCTGCACCTGTTCCTAAAATACTGTAGAGAAGACTCCAAGGAAAGAGTGAAATTGAATTCACTAGGGCCTTACTTAACAGTGGTGGAATGTGAATGATACTTAATTCTAGGTCCTGTTCCCTTTTCCTTTCTGTTTCAAGTGGGGCCGGTATATAGTTATGTTTCTGAACCTCATTTGCTAGATCAAGATTAGCTAAAACAATGAAACTTACTCATAGGATTATATAATGCTTCTGATTCCATTATCCATATACTTGCTATTATTCATATAAATGTTAAGTTCTAACAAAATTTTAGCATTACCATGGAGTAGTAAATGTGTTTAGTAGTTATTGCTAGTAAAATGGGAGCGGGTTATGATTGAGGAAGCAGCAGGAAGGATGTAAGAATACTCAAAAACAAGATGAGGGAAAGAAAATCAAAGATATTTATACTAAAAATTATTACAAATGTTACCGAATACTCTATGGTAACCTAAACCCAAAACAAATAAAAATAAACAACAACAAAAAACTCAAACAAAATTACCTAGTTGTTTATCTTTTATATGTTACATTATATCTAGTTTTCAACAAAATTTAAGTCACAACAAAGTACAAAGAAACCACACTACTAATAGACAAAGTGTACATTGAAATTGAAACAGAGTTCCAACACGGGAATTATCAGATAAGGATTTTGAAATAACTATGAATAATCTATTGATGGTTTAATAAGCAAAGTATAAACACTTGGAGAACATTGCAGAAGACAAGGAAGGAAGACAGACTATAAGGACCAGACGTCAGAACAAAACACTATCTTTTGTGCACGATAGGACTGCTGCACTGATGGATTCATAGTAGTTGTACATATGCCTGCATGAGATCAAACCATGAAAAATTCTGTCGTGATTGACGGGGGCTTACAGTCCTTCGTTAGTTGAGGAGCTATTGACAAGTTTTTCAATGGGAGGCTGTGGCTCCTGGTTTGTTGACCTTGTTCCTGTGATAGATCCATAAGTAATACATATGGGTAGCATCAATTAGAATCAGGCTGTAAACAATCAAAATGGACAGCATTTGGAAGGAATAGAAATAGAGATTAATCTGGAAGGAATTAGAGGCAGAATCAGAGTTGAATATAATCAAAACATCTTGCATTCATGTACACAGCTCCCAGAAATTAATGAAATATTACATTAAAACTGTAAAGTAGACATCAGATTAGAACAGATGAATAAGGTGGTCATGATGATAAAAGCTTGATTTAAGTATAAAATAGAAATGTTAAACTCAACATGTTCACTCATCCTTGTAACTCTGGTACGTGAGAAGCTGAAGCCAGAAGATTGCTGAGAGTTCAAAGTCAACCTAGGCAGTACAAGCTGTACTTGGTGGGTAAGGAAAAAAAAAGACACAAAAACTGCATGGGTAGTGAAGAGGAGTGGATCTTGGAGGAGTTGGGGAAGGGATGAATAACAATTAAAACACATTGTATAAAATTCTCAAAGAATTAATAAGATTTTTAAAAAATAGTTTTATTGAATCCAGTTAATTCTAAAATAAACCATTTCAATGAGCCCTTGAGAATACTACAATATGTGTAACATTTAGAGTGTACACTAGGTTTAGTGTTGAAGGTTACTTCTTTCTCATTCTTCTCCTTTCCTTTATTTCTCTTAGCCCCTCCCTTCTCCTTGCTAAGGAAACCATTGCCCATTTTCTATCTATCTTTTTCTGTTATTATAATTAGTAGTATTGGGTATATTATCAGATTCAGAGCCACTGACAGTACCAAGAAAAGTCTTTTTTTTCCCTTTAATTTATTTGTAAGGTTACAAAAATGAGACATAAGGAAAATGTCATTATCTGGCCTGAAGAAAAAGTGTTTCTCTGTATAATTAAATAAATGGGAAAATACCTTTCATGTTCTGATATGTAAACTGACAATTTCTCTGAAGTTTTATTGTAGCAATTACTTTGTAGTACAACTACAGGGAAATATTTATTCAAAATTACATTGTTTTATGTATTACATTCTTACACTGGGAGATGTACTGCAAAAGAGGCAATCAGCAAAACCAACGGATATTGCGATGCAGAGCCCTTATAAAAGATGTTTTACTGAAATATTTTTGTCACGTACAGGCTTTAAAAAAAAAGATATTAAGGATGGAGCATATTTTTTTCAGTATGTTTGAAAGGCCAAAAGAGACTACTATCTGGCTTTCATCGATCATCTTCTCTTGTTTATTTTACTGAAGGTAAAAGTATATGTAGGCTACATTTGTACCCAATAGCTTTTAAAAGTTAGCAAAGCTGTATCATTTGTTAAGTAGAATTGGAACTTTAAAATTTATTAGATATCATTCGAAATATGTCCATTTTTTGTTCTTCTGTTAGTTTCTTTTAAGACTTCACATTTTGAAAATATTATATCTTGAAGAAAGAATTCATAATTTGGACCATCCTTATCTCCATGCTAAGAAAAATCAATTGTTGCTTGGCTAGAAGACTTAATAATTTGAGGAATTTATAATTGTTTTGAGAAGAATGTATCCATCTGATTAAGTAGTTAATGGAAGGGAGAACAGATTCTTTACTGAATCACTGACCCTTGCATTATAGCTTATACCACATGTACAGTAATTTGACAAAAATAATATTAATATCTTAAAGTTATTGTAAAGTATATTTACTTTATAATGAAAAGATCAAATGCTTTAACTCTCAATATACCCCAGAATACTTCTTTAGTGAAAAAATATATCCTTTAGTTCATAAACTAAAAACATTTAATTATATCCATGGAGAGAAAGAGACAGACAGAGGTAGAGAAATAGAAGGAGAAACAGAGGGATTAAGAAATTGATTCATGTGATTTCAGGACCAGGAAAGGGTGGGTAGTAAGCCCTGGTGAGATAATATTAGTTGCAGTTCCTGTCATAGGTGGCTTGGAGGCAAAATTATCATTTTCTCAAAGGATTTCACTGTTTTTTCATTAAGACCTTCAATTGGTTGAATATGGCCATTCACACAACAGATTGCTATCTCCTTCAAGTCTACTGATTTAATTGCTAATCATATATAAAATCAAATTTTATGGCAACATCTACATTGATGTTTGACCCATGATGTTGGTCGGGTAGTTTAGCCTAATAGTCAGATAAAACTACAACATGACAGTAATGATAATGATATTAACCTTTCTTAAGCTATGAAAATTACCTAATGTAATGATTGTTATATAATTAATATAATGATTGAAATGTGATCATCTCATGTTGAACAGTAGTCAATCTTTCGTGTCACTGTTATTTGGTATTTCCATTGAAAAAAATTTATGGATTTATAGACTTTCACATTTGTCTTTCAATATTCACATTTATGTTTTACATGCAGGGAGGTATTTTCATAAATATTAACTTTTGGCTGTACAAAATATTATCTGCTTTCCAGATTTATGAAATCTTTGATAAGCATGTCAAGAAATCATTGTTTTATATATGCAAGGAGCATGATAAATTTGAGGCATCTGAAAAATATTACCAGCAATGCTACAAAATGATGAATGTGCAATGAAATTTTAACGGAGGGATGCGTATGTCTACTCTTTAACTAATGCAGCATCCCATGAGAATTGTCAAGAACTGATTATTGAAGGCTGTAAACGAAACGCACTAATGGAGACGAGAGCTAGATATTAGGAAATTTCATCATTTCTGAAGCCACGTCATTAAAATTTTAAGATTCCATTCAAATACTGTCATAAGAAGCAAGATCCTACCACTCTGTTACTGTGTGGATAACAAATCATTGTTGAAATAGTCGTTGAAAATGTATGACTGTAGGATGCTGTCATTTGAAAGAGAAACAAAATATATATCATTCAGCAAGGCATGCTGATTACGCTAACCTTGTTCTCCATAAACTAGAAATAGAATGGGACAGACGAAGGGCCTAGAACAATTTCCATCCATGCTATAAGCCTGTCACATCCAGATATTTTTCTCCCCTTTAAATTAGTGCCTTGAGGATTTTGTATATTATATTTTGTTTTTATTTACCCCTCCCTTCTAAATTCTTTCAGATCCTACATTCCTATCCACAAAAATTTGTGTCCTTATTTTTTCTTCCGTAATGTCAAGCTTACTTTTTTTTTTCCTGCATGTTCTTGGATGTTCTTGGTCTTCTATTGCACCATGGCCAACTTACCAGTAGTGACATTTTGTAGAGAAAACTGATTCTTTCTCTTCTGGAAGTTATTTATTGGCAATAACTTCTTGCCTGTGTGTAGAAATTCATATGTACCTTACCCCTCTAAGCTGCAACTTGTTCTAACTTGAGTTTGCACGGATCATATGCATTTCAATGACTGTAAGTTTATAAGAGCAACAGCCATTTTAGATCTAGAAATACTGTTTCATTTAAACACTTGCCTCACACTCTTAAACTGCTTCTATCCTGTCTTCCACAATCCTCCCTGTGCCTGAAGAGGAGGGACTACAAAATAGATTCCCTACTTAGAGCTGAGCATTCACAGTCCCTTAATCTCTGCATATTGACCAGCTAAGAATATTTGTGATCATACCCACTTTACTGCAACAAGAGGCTTCTCCTCTGGTGATGATTGAGGGGTCTGGGTAGAGGAGGGAAGAATGCTTAGATAACTATTACTAACATATTTTTAAAATGTCATATGGAAACCTACTAGTACAGAAACTTCTAAAATTATGTGCATGCACATAGATAAATGTTTATATGGAGTGATTCTATAATGAGGTGATAATGCCCCTACTAGATACCACATTTTAGCAAATATAATATTCCATTATAGAGATGAGATAATGTTTTTAGAGTTTTTGGCCATTGAGGCTCTAGAGACTTATAAATATTACAGGTTATCATTATTGCTGTTAGTTATCCCTCAGTTACAGTAAGGTCCTACTGCTATACTTGAAACACTTGAGAACAGAGAGGAAACAGATAATCAAGCTGGAACTCACCTGGATGCTTCATCCAGTAGGGCTAGCTTTCATAGTACTAGAAGTTCCTATGATCACTACTTGGGGAGAAAAGTAAACATCATTCTTACCGAGCTGTGAAACCTGTGAGCTATAATGATAATCCACTTTATAAGTTTTAGTGCATTAATAGTAAGAGATAATATAAATAGTTGTCTGTAATTTAAGGCTCGCTCACAAGTCACAGCACATACATGGCACTAATATTGTGGCCAGGAATCTCTGGCTAGTCAGGTCATAGTTCCTAGAAAAGAACCGATTATTATTGTTGTTATTATTATTATTATTGTAATTGATCATTAATCTGATTCTTAATGATTTATTTTTGTATCTATAAATTAATGTATGTCTTGATTCTAATTACTAAAGCTTGTTTTTGAAGCAGATGGAAATTAACACAGAGATGCAGAACTAGTCATCATCCAGACAACTTTGATATCAAGTGATCCCATAATTATGTTTGTGTATAATTCTAAAAGGAAAATACCATTACTGTTAAATTGTAATCAGATATGTATCACAGATATTCTTATAAGCAGAATATATTCCTTGTTTTTATGAAAGTATTATTTGTTTTTGTTTTGTTTTTTTTTTCACCAAGTACTTGGTATATTACCTAAGATACTTAGGTTGGAAGTTTTAAATCAGATATCCCTCATATATGATATTTACATTAGAATTAATAAAAGAAGCAAAATTTCACAATTTGAAGTGATAAATTATTTTATTTTGGGGAGGGTGGTTCACCACAGCATGAAGAATTGTAATAAAGGGTCACAGTATTGGGTAGATTGAGAACTGGTGCCTTAGGGGATGATGACCAAAAGTTTGTATTCATTTATTTAGAGGATTCACTGAGTCTTGGCAGAAAGAAAACTGAACAGTTGTTATCTAGGAGCTTCAAAAATCCATAGAGCAAGGAAACTAAAATAACCAAGGAAAGTTTGATGTTTACCATAACTGTGCTCATTCCTGGTTTTTTTTTTTTGGGGGGGGGGGGCGTCCTCTTGTGAAATATAATAAAACTTTCTTCAACAAAGTAAACAGTGCATTCCTGTATTTTAAGAGTGACCTAATATGGATAGCAGTGTTATTATATTAATTAGATGACTAGATATATATGTTCTCCCTCTAATTCTTTCAGTTATTTTGGGATTAAAAAAAAAAACATGCATTTTCATCCTTTCAGAGCACATGTGTAAGGAGTAAAGTTATTTATCTCACATTAATATTGCTGCAACTGGATAAGCTACTAAATATAAAAATGTATCTATGGGGCATATCTTCAGTGCTTTTTCATTAAATCTCAGGATGGTGAATCTTGGTGATGCTAAAATTGAGTGACCGTTTGGACACTTAGATATGTCAGCATTGCTTTGTTCTTGCAAGCAATTCATTTAATAAATGTGATTTTCCTTCTAGCAGAGAAAAAGGCAAAGAAACAAAACTTGAGATTGTTGCTTTCTCCATAAACATTATTAGCATATTACCCAAAATGAATTAGTATCAAGACATCTCATACCAAGCTAGATCTTACTGTACTATGTGTTGTTGGCTAGGGGACATTTCCTTTAGTTTCTATGTTGACATTACCTCAAATTCTTCTGCCCTGTATATGTGAGTCACGTGGTCTGGAGAGATGGCTTAGTGAATAAAGTGTTTGCAGTGCACCCATAAAGAGGTTGAGATCTGATTCTGAGTACCTTTGTAAAGGTTGGGCGTGGAAGCACATACCAATAATCCAAGTGCTGATTAAGTAGAGATAAGATCCCTGAGGCTTCTTAGACAGCCAGTTGGGACAAATAGGTGAGCTCTGGATTTAGTGATAAAACAGCTTGTCCATAAAAATAAGGGGGTTTGAAATACAAAGAAATCACCAGTTTAGTCCCTGACCTACACCAGTATGGACAAATACCTGCATGCACATATACCAACCATCATGTGTACTGGCACACTTACGAGCAGTGAAAATGTACACACATGCACATAGACATGCAAAAAGAAAATTTAGGAATCTATAGTATAATTTAACTGGCTATAGTCAAAGACATGAAACGAATGATGTTTATGGTCTCTGAATCGTGTTATCTCATCTACATGTCAAAGGTTACATGTTTTTACTTTCTTACATATAAACTCTATCCTTACTTACACCCAGTTCCACAGATTAGAAAACAGGGTCATCTAAAATGTGAGCTGTCCTTGGCATTCCAACAGTAGCAAATATATACTTGGTTATATTGGAGGCAAAAATTCATAAAGCACAGTCACTGCCCAGAAGTTGCAGAGCAGCACATAAGGACATAAGTAAGCTGAGCAGCAACCTATAGTGGGTGTAAGTTGGTAGCACAACAGGTTGAGGTGCTACAGCCTTATGAACTGCAAAGTAATAAGACCAGTTCTAACTGGACACAAGTGTGTTTTAATGAAAGGTGATGATGTGAACTGAGAAGAAGCAACACACACACACACACACACTCACAGCCCTACACACAGAAAACACATATACACTCAAACACACATACACATATCTATATAACTATGTAGCTATAACTATATATATATATATATATATATATATATATATATATATATATATATATATATATATAAACATGTATACTCATGCACACCTGAAGACATGCAGACATGCCCAAACACACAGACAAATAAATATTGGTCAAATGAATTTACCACATGCTACTAACAATAAGTAAACATGGAAACATAAAATCTTTTAGCATGCATATTTAATTTTCTATTAACCAAGTGATTTCCTTAAATATATAACACATTTGCTTTTAATACTTACTACCTCCATGTAATAAAGAATTTTATAAGTCACATTTTAAATGTGGGAAGAGTTATTTAAGAAATTTATATGATAGAAGTAATAGTAGTTAAACCTTTGATTCAAGGGCTGGAGAGATGGCTTCATGGTTAGAGGCACGTGTTCCTGCTGTGGACTCAGGTTGGCACACATGAAGTAGCTTGCATCCATCTATCTATAACTGTAATTCCAGGTCATCCATTGCCATTTTTTGATCTTCATAGTAACAAGGCAAGTGTGCAGTCCACAAATATACATGCATGAAAAACAATCACACATAGAAAATAAAGTAAGTGATGATGATGATGATGATGATGATGATGATAACCTGGATTCAAATCCAAAGGCCAGCTATCAAAGCTGTCCTTGATCTCTATAAATCCCCATCCTTACAGAACTCAGATAAATACAGCTGTTAACCTTATATGATAACATGTCTCAAAACAATGACAGTATGTAATAAAATAGGAAAAAATGTAGAAAATAAATTTAAAAACTCATTTACAAATAAGTACTGATTTTCTATTCCAAGCTAAATGACTGTTAGGACACTTAAAAACATCAGCATTACTTCGTCCTTGAAAGTGATTCATCTGAGTTATGTTCTTCTGCATTTGGTGAAGGGAGAGAGAGCGGGGGGAGGGAGGGAGGGAGGGAAGGAAGGAAGGAAGGAAGGAAGGAAGGAAGGAAGGAAGGAAGGAAGGAAGGAAGGAAGGAAAGAAGGAAGGAAGGAAGGAAAGAAGGAAGGAAGGAAGAAAGAAAGGAAAAAAGGAAGGAAGGAAGAATGTTGCAATCTCCACAAATTTTATTAACACATTACCCATAATAAATTAGTGACAAGGAGACTCATATATAAGATGAATACAAGCAAACAATTATGTGTACTGAATGAGCAAAGGACTGAGGCAGTTGTGGGAAGACAATCTCTCCATCCTGAGTTTATGGGTGTCAAGGGTCCAACACTCAGCACCTGTCCCAGTGACTTATGGAAAAGATTTTCACTATTAAAATTCCATCAGATATTAGATTTAATGACCTAGTATTAGGGACTGGAGAGATGGCACAGCAGTTAAGAACTACACACTCTTGCAGAGCACCTGAACTCACAACCATATGTAACTGTAGCTCCGGGGAATCTGATAATATCTTCTGGAGATTATGCACACCCTGTACACATATGGCATTCACTCACGAGGTCACAGATATATAAACAAAAATACAACAAATCTTTACTCCAAATCTTTTAATCTGAAACTTCTTTCAAAAATGTCTCTAGTGGCTGAGAGCAACAGAGCTTGAAGTGACAGCCTTGCCATGGCGACACTTGTCCCTTCAAGTGTTTAAGTAATTATGTATACCATCTGCTTCACAATGTGTTTACCTTGACTGAATGCTACTTTGGAACAATCCTATAGTAAAGGACTACTCTCTTATGAATGAGGAGTGGAATGCTGCACTGATTCACTGGTCTTAGATAATGATCATTTGCATCATTGTAGAGTAAATCATTGTCACTCGCTGGTGTCTCTCATGGCTATGGGATGCCTCTCTTTCCTGTGCCCTGAACTTTGATTTTATGCTTTTATACAAACAGGGATGATTTCTCTTGGTCAAAATCCGATGCTTTTGTTTTTCTAAATATATAATGGCCATGGACATTTTAATGTATAACAGATTTGTATAGTTTCCCCTTGAGACTCACAGGTATAATCATAAGCTTGTTTATATGCCAGCAGCAGAAGAGGAGACTGTCTGACCAGACCTGGCTTTTACCACTTGCTTTCCTGTAATCACTTTGAGCAGCCAGTCTTCTGAGCTAAAAGAAGATTTGTATACAAGCATGGCACTGGCATATTGATCCTGAAAATCACATGAACATCTTTAACATACACCATTGTCCCTCCTCTAAAGTACACAGGCAGATGGGTGAAAAGGGCTGTTCTGATTATCCCAGAATTTTGTATCTGGGAGCATCAATCCAGCATGAACTATATAGGCATTAAGTAAACTTAGCTAGATGATTCAAACTGTATCTCCTTCTACATGTTAGCCAGAAAGGCAGCATGGAAATCCATTCAATTTGTCCAGAGGATGAGTGAAGATTCCACCATTTAACCTCTAATTTCTAGAAGGTTGATTTTAGCAGAGGACATGGGGAGATCTGTTGCTAGATCAGTTTATCTGTTCATGACTGCTCAAAAATAGGCTGTATGCTATAAATTTGATAGTATCTATAAACCCAGCCACTACGAATTATCTTCTCTGAAACGGGTAAATTTCTAATATATGATAGATAGATAGATAGATAGATAGATAGATAGATAGATAGATAGATAGATAGATAGAGAGAGAGATAGAGAGATTGATAGACAGATAGACAGATAGACAGACAGATAAATCTCCATAGCCGGATTATAATTGTCATGACTGACCCATGATTTTGAGATTTAAGGACCTTGTACCTCAAGGGGTGGTCACAAGATTTTAAGTATGAGCATTATAGGAGATGGTTAGAAATGTTACCAGAATTAGATTGTGCCTGTGATTGACTAGCCTCTCAGGTATTTCAAATATGTGTTATGTGTAAAGGGCTTCTTCAGAGGTTTTTGTTGACTTTGCTCATTTTGAAATCTCCTTGAAGGTTTTTAGAAAATCTGACATTTGCCTCCAGCTCATTAAATCAATATTTCTTAGAGTGAGTGCCACATCTCAGTATTTTCAATCCCCTATCCACCGAGCACATCTGATATTTATGCTGCCAACTCATGATCCCATATTTTAGAGAAGTATCAAGATTTTATTTCACAGTTTAGATCATGAATTTTTAAAATAAAATTTTTGCATATCTATCAACAGATCTCCCCATGTCCTCTGCTAAGATCAACCTTCTAGAAATTAGAGGTTAAATGGTGGAATCTTCACTCATTATCTGGACAAATTGAATGGATTTCCATGCTGCCTTTCTGGCTAACATGTATAAGGAGATACAGTTTGAAGCATCTAGCTAAGTATACTTAATGCCTATATAGTTCGTGCTGGATAGTTTTACATCAATTTGATACAAGCTAAACTCACCTGACAGAAAAGAACCTCATTTAAGAAAATATTTCTATAAGACCAGGCTGTATGCAAACTTGTGGGGAATTTTCTTAAAAATATGATTGATGGGGGAGAGTTGAGTCCATTGTGGGTAGTGCCATCCCTAAGCTGGTTGTCCTGGAATCAATGGAGTAGAATTGAAAACCTAGAAATGAACCTACAGACCTATGGTCACTTGATCTTTGACAAAGGATCTAAAACCACCCAGTGGGGAAAAAAAGACAGCATTTTCAACAAATGGTGCTGGCACATCTGGGGGAAATCATGTAGAAGAATGCTAATCAATCCATTTTATCTCCTTGTACAGAGTTCAAGTCTAAATGGATCGAGGACCTCTACATAAAACCGGAGACAGTAAAACTGATAGAGGGGAAAGTGGGGAAGAGCCTCTAAGGTATGGGCACAGTGGAAAAATTCTTGAACAGAATACCAATGGCTTGTGCTGTAAGATGAAGAATCAGCAAATGGGACCTCATGAAATTGCAAAGCTTCTTTAAGGCAAAGAAAACTGTCAAGTCAAAAAGGCAACCAACAGATTGGAAAAAGACCTTTACCAATTCTAAATCTGATAGAGGGCTAATATCCAATATATACAAAGAACTCAAGAAGTTAGACTCCAGAGAACCAAATAACCATATTAAAAAATGTGGTATAGATCTAAACAAAGAATTCTCAACTGAGGAATACTGAATGTCTGAGAAGCATTAAAAAAATGTTCAACATTCTTAGTTATCAGGGACATGCAAACCAAAACCACCCTGAGATTCCATGTCACACCAGTCAGAATGGCTAAGGTCAAAAACTCAGGTGAAAGCAGATGGTGGCAAGAATGTGGAGAAAGAGGAAGATTCCTTCATTGATGTTGGGATTATAAGCTAGTACAACCACTCTGGAAATCAGTTTTGTGGTTCCTCAGAAAACTAGACATAGTACTACAAGAGGATCCAACAATACCACTCCTCGGCATATACGCAGAAGATGCTTCAACATGTAATAAAGACACATGCTTCACTATGCTCATAGCGGTCTTATTTATAATAGACAGAATCTGGAAAGAACTCAGATGTCCATTAACAGAGGAAGGTATATAGAAAATGTGGTACACTTACACAGTGGAGTATAATGCAGTTATTAAAAACAATGAATTTATGAAATTCTTAGGCAAATGGATGGATCTGGAGGATATCATCCTGAGTAAGGTAACCAAATCACAAAAGAACACATGATATGCACTCACTGATAAGTGGATATTAGCCCAGAAGCTCAGAATATCTAAGATACAATTTGCAAAAAAACATGAAACTCAAGAAGAAAGAAGACCAAAGTGTGGATACTTTGATGTTTCTTTGAAGGGGGAACAAAATACCCATGGAAGTAGTTACAGAGACAAAATGTGGAGCAGCGACTGAAGGAATGACCATCCAGAGACTGACTGCCCTACCACTGGAAACATCTCATATACAACCACCAAACCCAGATACTGTTGTGGATGCCAACAAGAGCTTGCTGACAGGACTGGATATAGCTGTCTCCTGAGAGGCCCTACCAGTGATATAGAAATAGATGCTCACAGCCTTCCCTTGGATGGAGCACAAGGTCCCCAATAAAGGAGCTAGAGAAATTACCCAAGGAGCTGAAGGGTTTTGAAGTCCCATAGGAGGAACAACAATATGAACCAACCAGTACCCCCAGCGCTCCCTGGGACTAAACCACCAAACAAAGAAAACACATAATGGGACTCATGATTCTAGCTGCATATGTAGTAGAGGATGGCATAGTCAGTCAGATAAGATGACTTATAGATAGAAAATTACCTGAGGTACTCTGAGGTGGACATGCACACAATAAGAGATATTTTATCATCCCAAAGCTTTTACTCTGGTTTAAACCAAGAGAACCTTAGGTGATACAGCCAGATTGAACTCCTGGGTTAGATGGTAAATATGTCACAGAAAATTAAATGAAGTACTCATATTGCTCACATTATTTAATATTATTTCTTTTGTTCAGGAAAAGAAATGTCTTAGGAAAGTAGAGAATGGATTTTGAGGATAAGTTGAAGTTGAAAGATCAAAGGGAAATGATAGTAGCCCTCATGGACACCTAGCATTCAATTGCCTAAATTTCTCTTACTATTTCCTGGAATAACTTGAAGAGACACACAGTATTTGAGGATATGTTTAGATGTTCCCAAAACTTACAAGGGAAAATATTTCAGAAAATAAAGATATGTTATCAAAAATAGAATATCTGCAGTGAAATGCCACAGGGCTCAGCCTTCAGCGTAATCTTTGTCAATAAATTATTTTAAATTCAATATAAGTCTCAATGGATGTAGTGAGAAGGAAATATGTTATCTGGAAAAGTATTTCCCTTATAACAGCTAACTATTTCCAAAAATCATCCTGAAACTTGCTCACACCTGACCTAAAATCTTGTGTGATAAGAACACTGAAGTAGTCAAACATAGTTATGGTCTCTTCTGTTACTTCTTGACAATAATAAATGTGTAAAGGCAAAGGAAACTTAAGATATGTCTCCTCTTGGATTTATACAGAATCTGTTTTCCAAGTTTAATTCTCAGGATCATGTAGGCATGCTCACCAAGATAATTTGGGATAAAAAAAGACCCATCATGCATAGAGATACCTAGAGAAGGGAATTATATAAGAACATGACTTAATGTTGGAAGGCAACTAAACACTGAGAAACCCAAAGCTTTCAGATTGCTCATGGCTGGTTCTGGAGTTCTGATATAGGATCAATGATCAGAAATTAAAAATCTTGGGAACAAACTTGAACTATATACAGGGAAGTAATTATTTCTGTTTTATCACAAACTGGTGCTTTCCAGTGAAGACTGTTTATGTGTTTACAACCTTCCAGGAAAGATAAAATAATATGTGTAGTATTTTATGTAATGTACTTACATAAACACATACATGTATATTTCCTCTAATTTCTAAAACACCTGTAAATGTGAGTTATTGTCATAAATATTGGCTCTAAGACTTTCTACTCATGTTCTACTTAAAAATTATAAGTTAATTAAAAGTTTTATAACTCACACATTTCTATGCTGAATCATATTTTCCCACAGGTGGCTTAAACAGAAGGTCGTGTTCTAGTGAAGATATGACCCATTGTGTTGGCCAAAGATCTTCCTGTTAGAAATCTAGCCAATATTCAAGTTAGGACAAAGATCCAAAATACTTCTCTGCACAACTGCAGTGGGCTGCCTGGTGGTTATTATTATACTCACTGAAAGCTTTGCTTAAAAAGGGAGAATAGGGAAGGCAGATAGGAAGAGGCATGAAATTAAAGAAATGGATTTAAAAAAGAAAAGAAAGAAAATCTATTCTACCACAACTAAAGAATAAAAGAGAGAGAAAAGAGGTAAAGGTGTTAGCATTCTATTTGCATGACAAAGCTAGTAATGCCAACAGAGTAGGTCAAAAGAAAATTCGTCTTAAGACTCCAAGTTTAAGGAAAAATGCAAAACAGGAATAGTTTAATCTGTTCTTGCCCACATTTGGGTCTACTAGGGCTTTATCAGCTAGGGTAAGAAGTATGTGCTTGTCTTTCAGACTGTGTGAAGTTAAATGGAAACCTTTACCTTGCTGCTTCTTTCGTTTTACTCTTGCTTTGCAGTTTCAAACTAAAGACTATGATATTCCTGACAAATGAGGGACTTCCACTGTGAGCTGGACAGTACTGAACTTTGACAAAATCGGAAAATGATAGTAGAGCCTTGTTGGTTCAGTCTCTGGACAGGAGAAGAGACAGTCAATTACAAGATAAATTCTGTTTACACCCATCCCTACAGATTCTATAGAATGGGCTACATAAATAATTATATGCATTTGCAAAAAAAAAAAAAACCATATATGAATGGGTGAATATTACGTTCCTTAAACACTCAGCATTCAGCTACTACTTCAGATAGTGACTAGGGTCTTACCTTCTATATTTATTAGCAGTATGAACTGGGAAAATTACATACCCTCCCACATGAGTCTTATGGCAATACACCTTCACAGAGGTAATATAAAGAGTTTCACCAGGACCATGTTGGGGAACAAGTATAAAAGTTTAGCATGGCACCTGAAAATGTTTCCCCTAGATCATCTTGTTTCTATCCTATGATATAAACCTACTTTGCTACTGAGTCTCTAACAGAGTGCCTTGGAAGTATAGAAAATCAGATCTGAATAATAACTTTGAAATGAGAAATCAAACCTTCAAATCCTAGCTCCAGCTCTCCTCCCCTTTTGTGTAGGACAGTGTGTTTGTGTGTGTGTGTGTGTGTGTGTGTGTGTGTGTGTGTGTGTGTGTGTGTGTTAAAGAGAGAGGGGGGAAGGAGGGAGGGAGAGAGAGGGGGTGTTTCTGGGCACATTTAATACTTACCCAATATTTTAACAGCTTATACCTTCAGATTCAGACTGTGTTTCTTGTAAGAGTTAATCCTGATAAATGAATGTTATTGACTGTGCTTTGTCATTTCTCAAAGCAAGGAGAAGCTGGTTAAAGAAGAATGTTAATTTGCTTGAATTCCATGATGGATAATGAAAAACACTATAAAAGTTATTTTTAATTGGTTATTTTATTGCCTTTTCTGCTTATTTTTAAGTACGATACTTATCTTCACTGAGCTTTATTCCTGGTTACTGTAACACTATCAATCTTTCTGCATTATTTTGAGTTGGCTTGAATACTACACATGAAAAGGCTGCCCCCCCCCAGCTAATATCTTATTCTCACCAGAAAATTCACCTCCTGTATTTTGATCTTGAGAGTATGGTGACTATATCTTTATTGAGACATGATAACTAATTTGCTCTTTTATATGTTGTAAAGCCAAGGCTCGGTAATATTTTTAAATATTAATTCAAAAAGAAGCATGCATTGCATTTGAATAATTTGGAATGTATGAAACAGTCAATGTTGTTTACCTTCTATGGAATCTGAATANCCTCCTGTATTTTGATCTTGAGAGTATGGTGACTATATCTTTATTGAGACATGATAACTAATTTGCTCTTTTATATGTTGTAAAGCCAAGGCTCGGTAATATTTTTAAATATTAATTCAAAAAGAAGCATGCATTGCATTTGAATAATTTGGAATGTATGAAACAGTCAATGTTGTTTACCTTCTATGGAATCTGAATAGTGCATTTGGACTCAGATCTTCTCTAATATCTACTGCTAATAAAGATGCATTTTACCAACTCAAAGTTTTCAGATTTGCAGTTCTGCACTAACATTGGAGATATGAAAGCAAATTGTTTCCTACAGTGACAAATAGAAATGGTATCATAAATGCAAAAGAAATGCTCACAAAAATACTTTGATCAAATAGCTGGATTTCATTCTTATTATGAAAATCCATTAGAGACCCAATAGACAACTTTAAAAGTGTCTTTCATTATAAAAATTCATAAATAATTTATAGATAATTTAACCTCATTTTTTGCTTACTTTCTAATTAAGATCAATTAAAATCAATTCATTTTGTCACATGTAGCTTGTTTCTGTTCATCTTTACTTTGAAGTTTTTTTTTTACAGTCACAGTACAAACACTGTGAGCTAAAACGCACACAGTGGCACCACCTATAAAAATAGTTTTTCGTTATGTAAGCTGTGGTGGTAGAGCAGGACAGAATAATGATTTTTTTCTCTCTGAACCAATTAGTGGTAATAATGAAGAATAGACATATATCAATAATTCTGTCAATAGTCTATAGTTAATCCTTCATATTAAATACAGTTTCCTTGTGTTCCTGAAAAGTTTCATTGTACATTTGTTTTCTTTTGGCAGTAGTTTTGATAAAACTTGTAGTAACTTTCTAAAGCACACTAACTTATTGTGTAGAACAGTTTGTTAAATGCTTATTCCTAAAAGCAATGCACTTAAAAATTGCATGACTGAACTGTCCCATTGATTATCATTAATTATCACGTTTATTCACAAACACATCTCTATGTTCACTTGTCACCTTGACAATTTAAGATATTGATTGAATCCATTTGGATGTTGAATGCCCAAATTGAGACTCATTTGAACACTCGTCAAAAGGTATAAAAGATTGTACTGACAGTACATAGAACAGGGGGAAAAAGGCCACTTGTTTAAGTAGATAATCATTTCTGGGGGAAAATGCAAGAATTCCTAAAATGAAGAAGCCAGAAGAATCTTAAGGCTGTTGCTGATAGTAGGCATTAGCTGATCATAGGCGTTAGGGTATCATGGGATTTCAAATAGATCCATTCATAGTCATTCAACAGCTTTTTAAAGTAAATTCACCTAAATCTTTTAAAAACATAAATTATAGTGATGCATGCAGTGTCGGCCATAGGAAATGACAAGCTGTAAGAATTAACCTTCACTAAGGCTCTGAGAATCAATCAGTTAGCTGTGCTTGTTACAGTAGCACATGAAGAATACTGAATAAAAGCCTTCAGTCACATGTTACTGGACTCAGGCACTCTTCCTCAGTGAGACCTTGAGCAAGATAACTCTATTATTTGTAATTAAGGAGTTTTGATTTAAAAATGATTAATTTCAATTGTACTTTAAAAGGTAATGGTTTGCAAACGACTTTACTATGTAAACATCCATTACTAACATTGAGTAAATTCATGATGATGACAGCTACTTTTTCGTTCTTCATAGTATTGAGTATATTATGAGCCTGGTGCAATATCAAGAGCGTTTAATGTTTAAGTGAATCAATGAGATACATGAAGTTTCAATGTCCACGTGGAAGAAAGAAAAAGCAACAAGAGAATGGAAAACCTTAGATTCATTCATTTAGAGCACTGCAGATTTCGAAAAATATAAAACTGTAGCAAAGCTTTTAAAAACACATACTGGGCTGGTGAGATGGCTCAGCGCGTAAGAGCACCCGACTGCACTTCCGAAGGTCCCGAGTTCAAATCCCAGCAACCACATGGTGGCTCACAACCATCTGTAATGAAATCTGATGCCCTCTTCTGGAGCCTCTGAAGACAGCTACAGTGTACTTAATAATAAATAAATAAATCTTTTAAAAAAATGTTAAAAACACATACTCTGAATAGTTAGCTCACATGCCACTCATCATAGATGAGGTACTCTGCAAGAACAATATATACAATATATGCACACTAATTATTTTGAGATATAATTAATTTTCCTATCTAATGTTTTTAATTGAAATAGGATGACAAGAATGTAAATGTTAAATTTAATCTAAATGTATGTAGTAAATTAATACAGTAGCAGTATTTCTTTATTCCAATCCTTCCCTAGCATAATTAATTAATTAATTTTTTTGAGGTTTGGAACTGGATCTATAACTGCGTCATCTATGTAATCTCTCACAGGCATGACCAGAAACTCGTCTCCTAGGCGATTCTAGGTCCTTTCAGGTTGGTATAATTAATCATCACAATCTCAAATTTATATCCTCTTATAAACAACACCAAAGTCATAGCCTCCTGAGAGTAGTCCTACTAAGTTATCATCCACTCCATGCTTGATTATGCTTACTTTATACATCATCCCTCCCCATAGCTTAGAGAAGACCTGTTTATTGAATTCTTTCATGTACAGTGTTGAGTTGAAAACTCCTTTTCTGTAACAAAAATCTGGTCATTCTGCTTTTGTACTAATGATATACTTTTTTTCCCTCTGAAGTAAAAAGGTATAAATGTTAGTTGATGATTAATTGTAGAATACTACTGAAGAATACAAGTTTCTGCTGATTTTAGCTATGCAATATCTTTTAAATCTTCTGAGCATAGTTCTTGGAAAGTGGAATATTTACAAGTAACTGTTCTCAACATAAAATTCTCATAATGCTCTGCCAAAGCGAATCTCTACTTTGTTTTGAAGAAACATGTCCCACCCATTTCATTCTCCTCTTATGAGTAACATGAGGATTCCAAGTCTTCTTCTAAAGCCAAATACATCTGCCTACCCTAAGTTTCTGATCTGAAATCCCAGAGAAATCACCATTTCTTAGTTTTTGTTCCATGCCATGTTTCTGAATAGGAAGAATGAGACCATATATGCCAACAAGATTTTGTAACTGAGACACAATAAGAATTCTGTCAATGACACATACTGAACACATGTGGGCTGTCTGAAGAGTTTCATAAACATTTATTTCTATGTGTGTAGGTGAATCACAAAACCCTTGCTCATCAAATGGTGTAGAATCATCTAATTTCATTACTTGCCACGGAACGATAGGGCATAGTGGCTATTAAGGCTATCCATGCATGACAATTTCTCATGATAAATAGTCAAGCAAGAGTTCTGCTCAACCTGGGAAATGAAGACAAGGGCCATCACAATCTTGTGGCTGTCACAACATGGGAAGGACTGTCTTATATCAATCCATCTGCTTGCTTGTGCAGATTTGAAAGGGTCCATGAAAAAACTCAGGAAGCTCATGCTTGCTTCAGAACCTCATTTATTTTTATTAAGAGCAGATGGAGGAGGAAGTCCTCTGAGCACTTTATTAGCATACTTCCATTCACTAAATAGCAGCCAGTGGAGCACAGAATGGAGATTTCTGTCCATCTGTTCACTTGCCTCTCCCTACAGTCTCTCAAGGCAGAGTGAGCAATTGCAATGAGAGTGTCAATGAGCATAATTAAAGGTCTAAAATGCTTTGCAGTATTGTACTTTCATATAGAGACTGACTAATGCTATTGCAACCAGTCTGTGTGAGATTCAAATAAATTTTAGCATATGTGTATATACCCAGTGTGTGTGTATGTATGTGTGTGTGTGCATTTCTTGTGTGTATGCACTTCTGTGATTACCTTGTTGTGTAGGGCAATGAATATTTATCTGAATTAATGTGGGCCATGTATATAATCTCAAGATTTTTATTTCAGTCTTTCCTCTTAAATGTTCTTTATATATTGCAAGTAGTTCCTCTAACCTCATGGAAATTCTGTAAGCTTGATGTGTTCTATTTAGCCAACTGAATAAAATGTCAGAAATATGGAAGACATTTTTCTCTCTTTTGGCATATTTCCATTGGGTAATCTGTATCTCAGTAAGTGACCAACTGTATTTGTGCACTTTTCTGAAGAGAATCCTAGAGTTTAAGACTTCATTTGTTTTGTAGTGTAGAAATCCCTTTATTTGCAACCATTTGTAGGCAATACATAATAAAGTTGTTTATTGCCCAAAGACACAGTGTGAGTAATGAAGGCTGTGTTTCTCAGCAACATTAAATCCTTCAAAGTAATGGGAAAAATATAATAAAACCTTACAATTTGTAGAGGGTTAATTAAGTGACGTTTTGAGGCTTAAAATCTAACACAGGAATGGGAAGATAGCTCAGTGAGTAATATATTTGCTTTGTAAGCATGTGAACCTATGTTCAATCCCCAGAAGCCATAAAATGAAAAAGTTAGATATGGTGTTATGTACTTGTAATCCTGGCAGACATGAGAAGTAGAGACAGGCAGACCCTTGGGGCTTTCTAGCCAGGCAGACTAACATACTTATTATGTGTTCCTTCACTTTTATGAGTGTGTGTAGAAGTAAAAGGAATCTTTACTCGGTTCAGTGTCTTCCTTCTGGAGTCACCCACCTTGTTCTGTACATGTGTGGTGCGTACTGTACATGAACATATGGAGATCAGAGGCTGATGTTGAATGTCTTCCTCCCTTGATCCCCACTCTCTTTTCCTTGACAAGGTCTCCTACTGAACCCGAGACTCACTCCAGAAAGACTAGCTGGTCCTTGAGCTCCAAGGAGTCTCCTGTGTCATGCTTCCCAGCACTGGTGCTCCAGGCTCACACCATGTTGCTCAGCATTTAAAGTGGGTTCTGGAGATTCACACTCAGGTCCACACATTTTCACAGCAAGCAGTTTGCTGAGCAAACCATCCTCCAAGCCCCTACTTTGTTTTATGAGAGAGGGTTTCTCATAGCCCGGGAATTCAGCAGTGAGTGTCAGAGAGCCACAAACCTGTACTGCCCAATACTGAGATACAAGAACACTGCTTAGTGACTTGCTTTTAGTACATTGGTTCCAGGAATTGAAGTCGTGTCATCATCAGGTCCCAGCAAACATTTTACTGAACTGATAGAGATAGCCCTAGACAGTGGTTCTCAACCTATGGTTCATAACCTCCTTAGGGGTCTAAGAGCCCTTTCAGAGGGGTCACCTATTACTATTGGAAAACACAAAGATTTACATTATGATTCATAAAAGTAGCAAAATTACAGTTATGAAATAGCAATAAAAATCATTTTATGACTGGGGATAACCAGAGTATGAGGAACTATATTAGGGAGGTACAGCATTTGGAAGATGGAGAACCACAGCCCTAGAGTGGTTTGCTTTGTGTTGTTAGGGGATACGTGGTCCTATTCACTGATGTTGAACTTTCAAGCTTGAAACAAAATAATTTTCACTTTTTAAATTATTTGTACAATTTTCACAAATGAGAGGTGGATATCAGACTACTGCAAATAGAAAAAAAAAGATTTCACTGGACTCCTTGCTTCTAGTCTTTCAATTGTTTTATCAGAAAAGGTGATGCAACATGTTAATAAAACAGAAAAATAGCTCCCTACTTTAAATATGATTCTCATATCATAACACTTTCATCATTGATATAAATGTGTTACTAGACAGAAATGATTGCATGAACCAGTGAGTGTCATGACTAATAAGTATTTAGTGAGTTCTTGTGTTATTTTAGATCTTGTTCAACATCTATGAAACAAGATCAAGTAAGATTTGAAACTGAATAGTCTCGCTCTGGAGTTCATTTGTTAATGCAGTGACTGGTTAACTAATTTTTTTGGAATGAGTTTCACAAGGCATGATGTGATTATTCTTTAATTTTTTTAAATTAATTTTGAAAATTATATTAAAAAAAATCTTTGTGTAGTGGAAGCCCATACTAATTTATTTATTTATTTACATCCCAAACACTGCCCTGTTTCCTGTCCCCCCATCACAGACTCCCTCCCACCATCCTCTCTACTCTTCTCCTTTGAGAGGGTGCCACCCTCCCCGGTATCCTCCACCCTGCCACATTAAGTTTCAGGATTTGAACTCGGGTCATCATCAGGTCCCAGCAAACATTTTACTGAACTGACTCTCTGTAGGATTAGGATCATCCTCTCCCACAGAAGCCAGACAAGGCAGCCTTGTTGGGATATATCACAGTGAGGGTACAGCTTTAGGGCAGAGCCTCTGATCCAGTTGTTGGGGGATTCATATGGAGACTGAGCTGCATGTCTGTTACATGTGCCTGGGGCCTCATTCAAGTCTGTGTATACTCTTTGGTTGAGGGCTCAGTCTCTGAGAACTCCCAGGGGTCCAGGTTAGTTGACTCTGTTGGTCTTCCTATGGGACTCCTTTCCACTGCAGGGTCTTTAATCCTTCTCCCAACTCTTGAATAAGGGTCCCCAAGCCTCTGTCCTATATTAGGCTGTGGCTATCTACATTTGTTTCAGTTAGTTGCTGGGTAGAGCCTCTCAGAGGACAGTTATTCTAGGCTCATGTCTTCAAGCACAACTGAATATCATTACTAGTGTCAGGGATTGGTGCTTGCCCATGTGATGTGACTCATGTTGGTAAACAAATGGAAAGATGCAGCTTTCAGGGAGTAGGCATGGGGGAATCTCTAGGAAATACCAGAGACCTGGAATAGGGAGGCTCCCAGGAGTCAATGCAGGTGACCATAGCTGAGGTGCCTAACAGTGGATAAATGGAACCTGAAGAGGCTACCTCCTATAGCTAGATAGGTCAGTCAATAGAGGAATAAGGACACCAACCTAACCACAAAACATTCATCCCAAAACTTGTCCTATGAAAAGGAAATGCAAGGATAAAAATAGAGCAGAAACTGAAGGAATGGACAAGCCCACACATATGTTTTTTATCACAGTAATAGAAAGGAGTGTGTATAATTCTCATATCTGTGACTAAAGAATTTTGTACAAATGATGAATATTATGTAAAATACTAGTCTTGTAAGAAGTTCTATTGAAAGTGGAGTCTGTAGTTGGATGAAAAAAGTCATTATTATCAAACATAGTGTTGGAAATTTCAATGGATGTTAGATTATAGGTCTTCTAAGTTTTTAAGTTCTTATATATGCTAAAGTGTTTCCCAATTTTCCTTAACCAGAAAACTTGTGGTGCTAATCTAACAGTTTGATTAAACCAAAAAAAAAAAAAATGTCTTAAGCAATAATTTGTGAGGCAGGACAGAATATAGGAAGTCTACTGCCATGGGCCATTTTCAGAAAACCCATGTAGAACCAGTCTAATTTACTGAGTGATTTTTATCTATGACTATAGTTGGCTAGTTTTATACTCTATAAAACTGAATCATTTTATACCTCCTATCTTTTTTTTTTATATTGATGCTTTACGACTCTAGTAACACTATTTCAACTTTCCTATGCTTCACTGACTTCATCTACAAAATGGGAGCAATGGCATTTTATGACTGAATTAAGTGAATTAATATGTATGTAATGATTGGACTCTGTAATATGTAAATATATATTCAACATATACAAACTTAAATATTATTTAAGAAACTATAAAGTCAGATAGTATCAGGTAACACAAGTTTGGAGTCTTTAGGAGACCAAGGTACTCCCGAAGATTTGGAAATGATGAGAATATCAAGTACAAACACACGTTAGGAGTACAGGCTTATTTTGTCTCAGAATTTCAGAGATTTTATCTGCTAGTTGCTTGATTTTACTGCTTCTAGGTTCCTGCAGCAGACTGAATCATAGTTATACATGTGACAGAAGATGTCTTCAGCACATGGCAGCCAGGAAACCAAGACAGATAGGACTTGGTACATATCATTAGAGGCTGTGACCTAATGTCATTGAAGAACTGGCCAGGATGAAAAACTGGCCACCCTGGCGCCCCCTTGTCTCTTAGAGTTAGCTATTACCTCAAGCTGCTACCTAGGGCTCTTGCTGATGTTTGAATTAGCCAATCATGTGAAACCACGCCAATATCCCAACCCCCCCCCCCACTCCATTTTACTATATAAACTTCTAATTTTCGAGCCTCGTGGTTGACTCTTCCACCTCTTGCATGGGTGGGGCGTTGTCCCGCGGAGCTCCGTGTATAAACCTCCCTCACGTGTATTACATCAAGATGGTCTTTTGTGATTCCTGTGTGCGCGAACTCCTGAGACTCGAGTGGGGTCTTTTTTCATGGACCTAACAGCATCTCATTAGATTCCACTGAATAAAGGTTCCTTCACTTCCCAGTAGTACTATAGGTTAGGAACCCAACCTACACACGAGCCTTTGGGAAAAAGTATAAAATCCAAACTGCAAATATTTTTTTATCATTTAATTTTAATACACATTAGGCAGCTACTTATGTATTATCCCTCCTAGCCATAGGCACAATATGAGACAGTTAATAAATGGTTATAGGCAACACTATTCTTCAGCCCTCAAGTATTCATCTAGACTGTGAATAAGCATATGGATGTAACATATATATATATATATATATATATATATATATATATATATATATATATATATATATGTAAACACATAATGGGGAAAAAGTATGGCTTTTAAAAATTTTTTTATCATTTTAACTACAGACTGAAATGGTTAATCTCAGACTCATGTTTTTGACTTAACAGTCCACTTAATGTCCTATAAAGCTTTATGAAGCTTTTTGAAGAAATGGAACTTGGGCCCTCAGTGGTGAAAGTGTCTCTAGATTATGGCGTTGGGCAGAGCTGTTCCTTCCTATATTACTCTTGTGAGTTACTACATGAAAGTCCATGCCACAGATCCTTCTCTGAGAAAGGACAGCCCTTGAGAAGAAGATTTTATTAAAACACTTTCTGAGGAACATGCTGTGGAACTCAGGCATCTTAACATATTTTCAAACTGTCTTATGTGGGGATCCATTGTAATTTTAGTAGTAAGAGAGAGGAAATGAGGGAAAAAAGCAGGGGGATATAATTTGGTTCTGGGCAAAATTTGTAGTTTTTAAAATCTACTCTAAAGCAACTATCGGGCAGCGGGTATGGGGTAATAAAGGGGGTTGGAGAGAACCTGTGTTGCCGGACTGTCCTGCTCTCTTCATGCAGCCCCAGGTGGGCGTCTGGCTGTGTGAAGCCATAGACCACAGTCTTTGGTTGGTGGACAGGGTCCAAGGTCTCTGGGCCTCACAGAGGCCAGCGATGGCAGGTTTTCTGTCTCAGTCATCCCAAGATGTCACTGCACACCCAACTCAGAAGAGCTGAGAACAAAGTGAACCCCCCCCCAGGGGGGTAGCAGCTTGGTCAGCCCAGGGGCCTGAAAGGAGGAAAGGGCAGGGGGAGATGGGGTTGGTTCCTACATGAGCAAGAGTCTGTGACTATAGTGCAGGAAGTTAGATGCAGCTCTTTAAGGAAAGCCTATTCCATCATTCAACATGGTGGACCTTGATGAGCAAAGACTGTCTATGATTTTAGAGCTTTATCGTAGAAAGGCAGAGGGAAAGAAGGGAGAGAGAGAGAGAGAGAGAGAGAGAGAGAGAGAGAGAGAGAGATCGAAGCTTGCCATGGTCATGTAGAAAGAGATGGAAGGGAGAGGGGGAGAAGTAAAGCTAGGAATAAGAATGAGAGGTAGGAGCTTAAGAGATTGAGGAGGGGCCAAGCAGCCCCTTTTATAGTGAGCTGGGCTATCTTGTTGCAGGGTAACTGTTGAGTGTAGCATACCTGGCTTTTGTCAGGTAACTGTGAGGGAGGAGTCTAGCCAGAATGCCAGGAGTTTGGGACTTTGTCTGTGTGACTAATAATCACAGGATTATGGAGTTGGGGGCTCCATGGTATTAGGCACCTGTATGTCTGGGAGCACGGTTCACTTTTCCTTCCCTTGTAGAGTTTCTACTAGGTCTCCAGAATAAGTCCTGCTCAACCAGAAAAAAACACAGGCTGCCTTTCACAGTCCCACAAGCAACTAAGGTGGTTGTAACTTTGAGTTGAGGGAGAGGTGTTATCTGAAACAAAACAAAGGCAGGGCATGTGTATTGTACTGTAACATAGATGAGAGGAAACAAATGAGTGAGATAAGGCTTTGACAGTCCATGACTAACGCAGAAGTGGATGCTCACAACCATCTATAGGGCAGAACACAGGGTCCCCAATGTAGGAGCTAGAGAGAGTACCCAAGAGCTGTAGGGGTCTGCAACCCTATAGATGGAACAACAATATGAACTAATCAGAGCCCCCAGAGCTCGTGTCTCTAGCTGCATATGTATTAGAAGATGGCCTAGTTGGCCATTATTGGGGAAGAAAGGCCCTTGGTCTAGCAATGTTTATATGCCCCAGTACAGGGGAATGCCAGGGACAAGTATTGCGAGAGGGAGGGTAGGGGAGCAGGGCGGGGGAGGGTATAGGGGACTTTTGGGTAACACTTGAAATGTAAATGAAGAAACTCTCTAATTAAAAAAAAGGGGGGGTAGTTGTTTCTTCACAGTAATAAAACACTGCCAAAAAAAAAAAAAAAAAGAATTCTGAACTGCTTAGAAGGTTCCAAGTTTACTATTAAGCTGAAGGCTTTCTCATGAAGATCAAAGATACATCTTTGTCTTATGAATTAATACAAAAGGCCCTGTCAGTCCCTATTCAAAAAGCTTCAAGAAAGAATACAAAATAAAACATATCTAAATGTCTTGGTAGGCACATGATCTCTTTGGTCATTGTGCACTCTCAAACTTGAAAGCATTTCATGTTATTTGTAATAAACTCTTTCTGTTTCCTATACTCTGTTCCATGACTTGGAATTCATTCACTGGTTATCTCAAGGACCACAGAGTCAAACGTGGATAGAGAAGGTCCCAGCAACACATCTAGGAATCCACAAAACATTCTTCCTGTGAGCTTCCCTTATGATTGACACAGAGAAGCTCATCAACATATCAGGGATTTTGATAGAGTTCAACACACATTGTCTCCCCAACATGGCCACTTGGGGTCTGAGAAAATAGCCCAAAGAAACTCATTCTCAATAAGTCATCACACCTAGGAGTAGTTGCCTGACCTTTCTTTAAAGGAGCACCATGAATTCAAGTGAGACATGCCCTTTCTACACTCAGAGGAAATGAATTTCCTTCTCTCTGAAGTCCTAGGGATGCAGCGTAGCATTGGGGAAAAAATAGACAACTAAGAAAAACATATTTGCTAAAATCCTCCAGTGAGTATTTGAACCTGCCCTTTCTGTCATCAGACATATCTTTAAAAAAATACAACTCTCCCCGATTCTTTGGTCCTTCTTTTCCAAAGAATTTTTCCATGGTAAGTAAATCTTCCACTAAATAAAATAGTAAGTTTTCTGCCCTTAATTCATATTTTGATATTGGGATCTGAATCATGATCCTGTTAACACAACAGTAAACAATACCCCCTCCAAAGGTTTTCTGAAAATCAGTTTTAGTAGGTCCCTTTCTTTGACACCTTCCCATTTTTAGTTCAACTGGTCTTTCTTTGGTCTTAGTGTACTCATGCATGCTCTCTACTTTATCTTGTGTTACTTAATACTATTATTAGTTCCCTCTTTGTCGCCTTTTTTAGCAAGATCATTCACATACACATGCACATGCATGCACACACACACACGCACACACATGCAGACACTTCTTTGGTTTGAGGCATGGTCTCTTTACATAAAACTGGCTAACATGTGTCTTTAAGAGCCATGATGAAATCCCATGCCTTTTCAGTCTTGGGGAAGGCATTTTTCTATTGTTTGCTTTGTTTTTTCCCCCAATTCCTAACTGTTGAATTTTTATGCATTTGTTTGTTTTATGTTTGTATATGTGTGTGCAACAGCACTCACATGGAGGTCAGAGGACAGTTTTCAGAAGTCAGTTCTCTTATTCTGCCATGTGAGTTTCCAGGGATGAATGTCAGGTCATCAGACTTGACATTAAATGTTGTTACCTACTGAGCCAACTTAGTTCATATGACTGTTTTGCCTACCAATTCCTAGATTTGAGATACAGAATTAATAAACTGCATTTATTCCTAAAATTCCAATGTAAAACATTAAAAATTCCAAAATCGGGGACTTTGAGTATCACGCAAGACTGGAACAATATGTTGTATTATCTTATTTAACTCAACACCACCTATCTGTCTGCATTTCTTAGTTAAACTCAAAAAACTATTGGAGCTCCATAAGGAATTTATTGGTTATCAGTAGAATGCAGTCTCCATCATTTATTAAGTCATTGTTAAATTTGAAAACCTATTATATGTATTCTTTGGTCTTTCTTATTTTAAGCTACCAGAGCAAAAGACATGTTCAGATGTATAGTCTGTCTTGAAGATTTACAGCAGGGTTGCAGGGATCCCAACACCAAGATAAGACATTTGAGTTAATTTGGATTTAAATGCATGGAACAATTGAAAGACCTTTTCCAGCAAGGATGACCTATCGACATATAGGAAAGGATGATAAATCAGTTCCTTAAAAGGCTGCGATTGTTTTCCCTGTGAATAACCTTAAAGGAGAAAATCTGTGGAAGAACTAATGTGGTCATTCAGTTGAAATGTCTTTATGCAAACTATAAGGTATATCTTACAAACTGATTAACTGAATTGTACAGTCTAAAGAAAACAAACTTAAAGGAATCACGTCTAGACTCCTTATACTGTATGTGTTACTTTCCAAGCTGTTGCTGTAAAGATATCTGTTCATAGTAATCTACCACACTTGAAAAGTTTATTAATGGTTTTCTTTGAGTTTTATTGTTTGATGAGTAATTAGTACTTGTTTATTCATTTATTCTACAAAGATTTACCAAGTGTCATAGACACTGTTTTTTTTTTTTTGTTTGTTTTTAATTTAAAATTTCATCATATTATATCATTTTAGTTTGTACTGTAATCTCTTTAAATGTTAGGTATTTAGTTGATTTAGATAGTAACAGGCATGAAAATCATTGGCAATGGACCTCTCCCACCCCATAAATCTTTTCAAGATTTTGCTGACTGTGAGAAAAAGTGGGATCCTGATTTTGTCTCTTGTCCTGGCCAGAGACATAATGCTAAGTGTTCCAAAAATCCAAAAATTATTGTCTAGCTGGAAGGTTTCTCATACAGAATGAAGACACACTAGTGTCTCCTCCTATAAGAATTCATTTAAATGGGGCTGTCAATCATCTGGTCAGGTAAATATCCTACATGAAATGTCTGATGTTTTCTTCTCTCATATAGTGAGAATGTTCTCCTTCACAATTGTTTTTCTTTTCTCACCTTAAGGGATCCATGAAACTCAATTTAGCCAGCCATTAGTTGGCCATTCCTTCATTTATGGTCCAACTAAATCCTTGCACATCTTATAGGCAGAATAAATTGTCAGTCTAAGAGTTGCTGGCTGGGTTGGTGTCTCACTCTCTCTTTTGAAATCTTGTCCAGTTACAGAAAGAGGCACATTCTAAATAAATAAAAATGTTACATGAGAACATGAGCTTGTTTTAGCTGAATGGCCTCTTTGCCTCTTTTGTTATTGTCCACTATCACTCTTTCTTGAGAGTGATATACCTCCTTGTATAACACCTCTACCTATCTTCTATATTAAACTCATTTTCCTATCAAACTGTACACTTCTAAAGGATTTGGGTGCCTTTAGAAATCCAGAGCAACCATTTCTGTATTTGCCAGGCACTGGCATGCCATCATATGAGACAGTTATATCAGAGTCCCTTCAGCAAAATCTTGCTGTCCTATGCAATAGTGTCTGAGTTTGGTGACTGATTATGGGATGGATCCCCTGGTGGGGTAGTCTCTGGATAGTCCATCCTTTCATCTTAGCTCCAAACTTTGTCTCTGTAACTCCTTTCATGGGTATTTTGTTCCCTATTCTAAGGAGGAATGAAGTATCCACATGCTGGTCTTCCTTCTTCTTGATTTTCTTGTGATTTGCAAATTGTATCTTGGGTATTCTAAGTTTCTGGGCTAATATACAGAGTGGATGCTCACAGTCATCTATAGGATGGAACACAGTGCTCCCGATGGAGAAACTAGAGAAAGTACCACAGGAACTGAAGGAGTCTGCAGCCCTATAAGAGGAACAACAATATGAACTAAGCAGAACCCCCAGATCTCATGTCTCTAGCTGCATATGTAGCAGAAGATGGCCTAGTTGGCCATCATTGGGAAGAGAGGCCCCTTGGTATTGCAAACTTTATATGCCCCAATACAGGGTAACACCAGAGCTAAGAAGTGGGAGTGGGTGGGTAGGGGAGCAGGGCAGGGGGAGGGTAGAGGGAACTTTGGGGATAGCATTTGAAATGTAAATTAAGAAAATATCTAATAAAAAATTGGAAAAAAAAGTAAAAGAAATCCAGAGCAAAACCTTTACAATCTAAAAGTCCATTTTTATGATTAAGATATATTTTAATTGTAATTCTCACAACCAATACCCCAACTTTAGCCTGTATGAATATGCATTGTTTGTTAGGACTGGATAGTTCAAGGATATATCCCACATGTACCAGGAATCTGCTTCCTATGTCTTTTCTGTTTTTTGAACTCTGTCAACTATACTGCTAGAAAGCCTGTTTAGACATATATTTCAATCTTGGAGTAAAGGAACAATTTCATGGAGTTGGTTCTTATTGGATTATTTTGGGGCTATAACATTTTATCACTTCACCACTATATTTGGAAGGTGGAATAATCTGATGAACCAGGCTAAGACTAGAGGTGCAAATGTCAGAAGGAGGATTGAGATTATACCTAGCCATGCCTCAGGAATTAACTGAGAGAGGAATCTAATTCAATAAACTGATGCTAAGTAAAGGAAAATTGTGTGTGGGTATGTGTGTGTGGGTGTGTGTATCTTTGTGTGTGTGTATCCCAAGAATGTAGTATAAATATCAAAATCAAAACCAAATTTTATGCAAACTATCTATTCATTTATATTTTTCTTTATTGTAGTCGTTCAATACTAGACATTCAAACTATAGACATATAGTGTATTTCATGTAACTGAATCTCAATGTCTAAGCACAAGTTGTGTGTGTGTGTGTGTTTCTTTATCTACCTATTTAGAGAACATGGTCTACAGTTGGCAAACCCATTTTTAAAAAATCATTTCTTAGTATGAAGCATATTTGAGTGAGATGAAATATTTCAAAGGATCCTTCATTTCATGTTTTGAAAAGAGTCTTTGGTCTATTACTTTAGATTAGACATGGTGAAAGATTGAAAGGCACTTTGAGTGCAATGCGTGTAATATGAAAGGCCCTAAAACCAAACAGGAGAACCAGAGAATTATTATGCTGGAATTCAAGGAAACATAATTCTGCCCAAGCTCTCCAAGGGTACAGTTGTAACTTCCTGCTTTGCACTAATTATATGCCAGTTTCTCTCCATCTGAACTGTTTTGACATTTTGATTGAAAATTTCATGCATCACTCACTATACCCAACTTGAATTATAAATATTTGTGTATTTACACTAGTATCCTAAGACATGATACACTACTTAGAGATAGGAAGAGAATTTTCTTATCCACTCTATGCATCCTATTTTAGTGTTTGATACTTAGGTTTATGAAATAGTAGTCATCAAAATTTTATGTGAAACATAAATTCTCCTTTTTCCTTTCTAGTTGTCAAAAGATAAAATAAAATTTAGTGGTAAATCAAATGGACTTTTATTTTCAATTCATGAATGAGGGCCACCCTGAGTATACAGTCTACAAAATAGAATGAAACTTCCCATTAGACAGAATAGTGGGATTAATAATGTGGAAATAAGAAAACAGAATAATTGAATAAAAGCTAATTGGTTAACATCGAGTCATTTCATTATTTTAAAGTAGACAGGATTTCCTTATTATGGTTATTCTGGTAAACTAACATTTCTTGTTTTTAGAAATCAAAACTGTTATTGGGAGATTTGTTTTTATCAATACTTCAGTTTCATTATACACTATTTATCATAAGTGACTCCATTTTGGTTTTTTCTGGGATGCTGTGGAGTAGTTGATAGCTTGGTTTAAGACAAGGACTTTGCAGATTATGTTTAATATGATGAATCACTACACAAATGCCAAGTGATTTTTTTTTGTTAGAAGACACAAAGGAATAACTAGATTTATACTGAATATGCATTTTGTACAGACATGGGTAAGAAATGTGTGTTTAACTCATCTACTGTACTGCCTGATCTGTAAATTCCCCCATGGTGATGGTCTCTCTGGTGTAGGCAGGCACACAGTTTGTTCATGGCTTTCAGAGAAGAGTAAGCACTTAAACAAGGTTTCACAACCATTCTTTAGAGCTTTTTTAGCCAGAGGTAATTTTCCTTTGATGGGCATTTGGAAATATTTGAACATAGTTTTCACTGACATGGTTATATGGAAGAATATGACTAACATCCTTCAGATAGAGGCAAGAATTGTTGGCCATTTTTCTGAAGCACATTTGGCAGCTCCTCAGAACCCAGAAGCCACCTGACTCTCTCTGACACTCTCTCTCTCTCTCTCTCTCTCTCTCTCTCTCTCTCTCTCTCTCTTCCTCTCTCTGAATGGTACATATTCCTTTAAATTCATGTGAAAGATAACTTGAATAAGCATGTTTTAGGCAATTTTTTTGATTTTTTTTTATTGATGAAGATACCTATTTCCATAGTTATATGCTAACTTGAACCAAAAGAGCATAATTTAGAAAGAGTACTTAGAAGGCCACCAAGATAATTGTTCAGTGGAATACTACCAGTTTGATAGGGTTATATGATATTTCACTTTATTCTATTACAAACCAAGTAGTATACTTTAAAATCAAAACAGTGNTTGAAATGCTTATGAAAACAATAATAGTATGTTAAAAGGAATGACTACTAATTGTGTTAATAGAATCATTTCTTATGTTTCCAATGATGTTATATCAGACAGCATCTTGAGTATCATAATTGTAGTGCAAGAAATACCACAGCTACGAGCTGTATATTAACAAAAGTTAGCCATTTATCGAGCCCATAGTATTACCTAGGTCTTCACTGACTCATTTAGACATCCTGGAGTGATGTGGTTACCTTATGACCATTTACCAGTTCTACTTCCATGTCCAGCTAGAAGATGTAGTATATATTTCACAAAGACCTCCATTATATAGGTGGCTGCTTCCTATAACTATACTTAAACCTGAAAGATCTGATTTCTCTTTTGAACATTTGAGAATGATGATGAAAGCCGAAGAAGACATGTGCAGAGGAAACTCCACACTCTTTCATTTCTCTGTGTCTCTGAGTCAGATGGATCATAGTAGACACTATGTGTGCTTCATTACACAACTTATCCTTGTGATACATTTTACCTTACAATTATCAGTCTGAAGTTAGGCCTTTGACAGTTTTAAAAGATATGACTAAACTTATAATGTAAATATAAACAAAAGCCAAGCAAGTTTGGTAAATAATGCTCATGGAATTAAAGCTATTTGTGAACTAATTTAGAATCTATGTTTCCTAAAGGCTAAGTCTCTGGTAACTATATTTTCAGACACAAGGCTCCTGTTACTGTGTCAAAATGCCTGACCAAAAAAGGCAAGGAAAGAACGATTTACTTCATCTCACAGTTCCAAGGCACACAGTTTTTCACAGCAGGAAAGAACAGCAAAGACAAGAAGCAATTGGTTTCAGTGTTCACACTCAGGAAGCAGAAGGCAGTGAGTATTGATGTTCCACTCTGCAGGTTTTCTTTTCCCATCAACTCAGCACCCCAGACTACAGAATAATTCCACCTACATTTAAGGTGCTCCTTTCTCTGTCATTTATTCTAATATAGACAATCCTTCCCTCACATATTCCTTTCCAGGACAATTCTAAATACCATTAAGTTAAAAATCAAAATTTACCACTTCAATGCAGAATTTAGCTTTCAGTAGCAAAAATACATGTAGTATAGGTGACAGACCAAACCCGGTAGTTGATTTGGGAAGCTCAGCTCTAATTAAATTTCAATGGACACCCATTTCAGATCTGGTACCTGTTTAATAAAGATCATTCAGCTGGATCAAGGGGCACTTTTATGATTGCTTTAAAATGTTGTTGTGGTAAATAAATCATATGTTTTGGAGAACATATGTCAAACCATCAGCACACTTAAATCAATCAGTACCAAATAAATGGAAAACACTTCTATCATGACCTTTTCACAATTAGGTCAGTAATCATGCCACATTCTGCTTTCTTTTGACTAAACAGAGTTTAATGCTTAATTTTACACAAGTTCATTAATTGGCTTTGAAATGGCTTCGCTAACACAAGCAATTCACAAAGCACAAAATGAGTCACAATTTCCTGTATGAATATGAAATTTTTCCCTTTCAGTGAGTGGAATTCAATGATTTTAGTTGTGATTACTATGGCCTTTTTAGTTAATTATATTTGAAAATAATGTATTGGGGAGAGAACTAGAAATTTTATCTTCATTAATTAAATTTGGGGCCAATGAGAAATAAAGACCAAATCATAGAACAAAGAAGTTAATATTTTATATCAGTAGTGTTACATGGAGAGCCAGTTAAATGTGGAGATATTAATTTTTCAAACTCAGTGTCAATTTGAAATAGTAATTTCTTTAGCATTTGACATCTAGATGGGATATTAGAGGTCTCTGACCGTAATTTATTGTTATTTAAAAGACAAATGATAACTGAAGTGGGAAAATCATTGCCTCAAATTAAAAATAAAACATTATTGGGAGACATGGTACCATAACTGTCTTAATCTAAAAATATTATTTATTATTATCTCTATGTGTGTGAGGATTGTGCCATGGTGCATGAGTGAGGGCCAGATGACAACATTTTAAACTGATTATATCCTTCCATTTCTGGGTGGAGTCTAGAGTCTGAACTTAGAAGGAAGATAATCTGGCTTGTGTGAGAACAGAAAAATTAAAGTATAGATAATTTTTCTTAGGTAGATCATATATTGTTATTTTGAAAAACAGATTTTGAAATGTACTGTATATATAAATACTTGATATGATCCTGTCTTTTCTAAACAGTTGATACCATATCTTAGCTTCCCATTCTGAGCTGTTATCCTAAAACAATAGAAAGCATATATGTATGTTTATACACACACATATATTTATTTGTGTATAAACATATATTTATATAATATCTACAATATATACATTTATATATTTTAAATAATATTATATATATATATATATATATATATATATATATATATATATATATATATATATAATTTCAGCACACACAGTCTTATAACCACCTGTAACTCCAAGATAGTAAGTAGCATGCACACACAGACACACAAACACACACTTGCACACACACACATAGATTAAATGCTATTTGTTTCACACTATAACATATTATAGTCTAATTTGCATTAATTATAGAGAATTTTTAAAATTTTATTTATTTAATGTTTGAGTGGTCTGCTACATATACATCCATCTGCCTGTAAAGGGCATCAGATCCACCTATAGATGGTTGTGAGCCACCATGTGGTTTCTGAGTATTGAACTCAGGAACTCTGAAAGAGCAGCCAGTGCTTTTAACCTCTGAGCCATCTCTCCAGCCCCCTAGAGAAAATATTTTTTATGAAATTTCAAAATAGTCAGTTGTCCTTTTTACTTTAATGTATTGTCTATTGCCATTGAATTACATGAATTAGATATTCTATTTCTCTTTTATATTTAAGATTTTCCTATCAATATCTGATAGCAGAGGTTTTCATTGCTCAATAGAAATTTATTAAAGTTTTAGTATGTGTAAATACTTTAAGCTTCTTTTGACCATTGTTGCTCCATCCTGAAGGTTCTTGTGGGGGAGGGTATAGGGGACTTTCCAGATAGCATTTGAAATGTAAATAAAGAAAATATCTAAAAAAAAAAAAAAAAAAAGAATCAACATATTACCCTCTAAAGGTAGACTTCTAACTGTGCTCAAACATGGGAGTGTCAGCTCTAGGGAACATAGCAGAAAATGAGATAGAAAGGATATAAGAGCTGAATAAAGCATTGTGAGGGCATGGCATGATGACATCTGAGTACCATATGGCTGCTGGACTCAAACTCACAGCAGCTGCAGTTGCCACCATTTAATGGACCAAGAATTTGCCTCTCACCAACCAGTCATTGATCAGGAGGAAGTTCTTAGCTGTGCTCCCTTACTTTACCAAGTATTGTTTATCTATGGATCCTTGGAGAGAGTACTAAATTTCTTTAGTCATTTAATCACTATGTGAGTTCCCCATAATCCAGGGAATAACTCCATACCCATGCTCACTTAGATGATCCGGCTTAAACACAGTGGGATACAAAACCAAACCAAAACAGAACAAAAATGTAATTCAGAGGAAGTCTTGTAAGTAGTAGAGAACATTGCTGAGGGTAGGAGGAGGGTAGGACCATTAGGGGGTGAATATGTGATCAGAATGCATTATATACATACATGTAACTATAAAGGGAGCAACCTAATAAAAATTGCAAATTAAATGAAATAAATTATATGGTAATTTACTATACAAACCTTCTTATAATTTATGAATGGATAAGCAGAAATCATAAAGGAGTCATGTTGATTTTTATAGTCAATTTGCTATCTCATATAGGAAAGATGATCATAACAACCAGAATATTTACGAACATGATATTTAATCATAATAGTCTCCCTTTGTTATTATAAAATATCACTGTTTAGTAAAATTTTGCTCTCTATTTTATTTTACATGATATTATTATGTATACTATGGATGATATATAGTCTTTTTCTGTATCATGGGGATTTTTTTGTCATTGTCAATTCATTTTTTTCTAAAGTTTTCCTCATATAGAATAGGATCATAGGATTATTTTTAGCTAACATTATAATCAGCCTTTAAAATAATTTGTTAATCCACTGATACTGAATGTTATTAAGATGTTTGGAATTATTTCTTTAATCTTAGTGTTTTGTTGTTTTTTTTTGTTGTTGTTGTTGCTGTTGTTGTTTTTCCTTGTCTTTTGGTCTACCATTTCTTTTTTAACTGATTTTCTTTTCAAATTGACTAAGTGTGTTTTTTTGTCAACTGAATTTCAATAATGATTTTTTTAGTTATATTTAATAACTCTATAGTTTCCTATGTATAATAACTTACTTGATTGTCTTAGATCATTTAATACAGTTAATTTTTGAAATGACACTTCTATATTTGAGAAAATGTTATTGCGGTATATATGATATCTATTAAAGTTACAATCCCAGGGATGGAGAGATGATTCAGCAGATGGGAGCACTGGCTATACTTCCAGATGATTGATGTTTATTTCTCATCACCCACAAGAAGTCTTATAACCACCGGTAACTCCAGTTCCAGGAGAACTAATTCCCTTTTGTGGCCTCCACAGTCACTGGATACACAGGACCAACTCAGATATGCATGCAGGTAAAACACTCAAGGCCTGACGCTATTACTAATGTACAGACAGGAGCTGTACAGACATGACTGTCCTCAGAGAGACCCAACAAGCAGCTGACTGAGACACTAGCAGATACTTACCACCCAATTACTGAACAGAAGTCAGAGACCCCTGTGGTTGGATGAGGGAAAGACTGGAAGAAGCTGAGGAGGAGAGTGACCCCATAGGAAGAGCAGCAGTCTCAACTAACCTGGACCCCCTTGATCTCTCAGACACTGAGCCTCAAACCAGGCAGCGTACACTAGCTGGTCCAAGGTTTCTGACACATATACAGCAGAGGATGGCCTGGTCTGGCCTCAGTGGGAGAAGAAGTGCCTAACCCTAGAGAGACTTGAGGCACCAGGGAGTGGGGAGGCCTGGCAGGCAGGAGGGTGAAGGCTGGGCATCCTCGTATAGACCTTCGGTTTGGGGTGGTAGGGGGACTGGGAGGAGGGTTGGTGGAGGGTGGGTGGTAAGGGAGGGTTGGGGGGTGGAGGGGGGCTGAGATGCGGAACTGTGGGAGGGCAGACCAGGAAGAGAGTAATGATTGTACTGCCAAAAATTAAAGGTAATAAAAAGAATTACTAACCCAAATAATTTGAATGATTGTTTTTACTACTTGCCATCGTTTCCTTATATTAGGAAAGTTTTATTTACATGAAAATTTACATCATTATTATCAAATACAGCTTTGCAAATAAATACAGGATTTTGGGTTAACAATTTTTTTCCTTTAAAATCTTTTCAACCAAGGAGCATACATGGAAGGACTCATGGCTTCAGTGTAAGGGAATGTGAGGACAGGGAGGCAGGAGTAGGTGGGTGTGTGTGTGGGTGGGGGTAAACTCTCATAGAAGCAGGAGAAGGGGGATGGGATAGGGGATTCCTAAGGAGGAAATCTGGAAAGGAGATAACACATGAAATGTGAATAAATAAAATATCCAAAATAAAATAATGAATAAATAAATACATAAATAAATAAGAACTCTCAATGTGTTGATGCAATGATGTAATTAATCCATTGATTGTTAATTTGTCTTTCTGAGTTTTTTTAAATTTTTTTTTTGTATTTCATTTTTTACACTTCATAGTCCACTCCCCATCCCTCCTCATCCACACTATGACAGCTCCACATCCCACACTTGATTCATTTTATTAATACAGTACTGCGCTAAGCCTAGAAAGTGTAACTGAGAAAACAATGGGAGATTCAAAATAATAGACTATGAGATGACTCAGCAGGTAAAAGTGCTGGCTACAGAATCCTGATGTCCTGAGTTCAATCCCAAGGACCAATATAAAGATAGAAAAAGTAAAGAAAAATGTCCTCTGAATTTTTTTATGTCCACATGTGACATATACACACACATACCCTGATAAATGCATACTCCCCATCTCACATTTCTCTTTCTTTCCTCTCTCCCTCCTGTTTCTCTCCTTTCTCCCTCTCTCTTTCTCTCTCTCTCTCTTACAATAGGTAAAATCAATAAAGGTATCTTTAAAAATTAAGTAAATTACTCAGAAAAATGCAATAAGTATGTCCACACATCATGTATAGGCATGCATGCACGCAAACACACAAACACACACACACACACACACACACACACACACACACACACACACACCTCTTTCAAGAATATGATTATGCACAGCATAAGAAATGTCTGAGTTCAACTGAACCATATATAAGTGGTCCATGGAAGAGTCATTTTACAAGATTTTTAATGGAACAAGGATATTTAAATCTTTTAGTGAGTTGTAGCTATAGTATTGTCTCATATGATATTACTCTTTAGTGATGACGTCATAATAACAGACAGCACAGATCTAGCCTTTAGAATAGAGAATGATTCAAGATATATAATGCTTACTAACGATGAAATATTTTCTCATTTTTATTTCATTATACTATGTATTTTATCATTATTTTAGACCCTACTCCTTCTACTTGAACCACATTTACACAAAAACATATGTTTAACAGTATTATGGTAGTTGCAGCCTCATATATTTTTTGAGTAACATGTCTCTCAATTGCACCTATTGTGGGAGACTTGACTATTATTCACACCAGGTAACAAACCAAGTTTTGTTCTCAAAGTTAGTTTGGTGTACCAATGAGGTTTACTCATAGGAGCATCAGTGGTTGAGTTATCTGTCTCAATACAATTGTCATTCTAGGATGTATGATGACTCATGAGAACTTTACTGCTGGAGTTTTTAGTACCATGTATAGGTAGCCCCAATAAAAGAGTCTCCTCTTTGGAGGCCATCAGTTTTTGCCCCTACTGTGACCTTTGAACTGTGTATCCTTCACGAGTGTCATTAATGAGTCTTTTAAGCATACAGTTTTCCTAGATGAAGGACTATTTCAATTCAGAGAAAATAACTAGAAACAAGCCCTAACTCTTGTTGTCTATGCTACATGTATGTAATATGGTAGATAGTAAATAATACCTTGTAGGTTTGTGTAAATACATTGTGATGTTAACACAGTGATAATAATGATTAGAAGTATATCTTTATCATTATGAAATGTATGGCTGTATATTTTTGCACCAGTACATAGGCATATGCAATTTGTGTGTGTGTGTGTGTGTGTGTGTGTGTGTGTGTGTGTGTGTGTATTTATGTAATTTCACTTTCAGAATCTGGTGCTTAAGATTTACAAAAATACATATTATTTGATCATCAATAACAGATTAAATGAGTTATTAAATCAGTCATTTATTGGCACACTAAATTAGGGTACAAAAATAAATTTGAACTTAATAGCATGTTTAATAACCTTGACATTCAAAAATGAAACTCAATCCTAGAAACTTAGTTTAATTTTCAAGGAAGACATACCAGAATTATTTATATTGAGAAACTAGAGCAAAAGGACATTGGGATATGGAATTTATGTTTAATGAAACGGATCAAGCCACTGCCCTTAGCATTCATTTGTATGCAGAACATGAGTTCTACCAAGGAGGAAAAAGCTCTCCAAGACTGTTTATGTTACTTAATAACCAAACACTTTGGATCTAAAAAACTTTGAAGACAAGAAATTAGCAAGTTGAAACTATGGTGCAAAAAGAATGCCAATTTATGACGTAGGAAAAAATAACCAGCTAGGGA
Organism: Mus minutoides; assembly: GCA_902729485.2. NCBI lineage: Eukaryota > Metazoa > Chordata > Mammalia > Rodentia > Muridae > Mus > Mus minutoides. The sequence goes on along the minus strand of LR749822.1, from coordinate 454,809 downwards.
GAAGAATGAATGAACTGAGAGACCATTAACTAAACTTTCAAAATTATCAAAAAAATTGGCAGAAACACGAGATAGCAGTTATCTGTTTTACTTCCCAGAAAGAAGTCAGCATGTACTTTAATAGAGTTAGAAAGCATTAGACCACATTTAATAGGCTGATGTAAAGGGTAATGTTTTCTTATAAGAAGATACATACAACGAAATTGTGTACTAGAGTAGAAATGGCTACTCAGCTAGGCACAGACTTCAACATCTTTTGAAAAGAAAAAAATGTGATAATGTATTTTATGTATAAGAGTGTACATGTAAAGAACTATAAATGTAGAGTTAATGTTAAATAACCTGAGGGTATGAGACAGTATTATTTGGACAATATGATCTCTAGTTGTCTTATAGTTATTGATTTATTGCTATGAGGAGACAGAATGACCAAGGCAACTTTTAAAGTAAACACCAATTTGGGGCTGAGTTTCAAAGTGTCAGTCCATGATCATCATAGTGGGAGCATGGAGACAAGTCTACCTAGTACTGGAGCAGTAGCTGAAACGTGCATATGATCTGACAGAGTGTCTGGTATGGGTGCCAGCTTTCAAACCCTCAAAGCCCAACTCCAACAACACACCTCTTTCCACCAAGGCCACATCGTCCCCAACACAGCAACACAACCTAACTAGGGAACAAACATTCAAGCATGTGAGCCTATGAGGGCCACTCTCATTCTATCACTCACATTAGTACTTTCTAATCTCCATCTGCCCATTAAATGAAAGAACAAGGACATGAATGTTCCACTGTATGAGGAGAGAGTTTATTGTAGAAATGAGGAAAAGCACAACCAGAGGCATTTGCAAAGATTCAGGCTGAGGTGGACCCGCATGCCGAACTGGACCAGCACACTAAACTGGGCCATAAAGAGAAAAAGAGAAGAGAGCAAGGGCAAAGGAGAAGAGAAAGGAGAAAAGGGGGATGAGAATCCAAGAGCTATGGCACCTGGATTTGTTGTGGGTCCTGGGTTGTGCCTCATTTTGCTGGTGGTATGTGATCACCACCAATTCTCCAGCTCAGAGAGGGGGAGACAAAGTCCACAACCCTGTTTTACCACTTGGGTGCCAGATGCCAATTCCTGCCAGACAGGAAAGGGGAAGATTTCCTAGGTTGAACGCTGTGGTACCAGGATCTCCTCTTAGGGTACCTGGATGTATATCCAGCACTGAGAGGAAGCCAGGAACAGGGCTCTGTGGTCCATGTTTCCCCTCAGAGCATCTGCATGGAGAAGAACCCCAGGTGCTCTATCCTTAGTGACAGGGTACCTGTGGTCCTCTCATTTGGGGTTGTTACCTGTTCCAGAGCAGGCACTCGAGGCTGGGATGCAGCAGCTCCAGACATACCATCTCAGATCTCTGAGATTCCTGGGGTTTGAACACTGCCCACTTCACCAGTTCTTATGCCCATATGGTAGAAAATTCCACATATCCTACAAGGAACAAGCCAGGAGACCACAAGACCGAGAGACCAAGAAACTTTATAGCCAAAATGGTTGAGGTTACATAGGACTCAGAGAATCTGGGGATTAGTGAAGGGAACTTCAGAGGCCGGGGAGGTTAAGGGTATGCCAGCCAGGATAGCTCTGTAATAGGAACCCTACATCTACATGAGTGGGGACTGAGGGAGACTGGTAGCTAGAATTAAGTAGTGAGCCATTTGTCTCAGGATTTTTGAGAACTAACATGTTTTTGTATATGGGTATATGTGCATGCATGTATATACATATGCTGTAGTTCTTAATAAAATACAACAAATTTAAATCAGTGACCCACAGAATGTAGTGATCTAGAGAAAATAACAGATATGCAACAATGAAGCAACAAATTCTTATTACCACTTTTATGTGACATATCAAAAATCTTGCTCATGAATTTGATGTCAGGTGTAAGGTCTGCAATGCTTCAGTCCATTTAGCTTCCTTAACGTGCATTTCTTTAGGAACACACTGTCTGAATAAAATAATTATGTAGCCAGATAAATATTTCATGAATATTAGCAAGTTGTATGGTTAAGACAGGTTATGGAAAGAAAGCAAAATGAGGTTTATAGTGTTTAAATTTAATTAATTTAGGATTTTTCATTAAAGATTATAGGTATATATTTGCAAGACACATTCTTGTGCTATTCTGGAAATCATAAACATTTACAATAAATAGTGTTTTATTAGTAATAAGTTTTATCGGGAGATGTTCTATTTATGGACTCTTTGGAAAACAGTATTTTATTTCTTCTTTTTGAGAATTTGATACAATATATTTTGTTTTTGTTTTGTTTTAATTTTATTTAATCTTTTTTTTAATAATCCAGATTGTATCCTCCTCCAGGTCCACCCACTGGCTGTTCCACATCTCATACCTCCTCCCCTCCCCAAATTCCCTGTCTCCATGAGGATGACCCCATGCTACCACTCCTCACCCCCACCAGACCTCCCCACTCCCTGGGGCCTCCAGTCTCTTTAGAACCCTGCATCTTCTCTGACTGATCGCAGATTTGGCAGATCTCTGCTGTATATATTTTGGAGCCTCATATCAGCTGGTATATACTTCCTGGTTGGTCGTCCAATGTCTTGAGAGATCTGAGGCGTCCAGGTTAATTGAGAATGCTGGTCCTCTTACAGTCGACCTCCTCCTCAGCTTCTTCCACCTTTTCCCTAACTCAACCACAGGAGTCAGCAGCATCTGACCATTTGGTTGGGTGTAAATATCTGCATCTGACCCTTTCAGCTGCTTGTTGGGACTTTTGCAGCTCAGTCAGGATAGGCCTCTTTTTGTGAGCACTCCATAGTCTCAGTAATAATGTCAGGTTTGGGGTCCTCTCTTTGAGCTGGATCCCAATTTGGGCCTGTCGCTGGACCTCCTTTTCCTTAGGCTTTTATACATTTTGTCCGTGCAGTTCTTTCAGACAGGAACAATTCTGGGTCAGAGTTCTTGACTTTGGGATGGCAACCCCATCCCTCACTTGATGCCCAGTCTTTCTGCTAGAGGTGGGCTCTACAAGTTCCCTCTCCTCACTGTCTGACATTAAATCTAATATCCTTCCCTTTGAGTTCTGATCGTCTCTCACCTTCTAGGCCTCTACTACATTCTGGAGGGTCCCTCTACCTCCTTTGTTCCAAGATTGTCTGTTTCCATTCATTCTGCTGGACCCTAGGGCTTCAGTTCTGTTCCCTTCACAATACCTGATCATGTTCCTCTCTTTCCCTCCCTGTTCCCTTTGATACAATATATTTTGATCAGATTCTTTCTCCTCCTACCCTAGAATCCTTTGTCTTTCCACCCATTCAACTCCATTCTGTCTGTCTGTCTGTCTGTCTCTCTGTCTGTCTCTTTCTCCGTACCCACTTCTATTCCTCTGTTGGAGGATTTTGTCTGTCTTGAGATTGTGAAACTGGTGTGTGCTGTCAAAATATCTGTGAATTCACATGTGAGTCACCCTTTTGTGTCTCAAAAACATTATTTCCTCCAAGCTCTCCATCACCTCTAACTCTTAAACTTCTTTCTGCTTTCTCTTTCACATAGATCTCTGAGCCATGGCAAGAGGTGCAATATAGACAGTAGTCTTAATAAATACGGGCTAGTGTCCTCTTTTAAGTGGAATATGGAGAATTCCCCGAGATTCTTTAAAAATTGTAAGGGATCATGTAATTATTTTCATTCAAAGGAAAGGAGAATGGAAGCAGACATAGAAACTACATTTGCTAGAACGTATAGATTCCTCACTTGGGATCACAAGTTACTAAAAGCAAGATTAAGCCCTGACATCTCTGCCTTCTCTTTTGTTGGTGCATGCGTGAAGTTACAGAGATCAGCTTTTGTCCTTTCCTCTTTAGTTCCCTTATTCCCAGAAGACTCAAACCTCATGGAACAGACACCATTGTTCCCTACCCCATCTCACATACAGGTGAGGATAATTATCCATGCATGTGAATCAATGCTTTCACTGATTAGTAGAAAAATAGCAACTAATTGGATCACCTTGCTATGTGAATCACTTTGTGGTACTGGAGATGAGACAGTAATTGGTCAATGATGAGAGGAAAACACCTTGACCTAGAGTGATTAATTTATCCACACCTCTTGTGCTCTATCTAAATCTAAACTTCATGTTCTCATCTGAAAGACAGTTCCAGGTTGCTGAACTTCTTTTTTCTGTACCTACTGTGATCTCCTTGACTAACTTGCTTTTCAAACTTACATGTCTCTCTAGTTGGTATATTAGAGTTGGGTAGTCAAACCTAGCCTTTTAGGGTTGCTGGAAGCTGGTTTTAATTTGTTTCTTTGTTTGTGTTTGATTTTTTTTTGTTTCTTGTTTCTGTTTTTTTGTTTTCATCTAAAAACTCCTGGAAAAGAATATTAAACATAGGTATATTGGGACCTATAGTAGAGGAAACAATTGGAAAGTCTGTGATGGGCACAGTTGGTACTCTGTAACCTTTGCCCTTTCAGTTGTCCAATCATCCATTTAATTCCTTAGCAAACATGTAAGCATCAGGGAGGTTGAGCTACCCTTTTCTCATTCACAAAGACAATCTATAAAAAGTGGTATAGAATTCTCTGATGACTCAAGCAAATGAATATGAAAGAATGTGATCCCGGGCTATAATATAGCACAGGGAACATCTTAGCTGTCATTTGAGAAGTGCAGAAAAATTTTACACACTGTGGAATGAAAAGCTCCCTCAATGGGAAGAAATCAGAATGAGGAATGGGCATGGAAATAATGCACATGCCCTTTCCAGGGAAAGCAAACTTCATGTATAGTCTCTTGACTCTAAAACAGATTGTGTGCATCAGGCAATCATCAGTCACAGATTCCGCAGCTCCCTGGGAGCATCTTATCTTCCAATTCAGGCATTCAGCCAAATTCTACACTGCTCAAGCAACATGCTTGCCTATTACTTTTGAATGTGTCATTTGAGCTCTCTTGACTATTACTTCTTTGTAATATCTTTCTTACAATTTTTTCCTGCTTTAAATGCTAGCCTTAGATGACAAAAAGAAATCAAAGACTACATGAAAAGAAACTTTCCTTTTGGGTACTAGAAACTTCTTGAATATCTGCCAAATTTTGACTTCATTTTTCTTGATAACATGTGAACTTCCTTTTTGTTCTTGTCAGATCTGATCAAAATGTGTGTCAAAATTTTAGGTGTAGACTTTGTTCCCAATCTGTGTTTTTGCTTTGATGGACTGTGTCTTTTCTGTAAGGAATTGATGCTTAGACCTTTCTATGTCTAATCTGATAATAAATACATATGTGAACAATGTTAAATAACACTCCATTGATAAATCTGAAATCCAAGTGTCTAGGTTCAAATTCAGATTTATAAGTTTTTGAGAAGTTCGGGAAATCACCTAAACTCATATATTTATTTGCTAACTTGAATAATGAAGATGTAATGATTACTCTCCCCGGGATTTTAAGAGAGGATTAGGCAAGATAATGCATGTAAAGTATGTTCAGCAGTTCCTGGCATTTGCTAAATTCTAAATAAATGTTAGCTCTTGCAGTCTAGCACAAGTACATAAAGAGAAAAATAGTCTTTCTGCTCAAAAGTGTAAAAAGAGAACCTTCATTTTTATTCTCCATTTTGCATTGGATGAATACACTAAATCTAAAGCTATAGTAGAGTAGAATCATCTTGCCTTCAACTAATCAAGTTAAGGTATTTTATCTGATTTTTCTCTAGCCAATGAAAAACTTTTGGAACCAAAATGACTTTGCTCAAGTCTAATTTTATATTTTAAATATTTTCTATTTTATTGATCAAGTTAAGTCACATAGATATGCAATGCACTTATAAAAAACTTAATTTTCAGCATGACTCAGATATTTGCAAATTCTGCCATCACTTAAGGGTCAAACTGTGTATAGTACAGGTGAGGCATGCTACTGGTAGGCTGATAGATTGGTCGTTTGCTGGTTGCTTATTATACTGCAAGAGAAAAGAAAACTTTAGACAATTGTTTGTCACTCAGATTTTTTTTTGAATGCATGGAATACTACTATTATTACTCTTAAAAGTCTAATCCTTCATTCAGGCTAATTTTTCTAAGTCATTTATTTGGCATTGTGTTTAAATTTATCCCTAGCTTAGTGTTCTTTGAATTCATTGTACGATGTGGGAGAGTGGAACCAGGTAGGAAAAAATGAAGGACATGAAACTACATGGTGTCAACTATAAATGCAACAATAATGGCTGTTTGTATGAAAATCTCTAATATGATATAGATTCATTGGACTGAAAATCCTATCTTGAATATTTTTAATATTTAAGCTTATTTAATTATTATTAAGTATTATATGAAAATACTTTCATGAATAAAATAACTCATTATATCCATCTGATGGAAGGTTTCTTAGGAAATGGAATGGGAAGATTTCAGCTCCAGGAACTAGTGACCATGTATAAAGATTTGAGTTCATATGATCATGTACAGAGGCATAAGTGTCTGAGCCCATGTGTCTAACATGATGAGAATAGTCATCATGCTACCTCAACAATTCCTGATCCAATGAGATTAAGAGTTGAAGTTTAACACTGTGGCTGTCTTAGCCAATGCTGTATTGCTGTAAAGAGTCACCATGACTTCAGTAACCCTTATAAAAGAAACCACTTAACTGGGGCGTGCTTACAGTTCAGAGGTGTAGTTATTGTCCATTTTTTAGGCATAGGAGCAGACAGACAGATATGGTGCTGAAGAAGCAGGTGAGAGTTTTACATCTGATCTGCAGGTAGAAGGAAGAGAGAGGCACTGGGAATGAATTCAGCATTTGAAACCTCCATAGCCCAACCCCACTTTATCAAGGCCACACCTAATCCAACAAGTCCAAAACTCTTGGGCACTGTCAAGTAGTTTCAAATCCCTAATGACCAAGTAGTTTCAAATCCCTAATGACCAAGCATTCAAATATACAAGCCTATGGGGTCCTTGATATATGCAAATTAACACAGTGTTCCTAGCCCATACAATTCATCTCCTTTAAGGCTGATCTCATTTCTATACCAGCCTTACCTACAGTACAGGGACTAGCAAAATGCTCTCTTCCATTGTAGTGAATTATCTTTTTAACTCTGTACCTCATTTTTTTGGCTTATCTTTTATTTTTATTAGATATTTTCTTTATTTACATTTCAAATGCTATCCCGAAATTTCCCTATAACCTCCCCCAGCCCTACTCCCCTACCCGCCCACGCCCACTTCTTGGCCCTGGAATTCCCCTGTACTGGAGCATATAAAGTTCGAAAGACCAAGGGGCCTCTCTTCCCAGTGATGGCCGACTAGGCCATCTTCTGCTACATATGCATCTAGAGACATGAGCTCTGGGGGTACTGGTTAGTGCGGTAACCCAATCACAAAAGAAGTCACTTGATATGCACTCACTAATCAGTGGATATTAGCCCAGAAACTTAGAATACCCAAGATACAACTTGCAAAACACAAGAAAATCAAGAAGACCGAAGACCAAAGTATGGATACTTCATTCCTTCTTAGAATAGAGAACAAAATACCCATGAAAGGAGTTACAGAGACAAAGATTGGAGCTAAGATGAAAGGATGGACCATCCAGAGACTACCCCACCTGGGGATCCATCCCATAATCAGCCACCAAACCCAGACACTATTGCATATGCCAGCAAGATTTTGTTGAAAGGACCCTGATATGACTATCTTGAGTGAGGCTATGCCAGTGCCTGATAAATACAAAAGGGGATTCTCACATTCATCTATAGGATGGAACACAGAGTCCCCAATGGAGGAGCTAGAGAAAGTACCCAAGGAGTTGAAAGAGTCTACAACCCTTTAGGTGGAACAACAGTATAAACTAATCTGTACCCCATTTTAAAGTCACTTATTTTATTATTTTTTTGGAGGTTAGCTTCTTGAGTTCTTTATATCTTTTGGATCCTCTTTTGGATGTGGGGTTAGTGAAGACTTTTTTCCCCATTCTGTAGGTTGCATAATTGTCCTATTGACTGTATCTTTTGCCTTACAGAAGTTTTTCATTTACATGAGGTGCCATTTATAATTGTTGATCTTAGAGCCTGAGCCACTGGAGTTCTGTTTAAGAAATTTTCCCCCATGCCATTGAGTTCGAGGCTCTTTCCCACTTTCTCTTCTATTCATTTCAGTGTATTTGGTTTTATATTGAGGTCCTTGTTCCACTTGGACTTGAGCTTGGTGCAAGGTGATAACTATGGATCTGTTTTTATTTTTCTACATACAGACTGCCAGTTAGATGAGCATGCCATTTATTGAAGGTGCTTTCTTTTTTTCCTTGTATGGCTTTTTTTTTTTTCAAAGATCAAGTGTCCATAAGTGTGTGGTTTTATTTCTGTGTCGTCAAGTCAATTCTATTCCATCAAACTGTCTCTCTCTGTACCAATAGCATGCAGATTTTATCACTACTTCTCTGTAGTGCAGCTTGAGGTCAGGGATGGTAATTCCCCCTGAAGTTGAATTAGAAAATATCATCCTTAGTGAGGAAGGTCAGTCACAAAAGAATACAGATGGCATGCACTAACTGATAAGTGGATATTAGCCCAAAAGCTCGGAATACCCAAGATACGATTCACAAACCACATGAAAGTCAAGCAGATGGAAGACCAAAGTGTGGATGATTCAGTCATTCTTAGAAGGGAGAACAAAATACTCAGGGAAGAAATAAGGAGACAAAGTATGGAGCAGAAATGGAAGGAAAGGCCATCCAGAGATTGTCCCACATGGAGATCCATCTCATATACAGACACAAACCCAGACACTAGGGTAGATGACAAGACGTGCTTGCTTGCTGACAGGAGCCTGATATTGCTGTCTCCTGAGAGGCTCTTCCAGATCCACACAATTATAGAGGCAGATGATTGAAGCCAATTATTGGTCTGAATACGGGGTCTCCAATGGAGGAGTTACAGAAAGGACTGAAGGAGATCTAGGGGTTTAACACACCATAGGAAGATCAACAATATCAACTAATCAGAACCCCCCAAAGCTCCCAGGTACTAAACCACCAAACAAGGAGTACACATGAAAGGACCCATGGCTCCAACAGCATATAGAGTAGAGGATGTCCTTGTCTGTCATCAGTGGGAGGAGAGGTCTTGGTCCTGTGAAGGCTCGATGCCCCAGTATAGGGGAATCACCCAAACTCAGATATTCTATTATCTGACATAGAAAAGGCCCAGATATGTATGTACAGATAATATAGATAACTCACTGGAAGCTCCCCATCATGCATTCATCTTCTGCTTCCTGTCTCCTTTCCAAGGCATACATGGTATGTAATGATCATCTCTCTGTGTGCTTTTTGATATCTGAACAATGAACTTGTTTGGCAGTTTTTGACTGATATCTGAACCAATCCTAGTGTTCCTAAACAGCCTGTTGGGTAGACTAGAAAACAAATGAACAAGAGATTAAAGCTAAATCAGAACTCACCTGGGATAAATATCATATGGAACAAATAAGATGTATGACTTGGCTGACCCATATTAAAATAACCATTCTTTTACCTGTATCATCAGGTAAAGTTATCTTAATAACACCCTGCCAGACTCTTTTATTTTGTATCACAGAGAATATTGGATTTATGCAAAATAAACACAACGGTAACCTCCAATGTAGTTATGTGCTGTTGTAGCAGAGGGCTAATAAAGAGACATTTGTTCTCTTTCTTTCTCTATTTTTCATGAGTTGTTTCATCTATTCACCAAGTCACTGCTCCCTCAGACTTGATCAGAGAAGGTTCTGTTTACATTCTGTTGCAGCCAGTGCAGGGATGGTTAAACTCCAGAGAATAAATAATTGTGTGAGCTCAGTCCTACACAGGACATTTCTACTTTTCCCTCCAAGGGTCAGGAAGCATCATGGAATAGAGGAAAGCAAAGAAAATAGCCAGAGGATAGAGATGCGGCCCGTGAAAGATCATCTTCTGGACATGGCATGGATGCTGCACTCAGTAAAGGACCAACAACAGTCATGATTATAAGGCCCCCAAAATGTCAGCCATTAACCATTGCATCCTCAAAGGAGAATAGAGGTTGACTCTCCACCATTGCAATAGGAGCTATTAGCTAATGGTTGCTATAAGATAGAGTAATTCCCTTCAATAGTGTATCCATTGGTTAAGTTGCTCGTGCTTTCCTGCCAATTGATCATTCCATTTGCCACACACCTTAGGATTTAGAAGCATCATACTTACATATTATTTTACTTAAATTATTCTTTGTAGCATATACGAAAGTTTGTTTTGATTTAATTAACCTTTGAACTTGTTTATAACTTATTCTGTGGTCATTGAATACTTTTATTTTTTATCTTCTCTGATTATCAAAGTCCATCTCATGGTCTTCACCCATGTGTGTGTGTTTGTGGATATGTGTATGAGGTGAAATTTAGAATCTTATTTTAGGGGGAAAAATAACACGGACACAGCGATTCATCACATCCCACATTGAAGGCAATGAAGCCAGTTGGAAAATCAGCGCCTGTACTGCCTTACTGCTATGGGTCATTTCACAGTCTGACAAGTAAATCCAGAAGTAATCTGTCTTATGGTGACAGGACATGTGGCATCTTATATTTCAATAATACTCCACGAAGCTGCAGCTATACACCTCAGTGGAAGAGAAAGTTTAAAATTGACTCTCATTAATCCAGTGCTTTCATTCACAGTGCATATTGTCCCTGATGAGTTACAAATTATTTTATAATTAAGGGGTTTTTTGTTTTTGTATTTTGTTTGTTTGTTTTTTGAGACAGGGTTTCTCTGTGTAGCCCTGGCTGTCCTGGAACTCATTTTGTAGACCAGTCTGGCCTCGAACTCAGAAATCCACCTGCCTCTGCCTCTGCCTCTGCTGGGATTAAAGGTGTGCGCCACCATGCTCGGCTTATAATTAAGTTTTTGAATGTTGCATTCATCCACAATGAAATCGCTTTAGGAGATTTTGAATTGAACTCTCTACATGGCTGATGCTCAAAGTGCTCTTCTGATAGAAGAAAAACAGAATACACCAAGAGCATTTGCTTCTGTACAACTTGCCCTTCAAATATTTACTGTTTGTGGGTTTACATAATTTTAAAGATTATAGTATAATCAGAATGCTTAATGCTTTAAGGGTAATCTTCTTATTGTCTCCCCCCTCCCCTGGTGATTACAGTATGAGTACAAGGATTCTATGAAGCACTTCAGAACATTCCCTAACATATATTTCATTACATAGATTAATACCTTAAAGCAACGCTTTATGGAGGTGTCCCAGACATAACTTTTTTTTTTTTAATTCTTTGAGGTCTAATATATACTCTGATAGTAATATGATGGAAAGCCATTAATTAGAAGACCATAAAGTAGTATTCCACATGAAATTTGATGACTAAATTCTTAAAAATATTATGGACAATTGAATCTTGAATTAATTAAACAGAGTTCAGATAATAATGTTTGTTAAATGACATAAATGCATCTGGGAGGCAACATTTTTATTACAAATTAATTCAGTGACTTAAAAATGTTTGCTAATGCAAATACAGTCTTGTAAATAAATGTTAGAAACACTTTGACAAAACAACACAAATTCATTGTAAGAAATTTCTATAGGAGTTGGTATACAGTTCAGTGAGAAAACACTACGTACAATGTATAAGGAACTGAGCTCTGTACCAGCATGTGAGAAAAGCAAAATTCAGGGAGGAATGGTGCACTTCATCAGCAAATCCCATCCTCTTTCCAGGTGATGTCACTATTATCAGGGGTTCCTGGATTATATGGTATGTATAAAGTGAAAATACTTTGAGATACAAAATAATGTTTTAAATACATATGATATATATATATATATATATATATATATATATATATATATATATATATATATATGCATATATGTAACATATATCTGTATATATATAATATAATTCTTTAAAAATTAAAAATAATAGGTTCCTTCTTCAATAGGCATGAAATTTGGAATTGCTAACATTATAATTACTCTTAAATACTTCAATAGTGCAAATTTATGTGTATAAATCTAGTGTGATAGAACAGTGCATCAGTAACTGGAAATGGTCTTTTTGACATTTTTTGTGGACTCTTTAAAAATCCTTCTCTGTAAATCAACAGGAAATATCCTGTAGATATGATTGGAAAAAATTTAAAAATGTATATGTTCTGTTCTCTGGCATCATTTTCCCAGTTCTTTTTCCAGTTTTTATTTTTATTTTTATTTATCTATCTA
>LR749822.1:125142-176743 GCA_902729485.2 Mus minutoides | reverse complement strand
TATAATGATCCTCTTACCCTTGCCTCTTGAAGAGCCAAAATTATAGGCTCAAATACTTGGCTGGGTATTTTGTATTTTGTGTATTGACATCTGTAAATCAGGTTTAATAGACTTAGGTGTATGTGTTAACATGGATTGTCATTGTATGCAATGCATGTAATAAAAATATGCAAATCAACCTATAAGATGTATGACCAGATAAAAGACAAAACATTTGTACCTTTTCTTTTCATCACGAATCTTGTACACTTGCATACATTTGCTTTGATGAACAAAACCTCTTCAAAGATTTTAGAGAACTTTTGGTACACATCAGCCAGACATGATTGGGGCAGTGGGAGAAAGATGGAGCAGAAATTGTAGGAATGGTTAAACAATAACTGGCAAGCTTGAGTCCCATGCCAGGCAAAAGAGTCCATCCTTGAGGATATAGTGATATTTTGTTAATTTCCAGAAAGATGATTATCATAATTGCCATCTAAAAGGTTTCACCCAGAAATGGATGGAAATAGATACAGAGACCCACAATAAAACATTAGGCAGACCTTTGGAGAATCCTGTAGAAGACAGAGATAAAGCATTGAAAGAGTCAGAGAGGTCAAAGACAACACAAGAAAACACAAAAAATCAGCTAACCTGAGGTATACAGACCCACAAATATTGAACCCGCAAATATTGTCAATATTGAAATATTGACAGCATACATATGACAAAATTAGGCCCTTTGAACATAGGTAGCAGCTCAGTCTTTTTGTGGGATTCTTAATAACAGAAGCAGGAGCTGTATCTGACTTTGTCAGCCACCTTTGGATGCCTTTCTGCTAACTTAGTTCTACTGCTGTTTCATATGCCAAGGAAGGCTGATATCCATGGGGGCACTCCTTTTTTTTTGAGAAGATTGGGAGGATAAAGGAATGGAGGATGGCAAGGAAGGCAGATGAGAGGGAGGAACTTGTAGTAGAGGAGAGAGAGGAATCAAAATACATTAATTAATTTTAAAAAATAAGTAAATACAATTTAGTAACTTAGATTATGTACTGGCTAGTCTTTTTCAAAATCACATAAGCTAGAGTCACCTGGGAAAGGGAATCTGTATTGAGAAATTGCCTGCAATTTACGTGTGGACAGTTCTATGGGGCATTTTCTTCATTGGGGATAGACGTAGGAGAAATGTCAGAGACGACTTTGTCTGGTACCAAGCCTAGATAGATGGGCTTGAGCTGTATAAGAATATTGATGGACTATGATCCTGGAAACAAGCCAGTAATCAATGTCCTTTCATAGTTTCTGCCTCAGTTCCTGCTCCTAAGTTTCTCTATTGACATCTTGTCCTGCCTTCCCTTGAATATGGACCATCACCTCTAAACTGAATTGAACTCTTTCCTCTCTAAGTTGGTTTAGTTCAGTGTTTCATCAAAGCAACAAAAAGCCCCACCATAACAAATTATATAATACAGTAACACTGCACTTGAAATTCAAACCTTCCCATTGGCTAGAAAATAAGTTTTCTAGCCTTAATTTTGTTCATAATATATCTGGCTTTGTTTAAGCATTCCTCAACCATTTTACAAATTGCTATAGAAGTCATCATGGCATAACTTGCGCTATTTAATCTTGTGTATTTTCCTGTTAGTTGGCAGCTTCTAACTCTTTCTGCTTTTTTTCATTACCAGACCTTTCACAGTTATTGCCAAAAAGCACATCCATTTGACTGCTTCATTGTAATTTTGTTCCCTCTGTCTTTATTACAGTTTGATCGCATTCTTACTCCTGTGGATTCCGCAATGTTAATCTCTATCTTTTCAGTGGTCTATTAACCTACAGATGACATTTTTTTTTCTCTCAACACCATCCAGAATTCACTATCTATTCATTTAGGCTCTCAAATCTCATCTTCTTTTGTTCATTAACAATCCCATGCTCTCCAATGATTTACGCTGAAAGTGTTAATTAGGAGACATTTCTATTATTGACTCTCACATTTTTCAAAAGCAAAATCTCAAATCAGAAATTCTTCACATAAACAAAAACCATAGATCTAGCGTTAACTAGAAATGGGAAATAAAGCATAAATACATCATGGAGAATATTTTCTCATTTTTATTTCAGTAAAATGGTAGAATATATGGCATGTATAAAAAAGACACTAACACACTTGCTCATCTCAATCATTGGTTATCTTTTAAGTTTTACAATTAAAGGAAAATTTTTTAAAATTTTTTTAAATTTTTACATTTTTGCCGGTGTGCAATTATTTTTTTTTTTATCAAATGAATATAATTGGGATTTTAAAATTTATTTATATCCACTATCTTACCATCTGCAAATAGTGATATTTTGACGTCTTCCTTTCCAATTTGTTTCCCCTTGATCTCCTTTTGTTGTCTAATTGCTCTGGCTAGGGCTTCAAGTACTATATTGAATAGGTAGGAAGAAAGTGGGCAGCCTTGTCTAGTCCCTGATTTTAGTGGGATTCGTTCAAGTTTCTTGCCATTTAGTCTGATGTTGGCTACTGGTTTGCTGTAGATTGCTTTTACTATGTTTAGGTATGGGCCTTGAATTACTGGTCTTTCCAAGACTTTTATCAAGAAAGGGTGTTGGATTTTGCCAAATGTTTCTCAGCATCTAATGAGATGATCATGTGGTTTTTGTCTTTAAGATTGTTAATATAGTGGATTATGTTGATGGATTTACATATATTAAACCATCCCTGCATCCCAGTGATGAAGCCTACTTAATCATGATGGATGATTGTTTTGATGTGTTCTTAGATTCCATTTGTGAGAATTTTATTGAGTAACTTTTCATCGATATTCATAAGGAAAATTGGTCTGAAGTTCTCTTTATTTTTTGGGTCTTTGTGTGGTTTAGGTATCAGAGTAATTGTGGCTTCATAGAATAAATTGGGAAAAATTTCTGTTTCTATTTTGTGAAATAGTTTGAGGAGAATTGGAGTTAGGTCTTCTTTGAAGGTCTGATAGAACTCTGCACTAAAGCCATCTAGTCCTGGGCTTTTGTTGGTTGGGAGACTATTAAGAACTGCTTCTCTTTTTTTAGGGGATATGAGACTGTTTAGATCATTAATCTGATCCTGATTTAACTTTGGTACCTGGTATCTGTCTAGAAAATTGTCCATTTTATCTAGCTTTTCCAGTTTTGTTGAGTATAGCCTTTTGTAGTAGGATCTAATGATGCCTTGGATTTCCTCAGGATCTGTTGTTATGTCTCCCTTTTCCTTTCTGATTTTGTTAATTAGCATACTCTCCCTGTGCCTTCTAGTGAGTCTGGCTAAGGGCTTATCTATCTTGTTGATTTGCTCAAAGAACCTGCTCCTGGTTTAGTTGACTCTTTGAATAGTTGTTTCCACTTGGTTGATTTTAGCCCTAAGTTTGATTATTTCTTGCTTTCTACGCATCTTCGGTGAATTTGGTTCCTTTTTTTCTAGAGGTTTTAGGTGTGCTGTCAAGCTCTTAAAGTGTGCTCTCTCTAGTTTCTTTTTAGCAGCACTCAGGACTGCATTCATTGTATCCCATAAGTTTGGGAATGTTGTGGCTTCATTTTCATTAAACTCTATTATTTTTTTCTTTATTTCTTCCTTGACCAAGTTATCATTGAGTAGAGTATTGTTCAGCTTCTAAGTCAACGTTGGCTTTCTATTATAAGTGACCTTAAAAATTCCACCAGAGAACTCCTAAACCTGAAAAACAGCTTTGGTGCAGTAGCTGGATATAAAATTAACTCAAACAAATCAGTGTCCTTTCTCTACACAAATGATAAAAATGCTGAGTAAGAAATTAGGGAAACAACACCCTTCACAAATGTCACAAATAATATAAAATACCATGCTGTGACTCTAACTAAGGAAGTAAAAGATCTGTTTGATAAGAACTTTAGGTCTCTTAAGAAAGAAATTGAAGAAGATCTTAGAAGTTGGAAAGATCTCCCATGCTCATGGATTGGCAGGATTAATATGTTAAAAATGGCTATCTTGCTGAAAGCAATCTACAGATTCAATGTAATCCCCATCAAAATCCCAACTCAATTCTTCACTGAGTTAGAAAGAGCAATTTGCAAGTTTATCTGGAATAACAAAAATCCTAGGATAGCAAAAACTATTCTCAACAATAAATGAACCTCTGGGGGAATCACCATGCCTGACCTCAACCTGTACTACAGAACAATTGTGATTTAAAAAAAAAAAAAGCATGGTATTGGTACAGTGACTGACAGGTAGATCAACAGAATAGAACTGAAGACCCAGAAATGAATCTACCCACCTATGCTTACTTTATCTTTGACAAGGTAGCTAAAACCATCCAGTGGAAAAAAAGAGAGCATTTTCAACAAATGGTGCTGGCACAACTGCAGGTTAGCATGTAGAAGAATGCAAATTGATCCATTCTTATCTCCTTGTATAAAGCTCAGGTCTAAGTGGAGCAAGGAACTCCACATAAAACCAGAGACTCTGAAATTTATACAGGAGAAAGTGGGGAAAAGCCTCGAATATATGGGCATAGGGGAAAAATTCCTGAACAGAACAACAATGGCTTGTGCTTTATGATCGAGAATTGTCAAATGGAACCTCATAAAAATTGCAATTGGGAGTTATTTTTCTATTGACTCAAACAAAAATATGTTTCATTTAAAGAAAGGAATCTTGAGATATATTGGTGTAATGGTTATAAAGATTTAGAAGAATATGTTTTGAGGAATAGATAATTGGCTTTGGGATATAATTTAGTGAAAAAATGACACAACTTGCTGATGTATCAGATGTAGTGTGTGTAAATGAAAAGCATCAAAGATGACTTTAGAAGTTTTAGTCCAAACCAGTGAATGTATAGCAGTACCACTTACTGAACTTGTAGTGGCTAATAAGGTGTTGGAACAGGGTGTGTCAATTAGCAAGTGTATTTCTTTAATATAACCCTTTGATTATTCTTAGCACATGTCAAAATATCAATCAATGATGATTATCAAGAAGGTGATGTCAACAAATTATAGAGCAGACTTAGAAGAAAGCTTTGTATTCTGGACTTCTCCTTGCTACCCTTTGCTTGTGATTTATATTAGCAGCATGTGAATGGTGGTGAAAGTAATTAACATCAGTAATATCTCCAGTAGTTTTACACGTTATGCAAAATACTTCTCTAGCATGAGTCTGTATCTGGCCACATTTCACTAAAGGAATATGATAAAGAACCCATGATATTTTGTTCTTTAATCTACTGTCCAGGGTATGCCAAGGTCACATCTATCATCTCATTTTCCACAGGAGACATGAACACCACAGGATTCCCAAAGAAGTTAGGACCTACTATTGACTGAATGCTAGGTCTTCCCACAGTTTCTCTAAGATATCTTCACAATATGCAGCAATACTTCCAACCACTTTCCATCTCTCATTCCCTAAAAGAGTCACCATCTTTATATCTGCACACTTCTAGGCCTTCTTGAGTCCCTTCCTATTATCACTCACTTGGGCATTTACTAAAATTTAATTCTTGGATAACTAATTCTATCTTCACGTCTGCTTCAGGCATCCAAACTAAACATAACAGAAGTGCATAATCAGATGTAATCCTGTTGAAGGCAATTAAAAAATCTCTCTGTACTAGATTGCTTATTGCTTTTGTATTACAGGATTTGAAAAGATTAAGTGATTCTTGTCATCCTCAGCTTTTACTTAACAGGCTTTTATCCTGTGCCTGATGTTTTGAGAAACAAATGATAAGGCCAAGTCCAGAATTAATGTATGTGTGTATGTACATATGAATGTATGTATGTATGTATGTATGTATGTTTGTATTTTCACCCTCTGTATTTAAATCAGTAAATAGTCAAATTATTTTAATAAATGTTTATAAAATGTCTAGTGTGTGAAAAACTTCACAATCTGTAAAGTCAAAGCTATTAAGAACAAGTAATTTTAAAATAATTGTTCTGTGATAAGGTTTTAGGAAATGTGCATTTATATACATCCATAAAGACAAACATTTTATATGCATATCTAGACATGTATATTTGCATGCATAAATATAGTTCTTTAAGTATATGTATACATGTGTATATGTATATATGTGTATAAAAATACATAGGTATGTCCCAAGAATTCATGTTAAGCATTAAAACCTCTGTGTGTGTGTGTGTGTGTGTGTGTGTGTGTGTATACATACTATGTGCATATGGGTGTTCACAGAGCCCAGAGGAAGGCTTCAGTCTCCTACAACTGCAGACAGTTTTGTGCCACCAGGCAGGTGTGCTGTGAACTAGTACATGCCTTCTGCAAAAATAACAAGTGTTCTTAACTAAGGTACCATCTCCTCAGTTCCCAGAATTTTTATTTTTGAAAGCGCTGCAGGTTGAGAAAATTGAGGCTTCAGTCCAGGAGATAGTTGAATGAGGGTGGGATCTAAGACTTCAACCTAAAAATGGTGATATATTAAGTAAGTTTACATTAGATTAAAAATCTATACAGAAATGAAATAAGTGAACTGCTTCCTTTAAGACAGAATATACACATATGCACTATTTATCTACTTACTATTCAATACAGTAGTCTTTCTCTGTGCCATTATTTAATTTTCTTCAGATCACACATAGTTATAGGCAGTTTTGGAATATAACCCATGGTTCCATTAAAAGAAGCAAGCAAACAAAGCCAAACACCTGTCCTTGTTTTCATGTGGATACGTGTTGTCTGCCTTGTCTCTGTTGCATCTGAATAGGATATTCTCAAAGCACAGGGAAAATAATCATGCACATCAATTAAATATATTTTGTTCTGGCCTGTAAATCTATGCACATCATATACAAACAGAAATTGACATTTTTTTCTCATTTCCCTTTGCAGGTAACCATCATTGGTTAATGATGACTGTGTATCTAATTTGTATTTTATAGACATAAATATTGTATTGTATTGTATTGTACTGTATTGTATTGTATTGTATTGTATACATGTGTATTTTAGAATTTTGTGCAAAAATCATTTGGGCCTGAAAATAGTCTCCATTGTTGGTTCCATAAGTATTCTTCTCAAAACAGTAAACGATGTCTCTACATTTGTTATAGTGTTGATTTAGCCTTTCCAACATAGAATGTTCTTCATGACTATTGACACAGAAATTTAACTGATCTTTATAGGGACCCTTGGGCCAATCAGTACTGAGGAATATATCTTGTTCACTCCTATATAGGTATATATATATAGTTTATATTACTTAGACAATCAATTCTTTCTCATGGATGTTACTGGATGTTATATAGTTAAAACCCTAAGCATGTTCCTTGGAAAAATACATAACTTAGATCTATGAAATTTAAGTGTATGTAACAATATCTTTCAGGCTCTTTCTTTGTTATGGAGAAGAAAGAACACAATGGATTCCAGTAGGCTTCTGGAAAGTCTAAAAATATTACAAAGAAAGCTCCACTGTAGGCCATATATTTATGAATATAGTGTTTGTACTTAAGAGAATTAGTTAATGGAGATGGCTGTGATTTCTAGAACGTTCCCTGCCTTATATCTCATCAGAAATGAAGCCATATGCATCCTTAAGAGGGTGGTAGTATATTTCCTATTGTCCAGATCAGAAAGTACATACACAATGACATTATGTGACTAACTCAGCCAATAACTGGAGTAACAAGTCTTAGCCCGGATGCTTCTACCCCAGAGCTGATAGGTACAAAACAGATAAGCAAATGAGTCTTACCTGTGCCATATGCATCTCTATTTGAGCCACACACAGGCTCAAATAAGTATTTTCAAGTTACCACAGAGACCAGTGGGCTCCCAAATCCTTGGAACTGGAGTTATAGGCATTTGTTCGATATTTGACATAGGTGCTAAAAAATGAACTCAGCTGTTTGGATGTATGTGCTCTTAGCCACTGAGTCATCTCTTCTGACCCTGTTCACTCCATGACACCTGTCTTAGGTACATTTTGAGAACATAAAGTTAGTCATTTTCTGGTAAAACTGTTTGATACATGATGTATCAAGAGTTGGTCTTATACATGGGGCCTGTTCTGTGCCAGCTGCTAAAATCTTTTTTTTTTTTTTTTTTTTTTTTTTGCAACAATGTCTTTTATTAGGCACAGAATTTTAAATGGTCTCTTCAATTTCTCCATATACAGGCAAAACTACGTGTGCCATTTAACTTACTGGAGCTTGCCAACTATCTAGAGAAGGACACTTATCCCCAACCTGCTTAACCAAGAGGCCAGTTCATCTGCCGACCCCCAAGGACATGAAAGTGAATGTGATAGACAGACTGTCCCCCGTCTGCACCTTCATTCACCACCATCCGATACCCACGTTTCAGGCCCAGATCTGCAGCACATTTCTTGCCCACAATCATTAAATGTCCTAGAAGACTTTCATCATCATCATCTGCTACAGAAATCTGGAATATATGCTTCTTGGGTATCACCAGAAAGTGTGTTGGTGCTTGAGGGGAGATGTCATGAAAAGCAAGACACCGGTCGTCCTCGAAGATGATCTTGGCGGGGATTTCTTTGCGGATGATCTTGCCGAAGATCGTGTCCGGGCTGGGCTACTTGAGCCTTGGCAATCTTGTCAGCCATTGCAGCCGCTCGCTGTCCTTCCCGCGCCGCGGCCACGGAGGGGAAGAGGAACCGCGGGAGCGCACGGAGACGGCCGGCTCGCGCCCTGTGTGCTAAAATCTTTAAGAACAAAAACCAGTATATGCCATGTCTGATCTGCATTGCATAAAATTTGCCTTATTACATAGTAGGGCAATTAAATATGACTTAGTAGATGTACACTTAATCAATATAGCTGGTTCTCTTAAGAACTATTTCTAGTGTCTATGAATTATACAATAAGCTTAGTGTCACTGATTATGAATGAAGACAGCTATAGCAAAAATCTAGATTCTTCATGTGAGAGAAAATCCCATGTGTGTGTGCTGGACACCCCAATCCAAATCTGGCTGCAGCTAGATTTTTATGAACTGAACCACACAAATTTAAAATAAATTATTTAAATATTTCAAAATGCAATGAACATATCTATATGACATTTGAAACAAACAAACAAACAAACAAACAAACAAACAAACAAGCAAACATCTCTGAAATGAAAACTCCGAACTGGGAATGGTGGTACACATCTGTAATACCAGAACTCAGGAAGGTAAGGCTGTAAGACCATGAGTTCCAGGTTTAGCTAACCTTCCATTTAAAATCTAGAAACTGGTTTACCCCTTTATCCAGAAGAGATTCTTCAGTTGGCTAAATAAAATATTTCACACAATTGAGGAAGTAAAACAGGTCAGGTACTGGCTGAGAGGGCTTTGGGGGGATCAAGGGAGGAATACACAAAACACACAAGTTTTAAGACAGTAAAAACATTCTGGAGGTACTATAAAACACACACACACAATTAAAAATTATATATGTCCAAATATAGTTTTGTTCACATGAAACTTTTCAAAAAGTTTTAAGACATTCAACTTTTGATTTTTTAATCTTTTTTTTATATATTTACTTATTTTAAATTCCAGATTTTATTCCCCTTCTAGTACACCCTCTGTCTGTCCCACACCCCATACATCCTCCCCACCACCCATCCCACCAGACCTCTAAACTCCCTTGGGAGTCCAGTTTCTTGAGGTTTAGGTGAATTTTCTCTGACTAAACCCAGACCGGCAGTTCTCTTCTGAATATGTGTTGGGGGGCCTCATATCAGCTGGTCTATGCTGCCTGATTGGTGGTCCAGTGTTTGAGAGATCTTGGGGGTCCAGGTTAATTGAGACTGCTGGTCATCCTACAATGTTGCCCTCCTCCTCAGCTTCTTCCAGCTTTTCCCTAATTCAATCTCAGAGGTCAGAAGCTTCTGTCCATTGGTTGGGTGCAAATATCTGCATCTGACTCTTTAAGCTGCCTGTTGGGTCTTTAAGAGTGCAGTCGTGATAGGTGCCCTTTTGTGAGCGCTCGATAGCTTCAGTAATAGTGTCAGATCTTGGGTCCTCCCCTTGAACTGGATCCCACTTTGTGCCTGTCACTGGATCGTCTTTTCCTCAGGCTCTTCTCCATTTCCAACCCTGTAATTCTTTCAGACAGGAACAATTATGGGTCTGAGTTTTAAGAGTGGGATGGAAACCCCATCCCTCACTTGATGTCCTGTCTTTCTGCTGGAGGTGGGCTCTACAAGTTCCCTCTCCCCAATGTAGGGCATTTCATCTAAGGTCTTTCCCTTTGAGTTCTGAGAGTCTCTTACCTCCCAGGCTTCTAGTACACTTTGGAGGGAAACCCCAACCTCTTATCTCAGGAGGTTGCCTGTTTCCATTCTTTCTGCTGGCCTTCAGGACTTTAGTCCTTTTCCCCACCCAATACCTACGTAAGATTTGTCTAGGTTTACTTATGCCCATCCTGGCTGTATCTGTTTCCCTTGAGAGAACAGTCCTGTGCATCATTCAGTGATAACATGAGCCCATTTCTCTGTCTAGATTTTTTTTTTTTAATAACACCTGACAACATGCTCACCTATCGAGAAGTATATCAGTGGGAGTGGTGGCACACGCCTTTAATCCCAGCACTTGAGAGGCAAAGGCAGGCAGATTTCTGAGTTCGAGACCAGCCTGGTCTACAGAGTGAGTTCCAGTACAGCCAGGGCTATACAGAGAAACCTTGTCTCAGAAAAAAAAAAAAAAAAAAAGCCAGGCAAGGCAATGGTGGCACACACCTTTAATCCCAGCACTTGGGAGGCAGAGGCAAGCAGATTTTTGGGTTCAAGGACACCCTAGTCTACAGAGTGAGTTTGAGGACCGCCAGGGCTACACAGAGAAACCCTGTCTTGAAAAACAAATACAAAACAAACAAAACAAAACACCCAAGAAAAAGAAAAAGAAATTTTTGTGAATGCACACACGTGAACAGTATCCTGTATTGATATTTATGAACAGAAGTTACTGTTTCCAGTTATTTTACAGGACTCTGTAAGGCCATCTTAACTTGCAAATGATTATGTAAAAAGCCAAGGTTTTGTTGAAAACTTAACAGTAGAATGCGGTGTTTGTTAGACATACGGTAAACAAGCAGGCTCAAAATCACACAAAGATGTTCATTGAGTAACAGATTCTGCTAGAAGCTTTCAACCAACTCTGCCTACCAAAAGCTATGCTCTGAAGGTTATGTACTTTCCAAACTACTTCCATCTTAAATATAACTAATTAAAAGGCAAGTAAAGCTTTAACTGTCTTTACTTAGCTTTATCTTCAATGCTGTTGACACACACACACAAACCCACTTCAATATGCTCATAAAAATCACATTCCATGTTTCTCATTACTGCAAACACTTCTTCAGAAACTAGATTAATCATCTTTCCTTGACACATTTGCCAGAACTCTGAAATGGAAGGGAAGACATGCCTGAAGAGCAGCATAGGCAAGATCTGAGTCCAAGAGTGTTCATTTCTGTTTCAAATCTTTCTGGAAACCTTTTCCATGGTTTCTGTGTGCAAGAAATAGCTGAGAAATTTTTATCTCCACCCCCTCAAATAACACAGTTCATCTGCTTCCCTTTTTTATACAAATAGGAGAGAAGGAAGCTGTCCGTGATGATCTGTAGAGAGTAGGTGTGTGTGAGAGCTGCTATTTGAACGGTGGTGTAGGGGCTGATGTCACGATGGCTTCCCACACAACAATATGGGAAACCACATTAGCAGCAGGAATCCCAGTTGGCAGAATTGCCCATGTACCTGCTAAAAAGACAGTTATTTGAGTCAGACATCCTTAGGTCACCTTTGAGAAGTCAGTTATTTTTTTTTTTTAAATCTTAAGTGATGCATAGTTCCTAAAATGGACTACAATATTCCAAAGTCTTTAAGAAGTACAGTGTGATAGAACAATAAAAGACTATTATACATGTCATTACTATGGCTATGTTATCACAGACATGTCAGTCTTCCAGCAGAAATTGAAAATGGTCAGAAAGTCAGAGTTCTATTGGGCAGTAAGGAATCTGAAAAACAAGTAATAAATAAATTAAATTGTCACAAGCTGACTAGAAGAAATACTTGGCAAGAAATGGTGACTTCAAGGAAGCTTGTAAGTCATTGCTGGTAGGGCTGTACTGTTATTACAGATTCTCCTAAGAATTGTGAAAGGGGGATCATAAATTCAGGATGAGGATCTTCCTGAGACCCTTTCTCAAAAGGAACTGAAAATTAAGTAAAATAAACAGGCCTGTGAATGTAGTTCAGTTGTAAAGCACTTACATAACATGTGTGAGTCTAAATTCAATCTTCAGTACCATGCACATGCATGCACATGCTGAATACATGTGGTATGTATGTCCACCTACACATACCCATAGGAAGTGCTACCCTGGATTCTGACTGGACCAAGATGGCCTTGGCATTTTGTGTTTGGAGTATTAAGATGAAAGTATCTACCTGTAATAGCTGATGACATTTTATCAGGAGTGGTAGACATCAATAAGTGGTAGACATCAATCCTTCAATGACTTCCAGGGGTACTGCTCACTTATATGCTTATTCCATAATGAAAAAGACTATAAAAACCCTCAGTGACTTTACAATATGTCCTGAGATAATCTTCCTAAGACCAGCATTCTGCTCTAAGGGGGAATTACTAAGATGAGTGTCACTTGACCTTTGCTATCAAGTACACGTCTATATACACTATATATATATATATATATATATATATATATATATATATATATATAGAGAGAGAGAGAGAGAGAGAGAGACCTAGTAACATATACTCTTTATAGGCATGCTACCTCCTATTTTTTGCTATATTACAACATAGAAATTTGTCAGATGTCTGTCTCATTCCTACCTTAGCCATACGCTGGCTGTTACTATGAGAAAAGTTGCCAGGTCATTCTGACCCAGTCAATTTATCTGGTATAACAATAAAGTTCCAATAAATCCATTTCTACATTACTTCCATGTGCTCAAATATTCCTTGGTGGTTATTCTTTTGGAAGTTTTTCTTGGAGTTGAGCAGAGCTCACTCCTATACTAGGACCTATCCAGGTTTTAAACATAGTGGTGTTCAAGCTTTTTCTTTATCAAACATCTGAGTTTAAAACAAGCAAACAAACAAATCCACTTCTAAAGATGCTCAGTAAATAGAGAAGTTTCCCATTAAGTATATGTTCATTTATTAAATAGGGGCCTGTAACTTAAATTGGTGGCCATCCTTTTTGTTTTAGTGTATAAGTTTGAAGAAATACATGGTGTCACGGAGCTATCATTTTAATGATTGATTTGACCATCCTAAAAATTGTATATTCTATGGATTCACCCTTTCTTTCTTTACCCTGATCTTTTTGCAGCTAGAGACATTTAGAGTGGATATAATGGTAGCCACTCTAAAGGGGCTTTTATCTTTTCAAAAATTTCCCATTTGGAATCAAACTGTATGTAACATTTCCAGACTTCCTTCTTTAACTTAGCAGTAAGTACTAATTGTGACTATCCATGCCCTATAGCTCATCTCTTTGGATAAAATATGCTCTGGTGCTGATGGACTAGTTTGGCTTTCTATTCACTTGTTGACAATCAGTTTGGCTCCTATAGGTTCACATGTTGGAGCACATGGTCCTGCATTAGCAGCATACTTTGTTGGGGCAGCTGTGTTACCAATGGGTGAACTTTGAGGTTCAAAATTCTCCCACCATCTTCAATGAACTTGTTTCCTTTTTATTGGGACATCTATATGTCCAAAATAAATGCTGTCTTGTTTAAATATATGTTGTCTTGTTTGTGCTATTTTATTAAATCAGTAGAAAATTTACAAAGACAAAGGCTATCTTGAATACTTCTGAGTTTGGCTAATTATGAATAAAGTAATCATAACTCTGTTTGTAAAGAGCAATTTTATTGTAAGTGCTTGTAAACTGTATGAGGGTCATCAAGACTGCCTTCAAAAATACTGCAACACTTTTCATTTCCAACCGAGTAAATGAGCTCCTCTCACTCTTTATGTGTAGTATATCCATTACTGTTATTAAAATGTTGATTGTCTCAGGGATGGTTAGTGCTATTGTAATATTTGCATGTTGTTTAAGCTAACCCTGATTTAATGAGATCAAACAATTCTTAACAGTGGTTCATCTTTGAACAGACACTGAAGTCAAAGGGGACCCGTTGGTTAGGTCCACATCCCATGCTCTTCTCTCAAGTGGTGTCTACAAAAATAGTTAGTCATTTGCAGATACCAAACTCACTAGACAGAAGTTATATATAATTCAACAAGAAAGAGTACCAAATGACATAGTGACAAACATACCAGGTACCCACAAAAATGGAAACAACTTTCTTGATCAGATATAATTATTTTAAAGGCAGCATTCATATTTAAAGCATTTTAAGGTAGATATAAATTTTATGTTACAAGAGCCAAGAAAAGAACCTCCATACATGTTGAGTGGAGGCTGGAATAAATGGAAATGTGATGTACACTTTATGAGTTTTGAAGAAATGTAGAGAAAAACAGATTTATTTTCAATATTAATTCTGTATGGTCCACATTGATTCATGAGTATATTTAGCCTCTTTCTGTGTGAAAGTTATCACACAGTGGAAATGAAATAAATAACACCCTAGAGGTCTTTTACAATTTAAATTAAGCTATTATTCAATGTAATTACTAGAACTGAATGTTTTAAAGTTTCTCTAAATAAGAACTATGGAGGTTGTTTATTCTACAAGATGGTTCATTGCACAATTATGAATAGTCAGCGATGATCATAGTGTATGTTTTACTTGAGAATATATTTTTGGCAATGAATACACAATGCCCATTAATTTAATCAAAGGCTTTTTACATCTGTTGATTCAATAAATGTTCTTTGAAATTGAATACATTGGCCAAATAATAAGCTGCCAACTTAAAATGCAAATGATGGATCCAGATTTTGTACAGGAAAGAGTACAGAGCACCTATATGTCAAATGATTATAGTTGCTGTCAGGAGTTATAGATGTGACCTAGATAGCAAAAAGCAGAGTTAATGTAAATATTTTAATTTTAAGATGAAATATGTCCAATGATTGATTTATTCTCTTGTTTAATATTAGCAAATCTTAAGCCATGTGGTATCTGACATTTTTAAATGTGGTTTTTACAGTCAGCTTGATCCACTGAGAACAGTTCAAGAAAACAATTTATAATTCTAAAATATTCCAAAGACTTAATTCAGTAATAAATACAGACTGAACTCTCTTCTACATTGACTCTGTAAAAATCATAGAATTATTATGAAAAGAAATCAAATGTATCGTAGACTGTGGTTATTACATTGAAAGACCTGTACTTCTTTTATCCAAAGCTTTCATAACTTTAGTGGTTGGTAATTTAAAAAAAAAAAAAAGTTCACTAGAAAAATAAGAAAAAGACAATGGTTTATGCAAAGGACATATATTTTCCATAAGTCATGAAACACTAAATATAGAAATTTCATTTACATCTTCCTAAATTATTTACTGTAATAACATGACAGGACTAAGAGAAAAATCCAACTGATCAAAGAATCCCTGTAGAGCCACCCACCACATAAGCCTAATGTGCTCCCCTTGGATTTGAAAGGAGACAAACTAGCTTTTTATCTGTTTTTGTAACAGCCAACACAAGACAAAGAACCAACAACAAGACTGAACTTAGTTAAGCTTGCTCACATTTTTTCAGGTGTCCTGAGACATATTAAACTGTGATGTAAGCTTTCATCTAACCACCAGATTCTAATGATACTATGAATCAAACCCATTCATTTTTCATTTACCTAGCCATTGCTTTTGTCATTTTTATTATTCTATCACCATTATTTCATTTCCATGCAACTTTGAGACAGTCTGTTGGTACATGGCCAAGAAAATCAAATCCAGCATGTATTCTGTATTTCTGTATCCAATCTGTATTTTTGTTCTATGTTGATTTTTCTTCTTAATGTACAAGAGAACAAATGCACACTCTGGATTGAAGTAAATGTTTTTAATGACAAAATTTATCAGGCATGGATTAAACTACTGGAAGAGCTTATTTGGATCAGGGAGTTTCACTATAGGTAGAACAATTTGCATAAGGATGAGCAATAAATGGTCTTGCACCTATTTAATCATTCTGACCTTTATTTCATCATCTTCAAAACTGAAAAAGCAAAGCAAATGGTGAAGTAAAGACAGAGACTTAGCTCATACAGCCACTGATTTTCAAAACATAACTGATCCATCATTGTGGACTGATACTTTACCTTTTTTTAAAAGAAGAAAGTTCGATTTCAGTACCTAAAATAGTTGCCAATTGTTCTCTAGACTCTCGACTCTTTCTTGATGTAGCTCCTGGCCTTTGATTCTTTGTCGAAAATGAGATAATACTTTCTTCTGGAATGCTGGATTTCAGAAGTTTTCAGTGGTGAATACCACATAGCAGCTCTCTCTCTCTCTCTCTCTCTCTCTCTCTCTCTCTCTCTCTCTCTCTCTCTCTCACACACACACACACACACACACACACACACACACACACACACACACACACATATGGTATTTCCCAAAGGATTCACTCACAACTGATATTTGCCAACATTTATTTATTCAGTTTGATCCCAAGATGAGAGACATTATTATTTGAAGTACAGATATAGGTCTCATTATTTCTTTTATTCAGAAGGGGGCACACTTGTGCTTTTAATAGTAGATGTATTCAGAGCTTCCACTGTATGAAATGTTTGGAGACTGATGCAGAGGACAGAACTTCACTCTGTTACCATGGTCCCGTAAAACATGTATGCATGGCAATGTTATACATTCTATAAAGAAAAACTGCAAACTTAATTTTTTCTCCATTTATCTCAATGTTCAGAATTTATTAAGTTGAAATCTTTGCAGCTTTCTCTGACAATTATCAGAGCAATTAACTTTACTCTTCATGCCGATATCAGTGCTCATGGAACTAGGATCCTTTGATGACTTTAATCTCTGAATTCATCATCCTGACATACTTCAAAGCACTTTTCCCATTGGTGTTCATTAAAAATACATCATCACCCAATGGCAGGATGATACTGACTCATTTGGAGGAAGAAGACATTATCTGACCTTCTCTCAGTCCTTCTTTCACTAGGATATTCACTGAGTCATGGCCTTCTTTGGATGATATTAGCTGAAAGAAGAATCATGATCATTTTGGAATTATATTATCTGAAGAAAGCATTTACATTGAAAGTTTTGATAACCACAGTAACACTGAACCTAGTATTGTCACACCAAACATAATTAAAATATTTGATAAATACTAAAGTCCACCCAGGCAGTGATAGCCCATGCCTTTAATCCCAGCACTCTGGAAGCAGAGGCAGGTAGATCTCTGAGTTCTAGTCCAGCCTTGTCTACAGAGTGAGTTCTAGAAAGCAGAGAAACTCTTTCTCAAAAGAAAAAAATGAAGAGTAATAAAATCTAAACAGTTTAAATCATATTTAAGTATAGCTAAAATTTGGAATGACTTTAGTAAAGATCAATGGAATAGGATCAAAGACCCAGAAACGAATCTACACACCTATGGTCACCTGATCTTTGACAAGGGAGCTAAAACTATCCAGTGGAAAAAAGACAGCCTTTTCAACAAATGGTGCTGGCACAACTGGCTGCTATCATGTAGAAGACTGGGAATTGACCCATTCTTATCTCCTTGTACTAAGGTCAAGTCTAAGTGGTTGAAGGACCTCCACATAAAACCAGAGACACTGAAACTTATAGAGGAGAAAGTGGGAAAAAGCCTCGATGATATGGGCACTGGGGAAAAATTCCTGAACAAAACAGCAAAGGCTTGTGCTGTAAGATCAAGAATTGACAAATGGTACCTCATAAAGTTGCAAAGCTTCTGTAAGACAAAAGATACTGTCAACAGGACAAAAGGGCCAGCAACGGATTGGGAAAGGATCTTTACCAATCCTAAATCAGTATCCCCTGACTATAGGTTATATATATTTCTTGAGTTCTTCCACCTGTGGTCTTTTAGTTTATAGGGGTAATTTTTCACCCCGTGTCTCAATTTGTTAGAATTCTCAACTGAGGAATACCGAATGGCTGAGAAGCACTTGAAAAAATGTTCAACATCCTTAATCATCAGGGAAATGCAGATCAAAACAACACTGAGATTCCACCTCACACCAGTAAGAATGGCTAAGATCAAAATTTCAGGTGACAACAGATGCTGGCGTGGATGTGGAGAAAGGGGAACACTCCTCCATTGTTGGTGGGAATGCAAGCTAGTTCAACCACTCTGGAAATCAGTCTGGCGGTACCTCAGAAAATTGGACATAGTACTACTGGAAGATCCTGCAATACCTCTACTGGGCATATATCCAGAAGATATTCCATCTGGTAACAAGGACACCTGTTCCACTATGTTCATAGCAGCCTTATTCATAATAGCCAGAAACTGAAAAGAACCCAGATGTCCCTCAACAGAGGAATGGATACAAAAAATTTAGTATATGTACACAATGGAGTACTACTCAGCTATTAAAAACAATAAATATATGAAATTCCTAGGCAAATGGATGGATCTGGAGGCCATCATCCTGAGTGAAGAAACTCATTCACAAAAGAACTCACATAACATGTACTCACTGATATGTGGTTATTAGCCCAGAAACCTAGACTACCCAAGATACAATTTACTAAACACAGGATACTCAAGAAGAAGGATGATCAAAATGTGGACACGTCACCCCTTCCTAGAATTAAGAACAAAGCACACATGGAAAGAGTTAAAGAGATCATGTGTGAAGCTGATTCCAAAGGATGGACCCAATGACTGCGGCTGCCAGGGATCCTTCCCACAATCAGCCACCAAACATAGACACTATAGCATATGCCAGCAAGATAGTGCTGAAAGGACCCGGCTATAGCTGTCTCGGGGGAAAATATACCAATGCCTTGCAAACATGGAGGTGGAAGCTCACGGTCAGCTATTAGATGGAACACAGGGTTCCCAAGGAAGAAGGAGCTAGAGAAAGTACCGTTCCTCGACTTCCCCAGAAGTTGGGATATCCACCTTCTTATTGGTACTTGATTGATCATGGGGGACTCGAGTACAGAGATCGACGTATATATCTTCTCCTACCGGATCAACCGGTACATTGGGAAGAGAGGCCCCTTGGTCATGCAGACTTTATATGCCCCAATACAGGGGAACGCCAGGGCCAAGAAGTGGGAGTGGATGGGTAGGGGAGCAGGGCCGGGAGAGGGGAGGGTATAGGGAACTTTCTGGATAACACTTGAAATGTAAATGAAGAAAATATCTAATAAAAGTTGAAAAAAAAAGAAATACCATTAATCTTTATAAAAACATGCATTCATTTTTATATTTTAATATATCAAATGCTTTTATATTTGACATATAAAATATTCCCATTGGAATATACAAATCAACCTGGTCATTAGGCACTCACAATAAGGCATACAATTCTCATTTAATTCTTAGTGTTTGTAGAAAATCTAATTAGTATTTTCTATAATCTGTCAAAATGTATGCTACAGGAAATGGAATTTTAGAGTGATCTGAAGAACTGGAATTATTTTAAGCCATGATAAAACCCTCCCTGTTCACTCTCTCATCTCAGAGAGTTTATATGTCTCATTTCTTCAACAAATTCTAACTCTTTTGCCCTTCAAGTAGGAATACTTAGGGTAGATGATGTTGATAGAGATGTAAATTAGTATGACAATTGTTCATCTGAATCTGGTATTGTACATACTTTGGCTAGGTATTTAAGGTCTTTCTTGGAGACATAATCCTATGAAGAGATAACTACAATAACACACTGATTGCCATGATGCTTAAAGTAGCAAGAAGTTCATCACCATGTGAACACCAGTCAAGGAGAACTAATTAAGTAAATCCTGGTAAAGTCCTTCAAATGAAAGGCTCATAACTTTAAATGCCTTAACATTATGAATATTACTTATCATAAAGAGGCAAAATATTTAGTAAATTGAAAAAGATATATGTATGTATGTTCCAGAATAGCTAATGATATGAGCGATAAATATGTAATTATATGGTTATAAAATGAATGCCTGAATTATATCCTTCAGAAGGTTGTCTTAACATCCTGGTTTATTTATCTTTTATATAATCTAACAGATGATATCTACTGTTTTACAATAGATATTCTTGCTACATATTAGGTAGAATGTACTACCCTTCAAGTGCATCTGGAAAATATAACAGAAGTGACTTTTGTACCCATTTATCCTTGAAATCAGATTTCTTGACTTTTCACAGGGAATAAGAATGAATGCAGATTTTAAGCATATAGTACTAATCAGTTATGTAATTTTCAGTGAGGGAGAATGGAGGAGTCAACAAGTATGAATTTCAAGGCAGGAGCTAGAGACATTTTCTTCACCACCATGTAGAACTTTGCTTTTTACTATAAGTTATTATTCTGAGGAAGTTGGACCATATCATTAGCAGGATCTTTTCTTGTTCTGACCTGGAATAATTCCATGCATAAAATTAATTTGGCCTTCACACTTTTACCAAATGTGTTGTGGTACTCAAACTGCAAGGTGAATCACTC
This sequence comes from Mus minutoides, assembly GCA_902729485.2. Lineage (NCBI taxonomy): Eukaryota > Metazoa > Chordata > Mammalia > Rodentia > Muridae > Mus > Mus minutoides. The sequence goes on along the minus strand of LR749822.1, from coordinate 156,153 downwards.
CCTCCTGCTTCCTAGGAGTCGAGCATCCATATCACAGAACTGCAGAAATCAGGCATGCATACCAGCCTTATGTTTTTCTTTATCAAACCATGAAAGAATTCATCAGTTGTCAGTTTCTATGAGAAAGGACTGTGCAGATCTTCATCCCAGATTAAGGAGGAGTAAAGCAAATGTTCACAGGAGGCATAATAAATAGAAGCTTCCAAGGGGTTTTGGAGGATTTTGTCCATTAACTGACTCATAGTTAAAAGTCTCAGGGTCAAAGCAATGGTACAACTTATCATTGTGATCACCAAAATTTTGGCCTTCATCCTTCATCTCCTGTTCTTCCATGATGGCAATCTCTGTAAGAAAGTTACCCTCATGTCTACCATTAAATGTCTTACCATTAACCTCTAATTCTTAATACCAAGTTGTCAAAGTCCGTGAATGTTCGTTAAGTAACAATGGTACCATTGACTCAAAAACTAAGTGCTTCTCTGTTTGAAGGAACAGATGTTTGCCTACATTGCATGATAAAAATTAGTCATTCAGTATGTAGTAATTTAGTAATTTGGGTGGAACAGAGTAAGTTACTCTCTGTTTCTACCTGTGAATTTTTTCATCTACTCTATGGGTAAGTTAGACTTCAAGCCATTACGCCCCCCAGAGTTTTGTCTCTAGTTGCATATGTAGCATAGGATGGCCTTAGTTGGCCATCAATGGGAGGAGAGGCCCTTGGTCTTGCAAAGATCATATGCCCCAGTAGAGGGGAATGCCAGGGCCAGGAAGCAGGAGTGGGTAGGTTGGGAAGAAGGGCAGGGGAAGGGTAGAAGAGGCATTGGGGATAGCATTTGAAATGTAAATGAATAAAACATCTGCCGCACACCCACACATGTCTGACCGGCAGAGATGGTGGGAATAAACGACAGGGGACACCAAGGTGATTTCAAGCAGCTTGCCTTCGCAGCTTCTGCTTTATTCTGCTTCTCTCTCTCAGGTTTCACACAGCTGCAAACGTTCACTCACTCACTCTGCTCTCTCCTACGCTGGCTGGCTAATACTGGTGCTGCTCTCCTCATCTAGTCTCTCTCTGCTATGCTGGTCTCTGGTCTCTGGCCCCTCATCTGGGGCTGCCCTCAATTTATATTTCCATTCTCATGCCACCTCACACCACCCAATCATAAACGCACACATCCAAGGCAGCATGTAGGACTGGCTGATAGAATGGTATCGCAAGATGTTGCACTAATCTCTCCAATGAATTACGTGCACTGCTTTTACTGAGCATGACTGAGACTGGGATAAACAAGCAAGGTCACAGGGCTTAGCATAGAGCCAGGCGCCATCTTTGGCCCATGCGGCCGCACCCGCTCCCCACAAATATCTAATTAAAAATCATATATACTACTTTTCTTTTCAGTGCAAATATGGGATGATCTTGTATCTCTATGTGTGGTATTTCATTGTTAGGAAATTTAATTTTGTTTTCAAGTTATATGTTAATTAATAACATAATTAACAAAATTATCCACATATGTGCTGTGGTAAGAAATTTGGGAAAGGGATGCACAGGAGAGAAATGCCTATAGATGCTGGAGAGAGGTTCCAGATCCCCTGAAGCTGGAGTTATAGGATCCTGTGAGCCACTCCATGTGGGTGCTGGAAACCAAACTTTGAACCATAAGCCATCATCAACCCAGATCCTGGGCCATGTTTTCTTATGTTCCCATCTTTTTCTCATCTACATATTGAATCTGAACATTTTCTTCCACTCTTCCCATGCAAGTTTAGAAGCCCATCAACTTTTAGTCAACCTTAACATTTTTCTTAGCTGCTTTTTCTCTATTGTGGCATTTCTCCCATAGGGTCCTTTCATCCCATGTGTGGAAACTCATAGTGTGAAAAACTTCAAAAACTGTTTAGGTCATTCCACTGTCATACATAATTCTTTACTGTCTGCAGCAGTTTGAATAAATTCAGTTTTCTTAATGTGGCTTGTAGGGTCCTTTATGGTCTGTTTTGGGTGTACCTACATTGTTTGGAATTCTTCTTCTCATAGTTGGTCAAGATTGTTTCTGACCAAGCCGGGTGTGGTGGTGCATGCCTTTAATCCCAACACTCAGGAGGCAGAGACAGGCGGATTTCTGAGTTAGAGACTAGCCTGGTCTACAAAGTGAGTTCCAGGACAGCCAGGGCTACACAGAGAAACCCTGTCTCGAAAAACAAAACAAAACAAAACAAAACAACAAAAAAAAAGATTGTTTCTGACCAGAGGACATAGCATGATGACTCTCACCTCAGGGCTTTGTACTTGTTCTTTCTTTATAGCACCTATTCCATGTGATCATGCTAGCTGTAGCATCTCTAAGGTCACCCATTCTCCAAATAGCTCATTGCCTTGTTTTCTATCCTTCATTATAACATTCACTGCTATTGGATAGATAATGACGATGCTATGAATATTATGGGATATTATTGATTATTATTATTTAATACACCTTTTCTCTTTCCACTCATATATACTCTTTCTAAGGACAGGAACACAGTCTCTCTAGATTATTATTTTGTTCTTGTTTCAGACAACAGTGGTAGACACAACTGTCAGGAGATAGGCATATTCTAGTTGCTCCAGAATGATTGCTTCTGATTTCAAAAGGACTTTTCCCTCCAGGTTAAACCCCCTTTCCTGAGACTCATGGCCTAGTCATACTCATCTCTATGAAAAGTATGTAAGGCTATAATGGAATGCTACCAAGTGTGAAAGTATCAGCCTCCCAGGGATATTAAAAATAAAATGAGATTGTAAATATTAAAGACAATTTCTCAGGGAAAAGAAAAAAGCACAGTATGAATGGTGACTCACATTCTACAGATGAAAAACTATTGTCATCTCACAGCCACTTGAGGGTAGAGTCCCATCAGAGCATCAGGAAAATGCTTTTACATAGGCTCTTCCACTTCAAAATGAGTATCCCTTACACAAGAAATACAAGAGTTCCTCTTGATGTTCTCCTGAGCTGGCCTACCTTAGGGCAGGTGCTTCTCAAGCTAGCTAAGGCCAAAAAAGGGCTTACTTTCCTTCCTTCAACATCTTCCTCCAGAGAGACTAGGATCATCCTGCAGTCCTATATGCATCCACTATCTCATTTTATACAGTGCTAAGGATCAAACTGAGACCCTCTGGTATGCAAGACTGGCTCTCTACTCACTGGGCTACATCAAAAGAACCAATGATATCTCTTGAAAGTAAAGAAAAGAGACATCTACTCTTTGATAGAAATGTCTTGGGGAGCAATAAAAATAGCCTGTGGGAATATAAGATGGAAAATTCCAAATATGAATCTAGCCTCTGGCCCAGAAGGTAAGGGAATAAAATACTTATGAGGTTTAATGGGAAGCAATAGAAAAGTAAATAGGTTTGTGAATAAATGTCTCAAACTTTCTGCTTAGGTTCTGATTTCCCATTCACAAAACTTTCCTACCCTGAGGGTAACAATTTTTAACTTTACTTTCATTAAAAAAAAGGCCAATAATTCATATTTCCCCTTTTTCCTGTTTTCTTAATAAATGAAAGTGTGTAGTATGATTCACATGAATTCTATCATCAATAAATATAATGTGTTGGTATTATAGCTTCTTACCATCTCAAGATTTTACTAGTGCAGAAATTGATACTGACTGGTACATTAGTATATTGAGTTATACTATGTATTTGTAAATAATCCATAAGTTCAGCTATAAATAGTCCAGTCTCTATGTAATGTGCTTTCATTTAATTTACACTTAAGTAGTATCTAATTGTGTATTTGTTCATTTAAGCATATATGCATGCACACGCAACAAGACAGACACATATATGCACACGCGCGCGCACACACACACACACACACACACACACACACAGAGAGAGAGAGAGAGAGAGAGAGAGAGAGAGAATACACTTCAGTGCTATAGCAAGAAATAAGGAAATAATAGGTCTTATGAAATAACTTTTACACATACTTAGTGACCAGAGATGCTGAGTGACTTTTTGAGATGTATTTGAAATATAAGAGTGAAGAGTTTTCATTTCCTTAGAAACAACACCATGGCTTGTACATGGTAAACAGATCTGAAATAGTCTTGGCCCTAATGCTTAATGTTATGCTTATTCTAGTGAATTGTTTCACTTTCACTTCCTGTTTTTAATCCAATATGATACATCCCATTTTTTGTCCAATGTTATCCATTGATGTCTGAGGTGATTTAGTCATAATAATGTTAGTGAGTTGTTCTTGGTGTTCATGAAACACCTGCAGAATGAAGCACCTGCAGGATGAAGCCTGTGTAAAGAACTCAAAAATTGATCATGCTGTAGCCTCACAATAATCAGAACAAAGAGGGTAATCATAGGTATTATTTACATTGGAAAGATGATGACATCTCTATTCATAGAGATGTAATATACACGTTTCCACATCCAGGAAGTGAGACCAAGAATGAGGTTCTAATTCCATGCTTCAAGAACTTGAAAATTCTCACCTTCTTCTTGATACCAATGCCAGATATAAAAAATAAAATCTTCAACTTATCATAACAATTTCAATTTATATTTTGTGCTTTTTTAAAAAATATAATATTTTATTAAATTAGTAGACTAAAAGTATGTCCACCATCCCATACCCATGCAATATAATAGTGTTTCTTCCAACACACCATTGGGAACTCTTTTTCTGACCCTTACATTTGCAGTAGTTTTGTGACTTGATTGCAGAATAAAAGGTAACAGAAGCAAAGCTATAGAGCTAGTGGCCTATATCAAAGAACCACTTAAGCTAAAAAGATACTGTAAGATAGGAGCAGATGTGGGCAATAGTTGCCACTCAATCTCCACTAGAAGTAGATCTACCCATGCTAGCTAATGTGACTAATTACAGATATTTAAGCAAGACTACTAAAAGTCAATGGGTTCGTGCAGATGAGCTGAGAAAAAAAAAATTGACTTGAGAAATGTAGATCAAATAATTACATTTGGGTTATAATACAGAACTAATACAAATAACATTTTATTTTTATTTTAAGAAGAGAGAACCTGGGGATCCTTCTCATATGCAGCCAACAAACCCAGACAGTATTGCTGATGCCAAGAAGTGCTTGCTGACAGGAGCCTGATATAGCTGTCTCCTTAGAGTCTCTGCCAGAGCCTGACATATACAGAAGAAGATGCTTGCAGCCAAGAGTCAGACTAAGCAGGATTTTACAATGCAGGAATTAGAGAAAGGACTGAAGGAGCTGAAGGGGTTTGCAACCCCATAGGAAGAACAACAATATCAACCAACCAGACCTCCCCAGATCACTCAAGGACTAAATCACTAACCAAAGCCTACACATGGAGAGATCCATGGCTCCACCTATATATGTAGCAGAGTATTGCCTTATCTGGTATCAATGGAAGGGGAGGCCCTTGGTTCTGTGAAGGCTTGATATCCCAGTGTAGTGAAATGCTAGGGTGGTCAGGCAGTAGTGGGTGGGTGGGTGGGTGGGTGGGTGGGTGGGGAAGCTTCCTCATAGAAGCAGGGGAAGGGGTATGGGATAGGGGGTTTGTGGAGGGGAATTTGGGAAGGGAGCCATTTGAAATGTAAATAAATAAAATAACCAATAAAAACGAGAAAGAAAAAAAAAAAAAAAAGAAGAGAAAACTGGGCTCAGAAATGCTCATACTGGATTTCAGAACTAGAAAATGGAGTAACTTCCTTTAGTTTTGCAGGTGTATTTTTAATCTGTAGGCTGAAGTGAATATATAAATGTTTTCTGAAGTTGCATATCTTTTGTCTGCCACCTTATTCCATGTAGGATCATTTTTGTGTTCACTCTCTTCAGCTTGCATTGTATCCCATCTTGGTCAGCTTCTTGGGAAACTGTCCAGAGCTGAGTTTCTCACCAGAATATGCTGTGAAGTGGAAGGGCTGGTCAAAAGTAATGGGCACTGTGTGCATGAAAGGTTGGAAACTATTACTGCTTCTATATGTGAAGTGAGACAAATCCAGGGAAGAATGATAGGATGTTTCTGGAGGACTTGAAATGAGACCACTAATAGCATTCTGAATCTGTGGACACTGAAAGTTAGAAAAAAGATCTGAACTGAACACAAGTCTTGGAAACAAAATTTCTTTGTTTTTTCTTTCTATTTTCTTCCTTAAAAATCTACCCATATAATTCTTATTGGTCTCTTGCAAATATGTATCCTCCCTTTTTTTACTAATTACTATTATACGTGTGTGTGTGTATGTGTGTGTGTGCAAATGCACACACACATGCATGTATGAGCGAGATTCATATCCAAACCAAGCATTTAGCTCTAAAAGTTATTCCATAGAATTTGCTTTCTGTACTGTAAATACAAAGGTTCAAAGGGGACTATTTCCATTTTAAAATCTCACTTGCAAAATTATGAAGTACCTTGAAATCTTAAGTGAGGCAGTCACTCCCTCCACAAAGTGAACCTACAAATGAAAAAGCACAGGCTTTAGAAGGAGCAAATGTATTTTCAAAAAAGGAAATCTTCATTATAGCATCGTAAATGCCATTCATTCAGGGACTGTGAATCAACAGCAATGAAAGACCTTGAACAAGGCTATTTAAATAAAAATGTTATTCAATTTGTAGTTCTGTTAAAACAGCCTTAAATTTATGCAGTATTTCCTGTATCTAAAAACATGGAAATGAATTTTAATATAGTTCATTATGGTTTATACTGAGGTAGCACTAAGAAATGTAATACTTTCTAATACTTTTGTTAAAATACCTTTTATTTCCATTCAATCAATTAAAATTAAATATTATACAAATATATACATTTCATTCAAAAATCTAGTACACACTTTTCCAGTTTGATGATAATTTTATGACAAGCTGAAAACATATTTTAATAGCCATTTTTTCAGATTCCACATTATATATACACACACACAAAATATTACTGTTAAATAATTCAGGTGGCTTATATTGGTAGAGTCCAAACGGATGTTACTTGGTTCCAGGCTTCATTAAGCCTTTAAGGAAATTTAAGGAAGCTGAGACACATAATGTAGTTTAATAACCTTGTGGGTGGATCCACAAAGTGTATAGCAGTTGCATATTAGAGGATTTTTTTATTTAAAATTGGTGGGCTAGATAGTCTCCAGACAATATTTTATACAGAGGGATACCAAACAAACAAAGTGAAGGAGATATACATTTCCATTAGACTGAACTTTCTACTGAAATGTTTATGTGGGTACTGCATTCTTTAGAAGGTGAGAGAAGTACCATATATGCAGAAGTTTGAATTCTTGAAAGTATGAAATACAGCTTGTGAACAGGAAGCATGAAAGGTTGGAAACTATTACTGCTTCTATATGTGAAGTGAGACAAATCCAGGGAAGAATGATAGGATGTTTCTGGAGGACTTGAAATGAGACCACTAATAGCATTCTGAATCTGTGGACACTGAAAGTTAGAAAAAAGATATGAACTGAACACAAGTCTTGGAGTTTCCAATAGATGCACTATAACTGATCCTGTTGAGTATGTGACGTTATCTAGGCATAGCATAGAAGAGAACAATTCAAAAACTCTGGGGCTAGAAGAATTAAGAAGCAACTCAAAAAGATATATAATACTGAGTATTAACTTCAGAACATCTCAAAATATTTTTTTTCAAATCTGTATCTAAATAGGTAGGTCCTCTTTTTTGTGAATTTTATGGAGGTAATCATCTCATCCCATTCTGAAGTAACAGGAGAAAAAGATCTCACACAGTAGTGTAACAAGTATTGAAACATACGAAATATACCAAAGGGCTTGGAATATATCTCAAAGGCTATAAGCACTTGACTGCTCTTACAGAGACCCAACACCCAGAACCCACAAAGTAGCTCACAATGTTTTATAACTACAGATCCCGAAAGCTCAGCAACCTCTCTGACCTGTGGAGACAGCATACAAGCACACAGTGTATATCCATGCATGCCAACTAAAGCAGTGATACACACAAAATAAAACAAACAAATCTTTCAGGGAAATATTAAAGAAATGAAGAGAAGAAACCAAGAAAGAAGACACAGAGAATCAATAACAGATACTGAAAGAAAATTAAAAGGATGCAGTGCTTAGGGCTTTAAGAGAAGAAAGATGATATAAGCTGGGGATGGTCAGCAGAGGGCAAGTGTTGAGAGAGAAAGTTGAGAGCTGAAATACACCCACTCCATGCTACAAAAGGGGGTCATAGAAATGTTGGCAAGAGAATGTTGTGGGCTGAAGCCAGATTGCAGTGGGTTGAGGGTTGAATATGTGATGCGAATGAAGACACCAGAAGTAGACACACAATCTTTTAAAAGAAGTGAGAGCTTGAGAAAAGAATATGCTGGGGAATGGAGGGTTTTGAAGCAGGAAGTGACCTGGGTGGACACTCTGCTTCATCCCCAGCATGATCTATCTAACCAGTACCCCCAGAGCTCCCTGAGACAAAACCACCAACCAAAGAAAACACACAGTGGGACTCATGGCTCTAGCTTCATATGTAGCAGAGGATGGCCTAGTAGGTCATCAATGGGAGGAGAGGCCCTTGGTCTTGTGAAGGTTCTATGCCCCAGTATAGGGGAATGCAAGGGCCAGGAAGGGGGAGTGGGTGGGTTGGTGAGTAGGGGAATGGGGACATGTTAGGGGGGTTTCAAAGGGAAAACAGGAAAAGGAATAACATTTGAAATGTAAATAAAGAAAATATATAAGAAAATATTAAAAAATAAATTCTAAAATATAGGAGATTCTTACAAAATATATGGAATTCATTGGAGTATAATTTATATGTCATGTGACCATTTAGTAGAAATACCTATTTCAATAGATTGTCAAAAATCATAATGTAGGCACAAGTCCCTTCCTTCAGGTCAGCACCAGCACCAGGTCACCTTGGGCGTGGAGTCGGTGGACAACCCCGCCGTCCCTAAAGGACTCTCCACACGATCTTAGGACCACTGGTGAGTGGAATACAACTTCTGCTCTAATCCAATCACGCGGGACCTGAGACAGCATTAGGGAAGCAGAAAACAAGCATGACCAGGGGCACAAGTCCCTTATTCCTTCCCATTGGTGCCAGTACCTGGTCACCTTAGGTGCAGAGTCAGCAGATACCCCTATGGTTCCTAGAGGATTCTCCACGCGATCTTAGGACCACTCGTGAGTGGAACAAATCATCACTTCCTTTTTTTTTTTTTTTTTTTTTTTTTGGTTTTTCGATACAGGGTTTCTCTGTATAGCTCTCGCTGTCTGGAACTCACTATATAAACTAGGCTGGCCTCGAACTCAGAAATTCGCCTGCCTCTGCCTCCCAAGTGCTGGGATTAAAGGTGTGTGCCACCATGCCCAGCATCCAATTGTTACTGACCAGTGATAGCAGGAACAAGGACACAGGAGTCCTTCCTGACCAGAGGCTCAGGTTCCTTTTGATAAGTTCTGTTTTTACCTTGGTTTTGAACAGACCAGACAGCTCCCCAGTCCTCAAAGGAGACACCACTTTCAGGTACTGTAACATGTCCAGGATCTTAGGAAAAAAGGATCCCAGGATTACAGGAGCTGGGTCACCCCAGTATTTCAGGATCTCAGAGGAGCTTGACTGCCAAGAACTCTGACACACCCAGAATCTCAGGTTCACAGGAGCCCACAATCAAAGGATCATAGAGAAAGCTGGACTCTGAGGAGTCCTGAATCAACAGGGATTATAGGAAGGAAAGACTCCAATCAGATATATTGAGGATAGCAAGCACTTGAGATAATCAGATGGCAGGAGGCAAGCATAAGACTAGAAGCAATAGAAACCAAGGTCACATGGCATCATCAGAACCAAACTCTCCCACCATAGCAAGTCCAGGATACACCATCACACCAGAAAAGCAAGGCATGGATCTAAAGTCACTTCTCATGATGATGATGCAGGACTTTAAGAAGGAAATACAGGAAAACACAGGTAATAAGCTCGAAGCCTTTAAAGAGAAAACTCAAAAATCCCTTAGAGAGTTTCAGAAATAAACTAACAAACAGGTGATGAAATTGAACATAACCATCCAGGATTTAAAAATAGAAGTAGAAACAATAAATAAAAGCCAAAGGGAGACAACTCTAGAGATAAAAACCCTGGAAAAAAAAGAGCAGGATTCATAGATATGACCATCAACAACAGAATACAAAAGATAGAAGAGAGAATCTCAGGTGCAGAAATTTCCATAGGGAACATGGATACAACAATCAAGGAAAATGCAAAATGCAAAAAGATTCTAACTCAAAAGATCCAGGAAATCCAAGACAAAATTAGAAGACCAAACCTACGGATAATAGGAGTAGATGAGAATGAACATTTTCAACTTAAAGGGCAAACATATATCTTCAACAAAATTATAGAAGAAAACTTCCCATACCTAAAGAAAGAGATGCACATGAACATACAAGAAGCCTACAGAACTCCAAATAGACTGGACCAGAAAAGAAATTCCTCCTGACACATAATAATCAGAACAAAAATTGCACTAAATAAGGACAGAATATTAAAAGCAGTAAGGGATGAAGGTCAAGTAACCTATAAAGGCAGGCCTATTAGAATTACACCAGACTTCTCCCCAGAAACTATGAAAATCAGAAAATCCTGGACAGATGTTATACAGACCTTGACAGAACACTAATGCCAGCCCAAGCTACTATACTCAGAAAAACTCTCAATTATCATAGATGGAGAAACAAAAATATTCCATGACAAAACTAAATGCACACAATATCTTTCAATGAATCTAGCACTTCAAAAGATAATAACAGAAAAACACCAATACCAGACAGAAACTACGCCCTAGAAAAAAGCAAGAAAGTAATCCTTCAAGAAACCTAAAATAAGACAGCCACAAAAACAGAATCCCAACTTTAAGCCCCAAAATGACAGGAAGCAACAATTACTTTTCCTTAATATCTCTTAATATCAATGGACTCAATTCCCCAATAAAAAGACATTGACTAACAGACTGGCTACACAAACAGGACCCTACATTTTACTGCTTATAGGAAACCCATCTCAGGGAAAAAGACAGACACTACCTCAGAATGAAAGGATGGAAAACAATATTCCATGTAAACGGTCCCAAGAAACAAGCTGGAGTAGCAATTCTAATATTGAATAAAATCAACTTCCAACCCAAAATTATCAAAAAAGACAAGGACGGGCACCTGATACTCATCAAAGGTAAAATCCTCCAAAAGTAACTCTCAATTCTGAATATCTATGCTCCAAATGCAAGGGCAGCCACATTCATTAAAGAAACTTTAGTAAAGCTCAAAGCACACATTGCACATCACACAATAATAGTGGGAGACTTCAACACCCCACTGTCATTAATGGATAGATCCTGGAAACAGAAACTAAACAGAGACAGAGTGAAACTAAGAGAAGTTATGAAACAAATGGATGTAACAGATATCTACAGTATAATTTATCCTAAAACAAAAGGATATACCTTCTTCTCAGCACCTCATGGTTTGTTCTCCAAAATTGACCATATAATTGGTTACAACACAGGCCTCAACAGATACAAAAATATTGAAATTGTCCCATGCATCCTATCAAATTGCCATGGACTAAGGCTGATCTTCAATAACAACATAAATAATACCAAACAAACATTCACGTGGAAACTGAACAACACTCTCCTCAATGATACCTTGGTCAAGGAAAAAATAAAGAAATTAAAGACTTTTTGAAGTTTATTGAAAATGAAGCTACAACATACCCAAACTTATGGGAAACAATGAAAGCATTCCTAAGAGGAAAACTCATAGCTCTGAGTGCCTCCAAAAAGAAACTTGAGAGAGCATACACTAGCAGCTTGAGAGCACACCTAAAATTTCTAGAACAAAAGGAAGCAAATTCACCCAAGAAGAGTAGAAGGCAGAAAATAATCAAACTCGGGCAAAATCAACGAAGTGGAAACAAAAAGAACTATTCAAAGAATCAACCAATCCAGGAGCTAGTTCTTTGAGAAAATCAACAAGATAGATAATCCCTTATCCAGACACACTAGAGGGCACAGGGACAGCATCCTATTTAACAAAATCAGAAATGAAAAAGGAGACATAACAACATATCCTCAGGAAATCCAAAAAACCATCAGATCTTTCTACAAAAGTCTATACTCAACAAAACTGGAAAACCTGGATGAAATGGACAATTTTCTAGACAGATATCAGGTACCAAAGTTAAATCAGGATCAGATTAATGACATAAACAGTCCTATATCCCCTAAAGAAATAGAAGCAGTCATGAATAATCTCCCAACCAAAAAAAGCCCAGTGCCAGATGGGTTTAGTGCAGAGTTCTATCAGACCTTCAAAGAAGACCTTATCCCAGTTCTTTTCAAACTAATTCACTAAATAGAAACAGAATGAACTCTATCCAATTCATTCTATGAAGCCACAATTACTCTGATACCTAAACCACATAAAGACCCAACAAATATAGAGAACTTCAGACCAATTTCCCTTATGAATATTGAGGCAAAAATACTCAATAAAATTCTTGCTAACCAAATCCAAGAACACATCAAAACCATCATCCATTATGACCAAGTAGGCTTCATTCCAGGGATGCAGGGATGGTTTAATATATGGAAATCCATCAACGTAATCTACTATATAAACAAACTCAAAGACAAAAACCACATGATCATCTCATTCGATGCTGAAAAAGCATATATCAAAATCCAATACCCATTCATGAAAAAAGTCTTAGAAAGATCAGGAATTTGAGACCCATACCTAAACATAACAAAAGCAATATACAGCAAACCAGTAAACAACATCTAAATAAATGAAGAGAAGCTGGAAGCAATCCCACTAAAATCAGGAACTAGACATTTATACCCATTTTCTCCCAACCTATTCAATATAGTACTTGAAGTCCTAGCCAGAGCAATTTGTCAACAAAAAAGGTCAAGTGGATACAAATTGAAAAATAAGTAGTCAATATATCACTATTTGCAGATGATATGATATTATATATAAGTGACCCCAAATATTCCACCAGAGAACTTCTTAACCTGATAAACAGCTTCAGTGAAGTAGCTGGATATAACATTAACTTAAAGAAAGGAATGGCCTTTCTCTACATAAAACATAAATGGGCTGAGAAAGAAATTAGGGAAACAACACCCTTCACAACTGTCACAAATAATATGAAATATCTTGGTGTGACTCTAACTAAGAAGCAAAAGATCTATATGACAAGAACTTCAAGTCTCTGAAGAAAGAAATCAAAGAAGAGCTCAGAAAGTGGAAAGATCTCCCATGCTCATGGATTGGCAGGATCAATATAGAAAAATGACTATCTTGCCGAAAGCAATCTACAGATTCAGTGCAATCTGCATCAAAATTCCAATTCAATTCTTCACCGAATTAGTAAGGACAATTTGTAAATTCATCTGGAATAATAAAAATCCTAGGATAGCAAAAACTCTTCTCAATGATAAAAGAACCTCTGGTGGAATCACCCTGACTGAACTCAAGCCTTACTACAGAAAAATTATGGTAAAAACTGCATGGTACTGGTATAGTTACAGACAGGTAGACCTATGGAATAGAATTGAAGACCCAGAAATGAACCCCCTACACCTGTGGTCACTTGATCTTTGACAAGGGAGCTAAAACCATCCAGTGGAAAAAAGTCAGCATTTTCAACAAATGGTGGTGGCACTACTGGTGGTTAGCATGTAGAAGAATGTGAATTGATCCATTCTTATCTCCTTGTACTAAGGTCAAGTCTAAGTCTAAGAGACTCTGAAACTTATAGAGGAGAAAGTGGGGAAAAGCCTCGAAGATATGGGCACAGGGGAAAAATTCCTGAATAGAACAGCAATGGCTTGTGCTGTAAAAACCAAGAATAGATAAATGGGACCTCATAAAATTGCAAAGCTTCTGTAAGGCAAAAGACACTGTCAATAAGACAAAAAGACCACCAACAGTTTGGGAAAGGATTTTTACCAATCCTAAAACAGATAAGGGAATAATATCCAATATATATAAAGAACTCAAGAATTTGGACTCCAGAAAATCAAATAATCACATTAAAAAATGGGGCACAGAGCTAAACAAATAATTCTCAACTGAGGAATACCGAATGACTAAGAAGCACCTGAAAAAAAATGTTCAATATCCTTAATCATCAAGGAGATGCAAATCAAAACATTGAGATTCCACCTTACACCTGTCAGAATGGCTAAGATAAAAAATTCAGGTGACAGCAGATGCTGGCAAGGATGTGGAGAAAGAACAACACTCCTCCATTGTTCATGTGATTGCAAGCTGCTACAACCACCCTGGAAATCAGTCTGGAGGTTCCTCAGAAATTTGGACAAAGTAATACTGGAGGATCCCACAATATCCCTTCTGGGCATATATCCAGAAGCTGTTTCAACTGGTAATAAGAACACATGCTCCACTATGTTCATAGCAGCCTTATTTATAATAGTCAGAAGCTGGAAAGAACCCAGATGTCCATCAATAGAGGAATGGATACAGAAAATGTGGTACATTTATGCAATGAAGTACTACTCAGATGTTAAAAACAATGAATTTATGAAATTCCTAGGCAACTGGATGGATCTGGAGTATATCATCCTCAGTGAGGTAACCCAATCACAAAATAACTCACATGATAAGCACTCACTGATAAGTTGATATTAGCCCAGAAACTTAGAATACCCAAGATACAATTTGCAAAACACATCAAACTCAAGAATAACGAAGACCAAAATATGGATACTTCGCAACTTCTTAGACTTGGGAACAAAATACCCATGGAAGGAGTTACAGAGACAAAGTTTGGAGCTTAGAGGAAAGGATTGGCCATTCAGAGACTGCTTCACCTGGGGATCCATCCCATAATCAGCCACCAAATGCAGACACTATTGCATATGCCAGCAAGATTTTGCTGAAAGGACCCTGATATAGCTGTCTCTGTTGAGGCTTTGCCAGTGCCTGGGAAACACAGAAGTGGATGCTCACAGTCAGCTATTGGATGGAACACAGAGCCCCAATGGAGGAGCTAGAGAAAGCACCCAAGGAGTTCAAGGGGTCTGCAACCCTATAGGTGGAACAATAATATGAACTAACCAATACCCCCAGAGTTCATGTCTCTAGCTGCATATGTAGCAGAAGATGGCCTAGTTGGCCAGCATTGGGAAGAAAGGCCTCTAGGTCTTCCAAACTTAATATGCCCCACCTTGGAACACCAGTGCCACAAAGTGGGAGTGGGTGTGTAGGGGAGTGGGGGAGGAAGGTATGAGGGACTTTCTGGATAGCATTTGAAATGTAAATAAAGAAATCACCTATTAAAAAATTGGGAAAAAAAATCACAATGTAGTACAGATGTCACCAGAATGCATACTACAATATCTCCTCATCCTCAAACAGATTCCTTTAACCCAACACACATCTACTTAGCCTCTGCATTTTCTGTCTCCATGAACTTTAGTTTTCTAAATATGTCACACAGATCATGCATTATGTACAGTTTGGAATCTCAATTCTTCCTTGATATGACCTATAAAGTTCTCACTTCCAGCAAGCTTCAGCTACCTCTCCTCCATGTTTTATTGCTGAATTATATTTCATCATGTCTCCATACTACTGTTGGTATGTTTATTTTTCACTCATGAGTGCCTGGGTTACTTTATATTTGTTTATTATTTATAAAGGGTGTTGTTAGGCACAACTGACTAAATAAATAAATAAATAAATAAATAAATAAATAAATAAATAAATATGCAAGCGAGAAAGAAAAAAGTCAGATTTTTACCTAGTTGCAGATGCTGTAGTCCTGAACAGAAGAACCTCTCACAAGCAACATTGCAAATTGATGAACATTTTCAGCAAAGAAGCCTCTTCTATGAAGTCAACTTCTCTCCTGTTTTTAGTATCTTTATTTTCTTTCCTTTTCTTTCTAACTGAGTCTTAACAATAGGTGGATATTTTATTTGTGCTCAAAGTTGAAAGATATATTAGGAAGGAGCAATGAGACAAGTTCATTGGATATATGGGTCTCTACCATCTTATTCTAAAATATAACCAATTGGGAGATTGAAGAAACATTTAACTTCCAATCTATGGCTTAAAGCTCTATATTCTTCCCTTTAAAATAAAAGGTATGAAAATATCAATCTTTGAAAAAGAGCAATCATTAAATGAGATTTTATTTGATATACATTAAAGCCAGGAAATAGTATACATTCATATTTTGTAATGTAAAATAAAGTCAGAAGTGCAGTCCATCACATAGTTAAACATGATAATTTAGCTTCTGAGAATGTTTTTCATCTCTCCTTTGAAGAGACTTCTCTATAAATATAAGTTAGGATTTTTATTAGATATTTATAAAATTTACAATAACTGAACACAGCTTTCCTCCATTCTTTAAGAATAACAGGAAGTCAGGAAATTTGCTAAAATAATCTGCAGGTAAAATTCAATGTTAAGAATGACAACTTTTCAAGTGGATGAGGGGTTTTGGAGGCTGAAGAGATGATTTGATGGTAAGAATACCTGTTGCTCTTTTAGAAACCGTGGCTTCAGTTCTCAGGACCAACATGCAGCTCAGAACAGTTGATAAGTCCAGTTCCAGGGATTTTGTTACACACATGTGGTACATACACCCAGGCAAAATATATATATATATATATATATATATATATATATATATATATATATATATATATATATATATATATTTTAATATTATATATATATGTGTATAATTTATATAAAATTTTATATATTAATATATATATTATAATTTTAAAATCTGATTTAACAGAGAAATGATTTTAAGCTACAAATTTTATTGCCACAGAATTCTATGTTTATAAATTTATCTGTGTCTGCAAGTGATGGTAATATCTTATTAAAATTGGCTACTATTGTAAAAGAAATATGCTATAAAAGTGTGAGGCACTTAACCTACCTAGAGGGCACTTCCCGTTTCAGTTTGCCACATGGCTTTTTCCATGTAACACCCAAAACTTACTTGAAATTTCAGTCACATAGAATAAGTGTGTGTGTGTGTGTCTGTGTGTGTGTGTGTGTGTGTGTGAGAGAGAGAGAGAGAGAGAGAGAGAGAGAGAGAGAGAGAGAGAATTGTTGCCTTTCTATCTCCTATAATGATGCCTCAACATTTTTGAGGTATAACCTTTAATTACATTCATCAAGTTATACTTTTCATGGTGATTCTTTAATAACATTAAAAGGAAGATAGAATGCATCTAAAATGGAGGCAAGGTTTTGGGGAAGATGACTTGCCTAATTAAATATTTTGGACAGCTTGGCCCAGTGCTCAGATGCAGGATTCTTATGGAGAAATTAGGAAACCTATTTTTGACCACTTTATAATCTATCCAGGTTTTCATTTTACCTCTTGCAGGAGATGTGGATTCTCTTCAGCTTCCAATCATTTTGCCACTCTATATCCAAATGATTGTAGCAGCAACCAAGTTACTATGTGAGTTAAGCAACACACAAGTTTATATGGATGAAAAAATACTATGGATTATATTTTCAACTTTCAACTACATTTGGGAAATGTTTTCATTGCTTCTTTAAATGTTGTCTTTTATAATGCCACCTTACCCATTAAAATTTTCAGCTGAGTGTATGAGTATATTTTAGTATCTAGAAAAGAACAATCTGACTGGACATATACTGCTTTGGAATACCAGCAAGTCCAATCTTCAATTTAGAGTTATCTAAATATTTAATTACAAATTGAAAAATCCACTCAGAATTTGACCTATATTTCCTTAATCGGAACTGACCTATATAATTCCTTTTAAGGATTCAAAGTGCAAAGGATTTTATTTACCCTTTTTTTTTATCTAAGACAAAAAAAAAAATCCATGGTTAAGCATTTAAGTGTTAAGATATTCTATATGAAGCATGAGCTGCCCTAAGAGGACACGGATACCCCATACCCCCACACAGAGCCAACACTTGGATGGTGAGAGGAAAGAACATAAGAGGCACAGCCGAGGGAGGATTGATGGAAAACAGTGTCTTCTGGACATGACAGAATCATTGTCCTCAGAAGCTCACAGAAGCTGAGGCTGCCAGAATAAGACCTGCACAAGGTCAAACCTTTCAAAGTTACAGCATGGATTGGGGAACTCCTGGCTCTAGCTGAGGAGCTACTGACATTGATGGCTGCTGAAGAAGGGAAGGAAAGCTTTGGTCATGACTGTGGCCCTTACTGGTGGCCCATGTTCCAGTGGATACATCACACACACACACACACACACACACACACACACACACTCCAAAATCCATGCAAAAACAGGAAGCGCTAATTGGATTCAGTGGGTTACAAAACAAAACAAAACAAAACAAAACAAAACAAAACAAAACAAAACAGGAAATGGAAGAGGATAAAGAGAAAGTGGTATGGAGAAAGGATGATGGGAAAGGTTGAAAGGAAGAAATTTGGGAGAAGAGTCAGTAGAGGAGATCCAGGAAGAGTTGCATAAGAGAATGTTTAATATTATAGAAATATAATGTGTGTTGTGCAATACTGTCAAAGTATAGCTAAAATATATTAAGCATAAGAGCATACTTTATATAGACACTGTTGTGTGGGGATGTAGCTGTATGTGATTTACACATTTAGGATCCTTCATTGAATCATTCCATTGCAACACAAACATATTCGCCAACCTCCATTTCCCACCCACCCCCTTCTCTCTCTCTATTTATTTCTCTCTCTCTCTCTCCTCTCTTGCCAAGTCCCCTAGGGAGTGTCTTTTGTTTAACATCACTGGATATTTAGTGCACTGAAATATTTTAACTGAGTTTTTTTGAACTGTAAAAATTGAAGCTAAATTTATAGGAACTTTTCTCATGCAATCTAAGCCCAAAGGTATAATTCAATTTCAAAGACATTTTTTAGGGTAACTTGAAAGTGTACAGGCAGTGGGACAAATATTTATTTAATTCATTCTACCAAAGAGAAGACAGTAGCTAAGGAATATTAAATTCCATTTGTCAAATATTGTGCCTGTGTAACATCACACCTGGAAGTATGTGCTATCTATTTTCACTTTACTGATAACAACAAAAGATGAAACTGGACATCAGCAAAGTTATGCTTATTATACCCACAGCCTCAAAAATGGTAAGTGGCAGAGCTGGAGAATTAATTCTTTCACTATTTGTTATCTCATTCTGTCCCAAACATCAAATCCTGAACTATTTTCAAGTATTTTTAAATGCTTAAATATAGATACATGGAAGTATAGAGCTAATCAAAGCCACATCTTTGCTTGGCTATTGCTACTTAGGCATATGAGATTTTCCATGAATCTACTTCTATCCCTTCTGTAAAGTAAGAAGTCTTTTTTTGTGAATGGCATGACCAAGGGCTCAAGGCTGGCTTGGTTACACTCTCTAGTTTCTTCTTCTGGGTCTTCCTTTTCTTTTCCCCTCTTGCTATTGTAAATGAATTATGTATGTGCCCTGAAGTAATTAGCAAAGATGTTGTTGTTCAGCTGAATTTTAAACTAATTAATCTGACCTAATTCCTGTCAAAAATAATTAGGATAAAATATGTCCTCCCTAAGTAACTATTTCAAGCCAAGAAGCTGATGCCCTGGCTCTCCTGTGTAAGCACTATTTTAAAATTGAGGGAATCATTTATTTAATATAGTTTTAGAGAAGATGCTAAAACACTGTCTTGTGAATTGTCATCTGAGCATCATCACCAGCATAGTTATCCAAGAAACTGAACTAAAGAGGGTACTCAGATTGGAGAGATAAGAGAGATCCTTCACACTATTTAGTATAGTTTGTAATAAGACATAACAGAGAGTCTCTGTTTGGAACTTTTTTGATAAAGACACATACCCTTTTTCTCAGCTTTGTGTACTATAAAATCAACCAAATGTCATAAACCTAGCTTGCATCTACCCGAAGGACAAGGAGCTGGAAGGATAGAGAGCAGGATAGTAATGGAAGAGTTGGAGATGGATATAATCAAGATACCTTGTGTAAGTCTGTAAAGTGTCCAAGGTGGTATTTTGGAAAACATCCCCCAAACAAGAAGGAATAGAAGAGATGCCTCATGTAACCATCAAGTCCTAAGCTGTACGTTTCTACAAAGATAAATAGAGGAAAAATCAAATCCACAAATTCAGTTTGCCAACTCACGGAGCTCATGTAGAATTGCAATGACTTAGAGGTTTATAGAGGCTGCTGTCAGCTCCTTGTGCCTGCCTGTAGCCTTAACCACTGCCCCCTCACTCTACAGCAGCCTGCTCCATGTGCACTCTAACCTTGGCCTCTGCTATATTAGGGGACTCTTGGGAGAGGAGAGATCTGTGGAGTATATATACCACATCCCTGAGCAGTTCAGAGTTAATAATTTCCTTATTAAACCTATGAACCCTTCATGTTTTTGAATTCTGCTTCCTCCACCCCTTTCCAAGTTAGTTTCTAGGCAACCGATAAGCACTGAATTACATTAAGCTCTTTATTTCAAGGCTGTGGTTCAGGATTTTGCTTCATACTTTGCTGGTTCATTTATAGAGACTGCAGCATAAAATTCATAATTCTGTTTAATCTTCAGTTGTGGAGTGATTCAGTTGTGTCACACATTACCTGTCTCTACGTTTCATGTTTAAATCCCCACCAATGCTATGGCACTGTTTTATATGTAGATGATGCCAAAGGGCTGTGAACTTTAATCTGAAAATACAGTAGCAGAATGTTGATGATTTCCAATTTTAGGTGATCATTATGTATTCTGGGATTTGTCTATTAGGAAATTTAAATTACCAGACATCCTTATTCTGGGTAAGTACAGTGTCCACACCTGATTCTTAATAAAAGATAGAAGAGCTTAACAGATTGGGAATAGTCTAAAATATGATAGGCCTGTTTCTGTTTGCTTTAACAAATTAAGCATTTGGGATTGAAAGAGAGGCTCCTGGAAATATTTTGTAGTATTTGGACATTATGAAATCAGGATGGATAAGGACTAATGGCCTAGAAGAATTTGAAGAACTGTTCCAAGTTCTTAGTCACCAGAGAAATGCAAAGAAAATTGACATTGAGATTTCATCTCACACCAATCAAAATGGTTGAGATTAAAAAAAAAAAATAACTCAAGTGACAACAATAAATACTGGTGAGGACGTGGGGAAAGAACAACCCTCCTCCATTGATGATAGAATTGCAAGCTTGTACAACCACTCTAGAAATCAACCAGACAGTTTCTCAGAAAGTTAGAGATAGATCTACCTGAACCACGCTATATCACTCTTGGGGATGTACCCAAAAGATGCCCCACCATGCCACAGGGATACATGTTGTACTATGTTTATAGCCAGAAGTTGGAAATAGCCCATATGTCCCTGAACTGAAAAATTGATATAGAAAAATGTGGTTCACTTACACAATGAAATACTTACTATTCAGCTATTAAAAGTTAGGACATCATATATTTTGTAGGTAAATGGAGGAAATTAGAAAATATCATCCAGAGTGAGGAAACTCAGACCCCAAAAGATATACTTGGTATATACTCACTGATCACTGGATATTTGCCAAAAAGTACAGAATACTTAGGACACAACCCACAGTCCTTAAGAAGTGTAACAAGTAGAAAGGCCCAAGTGAGGATGTTGTAATTCCAGATAGAAGGGGGAAGGAAATAATCAGGGGAGGCAGGAGGAAGAAGGGACCTGAGTGGGAAACTGAAATGGGAGGGGAAAGGGGAAACAGGATGAGGTATGGGGGGGGGGAGAAATAGGGAGAAGAGAGAAGCCCAGAGGGTGAAGAGAAAAGAATGGAGATAAGCATCATCGGGGGTAAGGTGGGGAGGGATCTCCTAGAAAGTACCAGAGAAACAGGAGGTGAGAGACTCTAAGGACTCAATGAAGGTAACCTTAGCTAAAATGTACAACATTAGAGAAAGGGAACTCAAAGAGCCCACTTCCAGTAGACAGACATTTCCTCAAGTGGAGGGACAGGGTTATTAACACAGAGTCAAAATTTCTAACTAAGAATTATTCCTACCTAAAAGGACTGCATGGACAAAAGTGGAGAAGAGACTGAGGGAAAGGTGGTCCAATGGCTGGCTCAACTTGAGCTCTATTTCATGGGGGAACACCAAGGCCTGACACTATTACTGATACTAAGATGTTCTTATAGATGGGAGCCTGGCATGGCTGTCTTCTTGGAAGCCCTACTAGCAGCTAAATGAGACAGAAGCAAATAATTATACTCAACTGTTGACTTGAAGTCTCAGAACCCTAGGGTTGAATTAGGAGAGGGACTGAAGAAAATGAAGGGGAGAGTAACCCATAGGAAGACTTACCATGACCCAAGGGAACTCCCAGAGACTGAGCTACCAACCAGGAAAATAGACTGCCCATTCTGAGGCCGCTGGCACAAATATAGTAGAGGTCTACCTGGTCAGGCCTTAGTGGGAGAAGATGTACTTAGTGCTTAAGAGACTTGAGGCCCTGGGAAAGGGAGAGGCCTAGTGGGAGAAGCACCCTCTTAGAGGCAAGGGGGAGGAGGAATGGAATGAGGTACTCTGGAAGGGGGACAGAGAGGAGCAGGCCATGACAGTAATGTAAATAAATAAATTCATAAAAATTGAAATAAAAACATACAATCAGCAGAGGTCTTTTTCATTTTGATTGCCAAATATAGAATATTTCAAAACATTGTTTCAGAACTCAGTATCTCTCTCCACCTCACTCCTCTCTTTCCTTTCTCTCTCTCCTCTTTCTGTTTGTGTGTGTATGTGTGTGTATTTGTGTGTGTGTGTGTGTGTGAGAGAGAGAGAGAGAGAGAGAGAGAGAGAGAGCGAGAGAGAGAGAGAGAATATATTTATGTGAGGAATGCAGAGATATAGACAGAAAGAGAAAGAAAATTAGAGAGAGATGAATAAAAGACAGAGAGCCCGAGGTGGGAACATATAGCACTCTGTTAAATCAGAGAACCATTATACATTTACTTCCTTGTTTCTGAGAAAAAGCACGAGAAAAAAAAAAAAAACAGCTAAGTGTTCATCTCCTGTCTAGTTATTCGAAACACAAAGGAATGTCTAATAGAAGAAATAAATAAAATCTCGTCAAATGTAAAACCTGGTGTAACCTTATCTCCTTTATCTGCTTAGTTCTGTGTAATTAGCCATCATCCTTGGTTGTGTGTTTAAGCCCATTAATCACATAGGTACCTAGAAGGGAGTGCAGTGAAAAGAAGGAAGAAGAAAGAAAGTGGGCTTCAGGATGGAAAAAAAGAAGGAAAGAGAGGTATTTCTCTGGACTAAAGTTTAAAAAAGGCATCTGCATAATAGAAAATGTTAATTGTGTATGGCAGGTATCAATGAGAATATGCGTGTGCCTGGATATTATAAGAAGTCCACAAGCCATCCAAAATACCTCCTATCTTTAAAGGTTAGCAACAAACAGTACTTGCACACACTGATACATACTAGAAGCAACAAGGGAAAACTGAGAACCGCGGGTGTTTGTGACCGACATTTTACTTTTCTGTACCTCTGTGTCAAGCTGTATGTTCATGAATTTCCCCAAATTTCTGACTCATGTGCATCTCACAGAAAGACTCTGTGTGAAAAGCGAACCTGGGGATTAGTAGGCATGGGAACAGGAGTGAGCCTGTGTTTATTAGCTCCTGTTATCAAAGATAAAAGAGAAGACCATAAGAGAGAGAGAGAGAGAGAGAGAGAGAGAGAGAGAGAGCATTCACCCTTCAATATTCTACTCTAATATATTAGGAGGAAATTAGATAACATCTGCAGTTTAATGGGAACAAAGCACTTGGAGTAACCATGAGTAAATATTTAATCTCATCATCATGTTCTTTAAAGTTACATGCATCCATCAATATTGCATAGTAGGTACAAAATATCCATACTGACAAGAATCCATAAGAATTTGCAGTGAGACAAGATTAAAAGTGCTCTCTAAGAAATAGAGACAGTAGAGCATAAAGCTAACCCCAGGCTTAGGGACATAGGTGAATTGCAAGAAATTATCTGTGTGCTATCAGTAAAATTCATATGTGCTTAAAAAGCAGCATGAGTAGCAAGATTCAATAGAAATGCCATGTAACACTTCAGGGTTATAAACAAGGAAATTTTTAAACATTTGAAATGTCAAAGCTATATATTATT
The DNA here is from genome assembly GCA_902729485.2 of Mus minutoides. Taxonomy (NCBI): domain Eukaryota; kingdom Metazoa; phylum Chordata; class Mammalia; order Rodentia; family Muridae; genus Mus; species Mus minutoides. The sequence continues at coordinate 131,939 of LR749822.1, read as the reverse complement.
CTTTCTGGGTAGTAACAGTTTCTAATCACTACAACTAAGAGCAGACCCTTTTCCTTGAAAAGGGTGACATGAGTTTTACCATGTTAGCTGATATGGGAAATTACTCCTCTTACTGACACCCTGGTAAGAATATAAAATGAGAAAAGGAGGGCAGTCCCTGTGTCCTCTCAATAGCAAATTCCTTTTCTAAACTCATTGCAAAGGAAATAGTGAAATAGAGCAACCCAGGAAGTCCAAGAAAATTATACAGGAGAGTAGCCAGTAGATTGCAAAGCGTATCTGAGCAAACACACAAAAATGACTTTGATGTGATGACAATGACACCTAAATGGAGCAGAGAAAGTGGGGCAGAGAGCTGCCTCTCATCTGTGAGAGCACATAGAGGGGAGAGCCTCACCAGGTCATTTTGCTTGGTGGTGAACTTAATAACTCCCTCCCTTTCCTTCCATTAAAAAAAAAAAAAAAAAAAAAAAAAAAAAACATAGCAAAATTACCCTTGGTAGAAGAGCTATATCCTCTTCCTCCTCCTAGCTGAGTCAGCATTCCTCAGCATTTATGGATCAAATTCCAAGGACTACAATATCACAGGCAGACTCATTGTGTTACCTTAGAAAATGCATTGAGCTCTCTATTTCTCTGACCTTATCATCATCATGATGTAGAGGTCATAGATAGGTTATGTCTCAGCAACAAATAGATTTAAAAGCCTAATGGCATCAAAAGGCTGATCCATGACTGTGCTAAGCATGCCTTGCTCTGTGACTTTTAGTAAACACAATTCCCCCACTGGTATAAGGAGAAATACTATCCTGATCCAACTGGTGTCTTCCCAAAGATTTGGAGCAATGGGTTCATTAACTATAGTCATCTACAGTGGGTAGAAACTCTAAGAGAAAGCCAGTCTAGAAAAAGCCCAGTGAAACTCCTGTTATATGCTAGGCTAAGAATGTGGCAATCCTGGGTTAAATAGATCAAGCCAAGATTTTCAGAACTAACAGAGAAATTCCTTGTCATCATCTTTGTACAATGGTCATAAGATAAGGCTGTGTACTTAGCCCATCAGAGTTCCAACACAGTATGTCTATTTACATGCTTTAGGGATCACCCCTGTTTCAAATTTCATTTTTTACATTAGCTTTAACTTATAGAATCCTTCAATAGTCTTTTTAGATTAGATTTTAAAATTGTATTTTATTTTGAATTATGTGCATATGAGGGCAGAGTATGTACAAGGGTTCACAGAGACATTAGATCCAGAAATGATGGAGTCATTGGTGATTTTGAGTATATATATATGTGTGTGTGTGTGTGTGTGTGTGTGTGTGTGTGTGTGTGTGTGTGTATGTATATGAATGTATGTATGTATAAGTGTGTTTATCTCTCTATTATTTGTGTAGGGAGCCTCTGGAGTTTAAAAGATGGAATTAGAACCCATGGAGCTTTAATTACAGTAGATTATAAAGTGTTCCACGTGGACACTAGTAACTGAACTCAGGTCCTCTCATAGTACAGCAACTGCTTTATACTACTGAGACATCTTTCCAGCCCTTTATGTATTATCAAAACAAACAAACAAACAAACAAAAAACAAAGAGCTTCTTGAAGTGTATGGGAATTAGTAACCCATCAATTGATATACTGCTTCATTATCATTATTATTATCTTTGTCGTTATTATTTTTATTGTAACATAAATAAAAAGATTGAAAAGAAAAAATCACAATACTATAATAAATATTAAAATTCAAAGGTATGTCTACAATAAATTATAAAGTTCTAGTACTTACTTCCTAGTCTTTGGGGGCGTCCCATATTTTGTGGGTTTTTCCATATTCATAATATTCCAAGGTTTATATCTCTTGTGTTTCCAGAAGATGGCAGTGAAGTTTGGGGGAGATACATTCCTCATGATTTATATAAAGGTCTTGTAATGGGGCTTCCTAGCATATCCCCTTCTTTTAACTAACAAAACCATAGTAAACTATATGAAAACCTTGTATGCATTGCAATATGTAATTTAAGCATCTATCCTTAATGTGGTTCTATCATTACCTATGGGCTATAAGTGAGTTGAGTCACTGTCTACATCAATTACATCAATAACATTTTACTACGTACAAAACTCTAAGGGCTGCAGATATGGCTCAGTCATTATGAACACACCTCCCCTTTTTGCACAGACCTCAGTTCTGTCCCCAATACCCACACACTGACTCATGGCCATCTGTAACTTCAGTTCTCAGAAGTACAGTGCCCACTGCCCTCTTTGGAATTCCACAGGGACAACTGTGATACAGATACATATATTCAGACAAAACACTCATACATGTAAAATAAAAATGCAAAAAATCTTGAGAAAAAGAGAGAGAGAAAGGAGAGAGCAGGGAAGGAGAGAGTAAGAAGCTATTCCTAATTTTAAGTGGCTGGGCTTGTGTCTACACCATACAACAGCCTGAGTTGGAGCTGCTGAGCCTCTTTTGAGATAGAGCCGTGACTAGGTGGCAGGTCTGTGGGCTGTTGGCATCAAACTCAGTCAAAATAGGGCCACTCAGCTCATCTTTTCAGATGATTATTTATACTTCCTTGCACCATGGTGGCCTAGTAGAAATCAGACTTCTCTCTCTCTCTCTCTTTTTTTTTTTTTAGATTCCTCACAGAGACCTGAAATAACCAGGCAAAAACTGTGGCAAGAGACACATAGCATCATCTCTGTCATGATCTTAAGTCAGCGCAGATTCAGGAAGAACAGCAGAGACCATCTGTCACTAAAGAGTTAAGATGGACCTCGGATTAAAAGTACAGCACGTGACTCACTTTTAAACAGCTGTTCTCATAAAAATGTCATTCTTACCTTATCTTCTATAATATTCCTACTAGGTAAACACTTGTCCATTGAGTGAATCAATTCAATGGATGAAAACAAACGAGTAAATCAATATCATTATCCTAATCTCTGCCTTTTCTCACATTGATTTGTGGTATCCAGATCGGCTCCTGGCTTGATTGTTTTTCTTTTAGTTTTTCATCTGGGCATTTACTTTTGTGTACTTACAGTGAATATCAGTTTTAAACTCCTCTGGGGACTGGAGAAATGATTACAAAGGAAGATTTGCAATGCTTTTGAGAGTAGTAATTTAAATAAATGAGGTGGAATTAGATTGTAGAGACTTATCAAGTCATCAAAGAATATTATAAGAGAGGAAGATAGTTCTAAAAGAAGGAAATAATTGAAGATGAACCAGTGTAGTTGGGATAAAGGACGGAATAAAATGACAAGTGATCCTGAAGCTTCTAGGGGAACAGCAGCCAAAAGGAACATAGGCAGAAGGATGCTTAATTAATGAATACTAGCCGAAGAGGGTGCTCTGAAAAGATTAGAGATAGCAATTGAGGCTGTGCCTCCTGGGAGATACTGGATGACTGAAGTGCTTCTGTGTGTGATGTGATTAAAATAATCAGCAAGAATGTTGAACATCAAGTCATGAATTTAAAAGATTCAGTGTCCCCATGTCATACAGTAGAGAACATCCAGCTATCGGTTCTGATTCATCTCAGAGTAATAAGGGAAGAGACCCCAGGAGAATGGTGGTTTTTATCAGTTATTCATTGCAATGAAAATATCCATGCCCAATTGTGACTTTAGCTGTGTCTTTATTACAATTCATTTTATCAGAAACACCATTAGAGCTTGCACAATTATGATATGTCACATATTATACTCCTTTAAATATGTTTTAAAATATGTTGATTACATTTATTTATTGGGGGTATATGGAGGAATCAGAGCTCAATTGGCTACAATCTGTTCTCTCCTTCTACCACCTGAGTTCCAGAGATAGAACTCAGGTATTAAGGCTTGAGAGGAAGTGAATTCACCTGTTAAACCATCTTCCTGGCTAGTATGCTTATTTATCTATTTATTAATTTCCTTAACTGCTTGCTGACTTTTGAGACAGGCATTCACTATATAGACGTGGGTAGCCTACAGCTCACTATGTAGAGCTGGATAGTCTAGAACTAAGAGATCTGCTTACCTTGGCTTCCCCAGTACTGGGCAAGAAAGCTGTGCCAGCCTAATAAACTCCCTAGATTTTTAAATTTAAGAAACAAATAAAATGTTGTGTTTTTTTTTTCAACCTTAGTAAGTGGAAGCATGTCTGTGAAACTCCAAAAAAGGAAAGAGGCTACTAAAACTGATAATATTATTCTTGGTTTTTGTAACCAGAGCAAGTATTTTCTTAGAATCTTCTGGAATTATTCTTCATATTTATCAGACTAAAACGTTAAAAGTAAAGATATGTCTTTCATTATTTTCTGATCATCCTTTTTTACTTTGTATGAAGAGTCACATGTGTAGCATTTAGCTCTTGGTTCCGAGTTCCACAGTGAACTGCAGCATGGTCATCACTGTACCATCTGACTGATCCCTTCTGCCGCTGTCACTGGGAATGACGATCTTAGTCTTTTTCTTAGTTCACTGGACCACAATAAAATAATGATATAGATGGCTGCATATGAGGAAAATTTTGCTTACTGAGATGGAATTATCCTCCTTTGTATATTGTAGTATAGAATTTGGGAAATTGTAATATTAATGCTGCTTGTAGGAAAATATTGACAACAGTCTTGCTTTAGCTTCAGATTTGCTATAATGAATTCAAATAGAATACGTCCCATATACATGGGCTCAGTAGTCAATCATCTTGTGACTTCTGAATCATATTTAAATTGATGTCACCTGCTTAGTCAAAAAATGACTTATGCTCTGGTAATAAGATAAACATTTTAATGGTGAAGGAAATACCTCAATTGCCTAGAGCCCTTTGGATTTTCACACTGAGACATCTAAAGCCAGATGAGAATGGTTTGGATTCTCCATGCTCTGTCAGACCGATGGCTGTAAGCATCCACATCTGTATTGTTCAGACTCTGTATTGTTTTCCTGGCATCTGGGACTCTCTGGTAGCTACCCCCAGTCTCCCATTCATTCATTACTACACACCTTTGTTAAATTTCCTGACCTTCTGAACATCTCTCTCATTTCCTCCCATACCTTATCCTGTCCCATTTGTATCCCATCACCCTCCTCTCTTTCACCCAATTTCTCATACCCTCTAACTCTCACGTTTATTTTGTTGCTCTTTCTAAGCATTAATGAAGCATCCACACTTTGGTATTCCTTCTTCTTGAGCTTCATATGGTCTGTGAGTTGTATAGTGGGTATTCCTAGCTTCTTTTTGGCTAATATTCAATTATCAGTCAGTACATTCTATGTGTGTTCTTTTGTGACTGGATTACCTCACTCAGGATGATATTTTCTAGTTCTATCCATTTGCCTAAGAATTTCATGAGATCACTGTTTTTAATAGCTGAGTAGTACTTAATTGTGTAAATTTACCACGTTTTCTGTATCTATTCCTTTGTTGAGGGACATTTAGGTTCTTTGCAGCTTCTGCTATTATAAATAGGGCTTCTATGAACTTAATGAAACATATGTCCTTGTTATATGTTGGAGCATCTTTTGGGTATATGACCAGGATGGGTATAGCTGGATCCTTGGATAGTACAATGTCCATTTTTCTGAAGAATGGCTAGACTGGTTCCCAGAGGGTTTTACTAGCTCTCTATCCCACGAGCAATGGAGGACTGTTCCTCTTTGTCTACAGCCTTGCCAGCCTCTGTTGTCACCTAAGTTTTTGATTTTAGCCATTATTATTGGTGTGAGGTGAACTGTCAGGGTCATTTTGATTTGCATTTTCCTGAAGACTTGGTGCAGAGACAGACAGGTAAATCAAGGGAATAGAATTGAAGTCCCAGAAATGAACCCACATGCCTATGGTCACTTGCTGCAACACATTGCAGAGTCACATACTCTGTCTCCATCTCTCCATCTCTAAGAATATAGCGTATATTTTGCATTTTTAACTTTGTCCCTGGAACCAAATTCATATCCTCATGCTTATGCAGCAATATTTTTACCTACTGAGTCATCTCCTCAGTATCTTGAGGTTCCTCAACTCGTACATGCTGCAACACATTTCAGAGAGTCCGATGTTACAAAAGGCATTTCTATAGAATATAGCAAAAATAATGACGAATGAAATCTATTGAACCATCCTCTCTTTTAGTATATAGCTGAAATACCCAGAATATGGAAGAAAATGTTGGAACAATTCAGGTTGCCAGTAAAGCAGAAGAAAAAAAAGATCATATATTGATGGCTTTCTTCCCATCCTCTTAGGTATTGCCTGTGATACCTGCCATGACACTCTACAGGGAAGCTCATCAAGAATGAAGAGCAATAAAAATAAATGGTATTTTGCACTCTGTCATATTTGATGTTGGAAGGCACAGTAAGGGTCATATTGGAAGTGACGGATGTAGAACTGTCTAGCCCCTTGGATTTGGCTTCATCTAAGCAGTAGTATTTCTGACTTGACCATTCCCTTTAATTGTTGGTATCCTATTTTCTACCCTTAGAAAATATTGCGATTGTATTTGCTAAAATAGTGATACGCTTGTAGTAAGTGTACATATCTGTAGAACTTCCTGCAAGGAAAAGATTTACAAGCAGAGATAAAATTAAATTTAATCTTCCCTCTTCTGTATTAGTTAGGGTTCTCTAGAGTCACAGAACTTAAGGAGTAAAGGAATTTATTGATGACTTACAGTCTGCAGTCCAATTCCCAACAATGGTTCAGTAGTAGCTGTGAATGGAAGTCCAAGGATCTAGCAGTTACTCAGTCCCACACGGTGAACAGGCGAAGGAGCGAGAGAGAGTCTCCCTTCTTCCAGTGT
>LR749822.1:87695-125105 GCA_902729485.2 Mus minutoides | reverse complement strand
CAGCAATTCTTGACCATCCTCTCTCCTGGTTCTGCTCTGCTTTTCTTCCTCCACCTTCTCTTCCCTCTTCCTCTATTCACTTCTATTTCCTTCTCCCCTTCCCCTTTTTCTTCCTCTGCCTTCTTTTGGCTCCTTCACTTCTCCTCCTCCCCCTCTCTGTTTTTTTTTTTTTAAATCAGACATTTTTGAAAATGACTAAATGACCAGTCACATGGTTCAACAGACCAAGGCACTTGATAATTTCATGAATTCAATCCAGGGGACTGATATTGTAGAGGGAAAGAATGTAAGCTGCTATCTGATGTTCACATGTATGTCACACACACACACACACACTCACACACACTAAACAAATGTAATGAATTTTGAAAGTTTCTGTCACTAAAGGTAGTGTTTTCATAGTGATGTGGTCGGGATTTGAGCAATGTGAGTTACAGTCACAATATTATCACTCTTCAGTATTACACTGTGGGTTGCATTTGTAAACTGGAGTTTTCTGTGTAGGAGAAGCCAGTGGGTTATCAGAGTTCCACATGTGAGAGGTGGGTGGTGTATGCACAAGCAGGTTCTACGTGAGTCAATCTGACACAGAGTTGGCAATTTTTCCATAATAAGGAGAGTTTGAGAAGATAATCATGACTACACCCAGCATCCAGAAGGATCTCTAGACAGTATGAAAAGTCCTCTAAAGAGGCACAGGAGATCAAAACAGATATGTTGGCTCCTGCATCCACATTACATCTCTATCACCTTGTTCTACGATATAATTTTTTTGGTTTGTTTGTTCAAATAACACAACTCATTAATCTACTGCTGTTAACCAAATTTAGTATAATGATTAAAAAATAAAGAGCATATAATTTTCAGTTTGAGTCTTTTGTTAAACACCTCACAGACAATATTACTTGATCTTATAGAAGGAGATATTTTAATTATTTTTTTCTTTTTGGTAATAGCTGGAAAGTAGGTACAGTTAAAAGTTTAAGCTTTATATAGAAAGAAATATGAAGAAAGGAATAGAAAAATTATGTAATCAATTTATTAATATGCTCTCTGTAATAGAATAAGATGATTCTGAGGTTCTAACAAATATCCATAACTGTCAGTAGCTGAGAGCATTGTTACCTTTCCCTTTCCATGTGTCCAGCTTCAATCAACCACAGTAGGTCCTTTCTATTTTCTTTAGAGGCATAGAATATTAATTCCATACCTTTTGGAATATTACTGTCACCTTGGAAGATGTAAGTAAATCTGAAGATATGTGCTTTAGCCACTCATTAAGATTCTATATTGCCTAGCCCAGCAGTGGTGGCACACACCTTACATTCCAGCATTCAGATGGCAGAGGCAGGATCTCTGTAATTTTGAGACCAGTCTGGACTATGGCATATATTCCAGAAACTCAGGCCTAAATAGAGAAACCCTCTCTCCAAATCAAACCGAAACCAAAACCAAAACAAAATCAATGAAACAAAACAAAACAAGGATCCATTTACATGTTATGTGTCTGAGCAAGTTATCTGGGATCCCAGGATGTGGTCCAGCCACAAAGTATCACAGATACAATTCTCCCCCACATTCAGAATGAACAGAGCTAGCACTGAGAAGCATGTAAACTGTAACAATAACTACCTCAGCTACAATCTATGTCTTCTGAGTTAACTATGTTACTCAAAACTGGGCATGGTGCTGAACTTTTGAAATCCCTTACTATTATATATATATATATATATATATATATATATATATATATATATATATATATATCAGACACTGCTTAATCACAAGAAGTTTCAGAAACTAACACTATTGCTCCAAAAATTTAGAGAATCACTTACCCGTCCTTTCATTTGATAGAATAGAGGAGGAAAACGAAACGTAGTTGTATTCAGCTGTTTTACTCCATAAATGGAGTTAATGTGCATGGCAATTCTCAGTCAGTATCTTTTTGGTTATAATCGCATGGTGTGCATTAGTTTCCTGTAGCAATAACTGTACTTCTGTGAGGATTTCTAAAGGAATTTGCATCATTTCTATATTAACAAAACAGAATTTTGAACATTAATTTTCAACAATGTACTAAATATGTTTGTATTCAGATACAAACTCTATAATAAAAGTAAATTGAATAGGTATATTTTATTATCACTGATTCTGTCAGCACCAAGAATAATATCTTGCACATTAAAGGTATCCCAATAGTATTTGTGCATTAAAACGATTGAATAGCTCAGAGTAATTGCTATTCTTGCAGAAAACATGGGCTTGGTTCCAAGTACCCACACTGTTTGGCTCTCAGCTACCTGAATTGGCAGCTCCTATAGGATCTGGAACTTTCTTCAGTCCTCTATGAGCATCTACATACTTGTGTGAACACTCACACACAAATACACATACATAAATTCAAATTGAATCTTCTTCTAATATTTGTTAGTTTTCTTCATTTCTTTGTTTGGCTTTTGCCTGCCTATGCCTTTATCCTCCTATGTAATGATCTCAAGAGAGTTCTATTTGATACATTCATGTAGAATATGATCCCTAGTAAACGTTCAGGAAGTGGCACATACTTAAATTTTGTGATGAATGAAAACAAATTAAAAGAACTATAAGATACCATTAATTTGTGCTAAATGTAAGGACCACAGGGAAATCTGCATTGTATGAAATTTATAATATGCTTTTTAAATGAAGTTATTTTAGTTCCTATAAATTATAACAAAGCTAAGTATGTCACTCCAAAGATTCATTTTCCTGAATTAGATAGGTTATGTAGAAACCTCCAAGCCCATTTTAAAATGGGGTGAAATATTCAATGATCATGTAATATATCTGCTCATCAAGTTCTGGTAGACCTGATTTAATTACTATTTTATATGCATGTAAACCATTTAGAAGATTAACCAGTTTATGTGCAAAATGTGAAGGTTGACTTGATTTTAATTTATTGAATACTAACATTTACCTTTGAACAGCTTCATTCATGCTTCAGTTTAACATTCTTTAGCATGGATTGCAATTATCTTTACAATGTACACCTTAGCTTTAAATTATATAAACTGCCCATTCAATTTTTCAGAAATAAACATTTAAGTGTAAAGTTTCAAGAGTTGAGTTGACCCAAACATAAAAGATTATGAGAGAAGTGAAACTCTAATGTAAACAATCCATTAATTCCTCTTCTCCTAGTTAAGTTTCTCAGCATTACTTTGACATTCATTGATTTGAACCTTCTGATTTTCTTGATAATCATCCTCCTCTTTGGAGATGTGTTGGCTTAGTGTAATAGAGTGCTGAGATTTATGTATAGAAAGGCTAAATAGAAGAAGATTATTTGATACTTTTACTTCCCAGTTGAAGATTGTTAAATGTAGGTGGGAAGATGGCTCAGAAGTTAAGGGAGTTTGCTTATGTTCTAGACAACCTAGTTAAGTTCTCAGAACCCACAGCATGCTGCTCGCATGATGATGTTGGTGATGATTATAATTAGTAATAAATTATAATAATTAATTGATGGACCCTCAAGAGATGGCTCAGCAGTTAAAAGTACTTTCTGCCTCTGCAGAAGATGGAGTTCAGTTTGCAACACTAACTACAGTTGGCTCACAACTTCTGGTAACTCCAACTCCTAGGGATCTAATGTCCTCTTTGCCTTCTATGGGCACTTAAACTCACTCATATACCAACAGACAAACTCATGTTTATACATATAGATTAAAAATTAGAGAGATAAATTTTATAAATAATAAAAAAATTTATCCACTGACTTTAGCATCTGTGGGATCATAACAAAGTCATTGTTAACATATATGAGCAAAGTATGATAAACGCCTGCCTCTTTTTCCATTTACTAAGAAGACCCAACATTCTGACATCCTAGATAAGCAAACTCTGGACTATAGTAATGAGCAATGGGAATTATCCCTCCTTGTCCCGAAGACTTCTTAAGGCAGGTCAAGGCAATGCAGAAGAGAATATTATAAGAGCATCTACATCCCCATTTAACTTCCTTTCTTATGTTACCTCTCCACTGTCCTCTTCTGTGCCATATTTGCAATTAGTTACACCAAATTTAGCTTTCTTTCCTCTTTGGACTCCCTTCTTCTGTCTCCAAGATGCAACAACAACAACAACATACCTACACATGCACATGCGTGTGCACACATACGTTTACTATCAGAATAATTTTTACAATGTATGTTCTTCATTACTCCAATAAGGATTATTATCTTGAGAACATTAGGTAACATAACAGACATTTAATTTTATGAAGAAAGAGTGACTGTTTCTCACAAGTAATTTTTTTTTCATTTACACTTATTTAGAAATCCAAACTCTGATCTGTGTAAAAATTTGTCACATACTTGACTTAATTCATTCAGTCCACAAATACTTAATGAGTGCCAAAATTTGTCAGTTATTTTCCAAGACATTAACTTCTAAGTCAATACTGACTTTTAAATTCATTGCATTTTTTTTTACTAAATAAAAAAAAAAANAACTATATTCATAGTCACTATTTTGGAGGTAGTGGCCAGATGTTCAGATCTTTTCCTTTAGAATAAAACCAGATGAGCTAAACATTGTCTAAGTGCGCACTTTAGATAATTCACTTCTATTGTGACTTGTAGATCTTTTTCTGATATCTCACAGACTGTGTATACAACACAAAAAACAAAAGTTATTTTTGGAAATCTTTGAAGACAAAAGTTGGTATATTTACTATCTTAGCATTATCCCTTTTTCCTGTGTGTACCTATTTGTCTGGATTTATTGAAATATAATTAATGTGTAAAATTCACATATAGGGAATAAAGAGGGCTCAGCTCGGTAGTTAAGAGCACTGGCTCTTCTTCCAAAAGACCCATATTCAGTTTATAAACACTCACCAGATGAATAACAACTATCTAGACTCCAGCTCCAGATAATCCAATATCCTCTTTGGCTTCTGTATGTACCACAAATACATTGTGTCTATATACATATCCAGGCAAAATAAAAATAAATATCAAGACACATATTATCAAGGCATATAGAATGATTTATTACACATCTACACCATGAAATTATTACTAAGATTAAAAAGACTAATGCCATTTTTTCCACATGCCTACTGTATAAAACTCGCAAGTATGATTATGAGCTACCCAGTCAATTTCAAGAGCACAGTATTGTTAACTACAGTTACTGGCAGTATCTTTGCATATTCCTTTCCCCATTTTACCAATGTGATATTCTTTTCCTTGTAGGAGAATAACTTCTTCCTTCAGTATTCAAAAAAACATGCACTCATCCAGGAAACAGAGTTATTTTACGTCAGTTTGTGGTACACATGACTGCTAATAAATTATTTTCTTTGGGAAGATATTTATCAGGTAAAGTAAAGGGGACTTTTTGAAACTGCATAGACAGGGCCAAGGAAGTGATTCAGCAGTAAGAGCACTGACTACCTTTTCAGAAGACTCAAGTTCAGTTCTGATCAACCAATCCAATGGAGGATCATAACCACCTGTAAATCTAGTTATATGGGATCTAAGAGTCTCGTATAGCCTCCATGATGCACATACATACATTCATGCAAAACACTCATTCCAACAAAACCTAAAATGCACTGCCTAGAAATGTGCTCTTTAAAAATAATGTACATAAAATCATTTAGGTACTTTTTTTTTTTGCAGTGAGAGAGTAATTTTGAGGGTTATCTATGACCATAAGGTCCTTAACAAAAAACATGAATGTGAATGGCTGGAGAGATGGCTCAGCATTTGAGAGCAGAAATTTCCCCTAGGTAAGCCCTAACAACCACGTTGTCTCACAGGGAACTGTAACTACAATTCCAAGATTATGAAATTCTACTGGTTTATACAGACATTTGTACCTATGTGTTTAAAACTGTACAGAGACATACACATACATAACTAGAAGTAATAAAAATATTTTTGATCCAATCTTGCCATTGCCTTTGCCTACTACAGTATTCAAGCTCCAATGTTATCATTGAGGATAGTAGCTGAGTTTTGGTAAATAATTTATTTTTTTTCCATTCCTAATAAGAAATTACATACAGGAATTTTCTTTCTCTTTGGACCAAATAGAAACAAGTGTACTAATTTCTTTCCAAATGACGACTGAGCCATGAATGAAAAATCAGAATTTTGCACGCATTGACCACTCTATTTCATTCTGTTCTCAGGGTCATATAGCATAATGTCTGGATCTCTCCCATTTCAACTCTGGCTAAGAGATAATTGCTCAAACTTGCCTAGACTTGCAGTACATTTTGCCTTCCTACTGGGAATGCCACTGAGAGAGCAAGTTAATTCCTGGATTTTGATGTAACTTCTTTATTAAGCTCTTTGCTTGACATTGATGATTTCTTACTCTTTCCAATTTGGGGCATCAAGATACATGACAGAACTTATTAGAATCCCTCTGTAGTGAAAGCTTCAGACTGTGGGGCATATGAAGGGGTGCACGCAAAGGACATACATATCTCACGTGTCTCGATTGAGTTTGTGCTGCACAATAATATTTTAGTGTGTTGCTAACAGCAAATTCTTGAGTGTGCCATTCGCCACACACCTGAAACAGCATGAGCTTATGTGGACCAATTTTAACAAAAGTTTTGGAAATTTTTCTCTTAATTGGAAAACAGGTTAAGGGGGCGCTGAAAAAAAATGAGGATTTTGGGTTGTAGAGATGGTGAGGCTGTTAGGAGCACTTACTGCTCTTGAAGAGGTTACCAGTTCAGTTCCAAGCATCCATAATGTGCGGTGATGCACATCCACCAGTAACACCATATCAATCTTCAGGGATCTAGTAATCTAATATGCTCTCCTGGCCATCAGATAGCCCTTGCGCGTGCATGCGCACATGAGAGAGAGAGAGAGACAGAGAGAAAGAGAGAGACAGACAGACAGACAGACAGACAGACAGACAGACAGAGAGGAGAAATAAATTTCTTTTTCAGTTGGACAGAGAATATCATGGAGAAATGTCTTTATCATCAATAGTTATGGCTACTTCACTTGTATTTTAGAATACTCTAACCTAACCAAACAGTAAAAGTAGTCCACAGACTGGTCAAGTTCCACTAGTTGGTATGTATAATTGCAGTTAATGAATAAATAGGATTTTCAAAGCAAATTTTGCTGCACAATCACTTTCAATGAGAATAAAATAAACATATAATATATGAATGTGTGAAGCATTTTTTTTTTAAATTTACGGTTTGATAGTTCTTGGAGAATTACTGCTTTCCTTATAAACAGGTTGAAGTCTGTAATTCACTTCAGTGGATGCCACATTTTAAATGAACATCTATGAACTCATAACAGCCCTTCCTCCCATGGAAATCCATATGTTCCGCAGAGATAAAAGCCACTCACCATTTTTGGACTCAGAACACATCAGTGAAATATCTCTTTCTGAGAGATTTAAATTTAATCTGCCCCCAAATGGAATGATGGTAGCAGATTGAAGAACAGCTCACTTAATCTCATCTGATGAGCAAAATGAGTTCATGGGGGCTTGTTTACAGAAATATTCATAACCATGAATAACTGCATTTTGAAGCCCATCACCTGTCTACTTTCAGGGCCCTTGTCTTACCTGAGTGATTCTATGGAAAAAATTCATATAGAATTATATTATAGAGTCCTGCCTCAGCATTCATGCATTAGGTTACAGGAAACAAAAACAGGGTTGGGAGGATTTTTTTTTTAAGTGTATATGTAATAATATACGAGTCTCTGATGTTAGCAAACACTGTTCAGTCATGGAAAGGATGGCTCCCACTACTGTAAACTGGAGTTTGACACAGCTGTTATATCATGACACAAGAGGGGTTGCACTGGTAAAATGTCAAGTACAGGACCCACCATGTGGTGGTTTTTATTGTTCTAGGAAACATGAATATGTATTCCAAGACAATAAAGTTTGCAAAATGAAAATAGAAAATAGGGTTTTATGTTTGTTTATTTGTTTATTTTATTTTTATTTATTTATTTTACTTTTAAGAGCCACAGAAGATTAGACCATGGCTAGAAACGTACAACATATGAGGAGGATAAACATAGAAGCAGCCATTATGAATATATCAGTAAGACAGAGTGGTCAGGGCCCATAGCCAGTGTCTGAGAGGAACCACAAGTCTGGGATTTAGGCCAGGCTTAGGTCCTGACGTAACTGTGTCTGGCTGCTTGTGCAAAGATTTTTTTTTTAATTTTTTTTTTTTGATGGTGGTAGGGGGCAACATACCCAAGTCTTCTCATGGCTATTGTATCCTAATTGTGTCCTGGCACCCCAAAAATCATTCAGTGTCTTTTCTTCTTTATTTTATTTTATTTTATTTTATTTAGATATATTCTTTATTTACATTTCAAATGTTATTCCCTTTCCTAATTTTCCCACTGAAAATCCCTTATCCCCTTCCCCCTCCACCTGCTCCCCAACACAACCACTCCCATTTCTGCTCCTGGCATTCAGCTATACTGGGGCATAGAGCCTTCACAGGACCAAGGACCTTTCCTCCCATTGATAACCGACTAGGCCATCCTCTGCTACATATATAGCTAGAGCCACAAGTTCCAACATGTATTTTCTTTGATTGGTGGTATAGTTCTAATGAGCTCTAGGGGTAATGATAGTTCATATTGATGTTCCTCCTATGGGGCTTCAGACCCCATCCAATGGATAACTGTGAGCATCCACTTCTGTATTATTCAGGCACTGGTAGAACCTCACAGTAGACAGCTATATCAGGCTCCTGTCAGCAGGCTTTGGTTGGCATTTGCCTAGTGTCTGGGTTTGGTGGTTGTTTATGTGAAAGATCCACAAGTAGGGCAGTTTCTGGTTGGTCATTCCTGTAGTTCTGCTCCGAACTTTGTCTCTGAAACTCCTTCCATGGATATTTTGATCCCTATTCTAAGAAGGAATGAAGTACCCACACTTTGGTCTTCCTTCTTGAGTTTCATGTGTTATGCAAATTGTATCTTGGGTAGTCTAAGTTTCAGGTTAATATCCACTTATCAGTGAGTGCATATCATGTGTGTTCTTTTGTGATTGGGTTACCTCACTCAGGATGATATCCTCCAGACCCATCCATTTGTCTAAGAATTTCTTAAATTCATTGTTTTTAATAGCCGAGTAGTACTCCATTGTGTAAATGTACCACATTTTCTGTATCATTTCCCCTGTTGAGGGATATCTGGGTTCTTTCCAGCTACTGGTTATTATAAATAAGGCTGTTATAAACATAATAGAGCATGTGTGCTTATTACCATTTGGAACATCTTCTGGGTATATGCCCAGGAGAGGTATGGCTCGATCATCCAGTAGTGCAATGTCCAATTTTCTGAGGAACTGCCAGACTGATTTCCAGAGTGGTTGTACCAGCTTGCTATCCCACCAACAATGGAGAAATATTGCTCTTTCTCCACATCCTCACCAGCATCTGCTGTCACCTGATTTTTTGATCTTAGCCATTCTGATTTGTGTGAGATGGAATCTCAGGATTGTTTTGATTTGCATTTCCCTTGTGATTAAGGATGTGGAACATTTTTTTTCAGATGCTTTTAAACCATTAGGTATTCCTAAGTTGAGAATTCTTTGTTTAGCTCTGTGCTCCATTTTTTAAAATAGGGTTATTTGATTTCTGGAGTCTAACTTCTGAAGTTCTTTATATATATTGGATATTAGTCCCCTATAGGATTTAGGATTTGAAAAGATCCTTTCCTAATCTGTTGGTGGTCTTTTTGTCTTATTGACAGTGTCTTTTACCTTACAGAAGCTTTGCAATTTTATGAGGTCCCATTTGTCGATTCCAGATCTTAGAGCACAAGCCATTGCTGTTCTGTTCAGGAACTTTTCCCCTGTGCCCATATCTTCGAGGCTTTTCCTCACTTTTTCCTCAATAAGTTTCCAAGTCTCTGGTTCTATGTGGAGTTCCTTGATCCACGTAGATATGAGCTTTGTACAAGGAGATAAGAATGGATCAATTCATTTTCTTCTACATGATAACTGCCAGTTGTGCCAGGACCATTTCTTAACAATGCTATCTTTTTTTCTGCTGGATGGTTTTAGCTCCCTTGTCAAAGATCAAGTGACCATAGGTGTGTGGGTTCATTTCAGGGTCTTCAATTCTATTCCATTGGTCTACCTGTCTGTTGCTGTACCCGTACCATGCAGTTTTTATTACAATTGCTCTGTAGTACAGCTTTAGGTCAGGCATGGTGATTCTACCAGAGGTTCTTTTATTTTTGAGAATAGTTTTTGCTATCCTAGGTTTTTTATTATTACAGATGAATTTGAAAATTGCCTTTTCTAACTCTGCGAAAAATTGAGTTGGATTTTTCATGGGTATTGCATTGAATCTGTAGATTGCTTTCAGCAAGATAACCATTTTTACTATATTAATCCTGCCAATCCACTAGACAAGGCTGTCCACTTTCTCCCTACCTATTCAGTATAGTTCTTGAAGTGCTAGACAGAGCAATTAGACAACAAAAGGATATCAAGGGGATACAAATTGGAAAGGAAGATGTCAAAATATTACCATTTGCAGATGATATGATTATATATATATATATATATATATATATATATATATATATATATCCCAAAAATTCCACCAGAGAGCTCCTAAACCTGATAAACAGCTTCAGTGAAGTAGCTGGATATAACATTAACTCAACCAAATCAGTGGTCTTTCTCTACACAAAGGATAAACAACAGGAGAAAGAAATTAGGGAAACAACATCCTTCACAATAATTAAAAATAATTTAAAATACCTTGGTATGACTCTAACTAAGGAAATGAAAGTACTATATGATAAGAACTTCAAGTCTCTGAAGAAAGATATCAAAGAAGATATCAGTGTATTTACTTTTGTTGACTATACTCAGCAGGAGTCTGCACTGATCTTGCATAATTCCAGGCTCTAGATCCTTTTGAACACATAGTTTCCACTAATAATATATCTTTCCTTTCTGTGTATCTCTCTGTTCCTATCTCTATATCTCTGACTCTCTCCCTCTTATTGCCCAAGCTTTTCCCTTCTCCTCCCCTCCCCTCACTCCTACTCTCCTTCCCAGCCCTCACCCCTTTTCTCTTCTCCTCTGCTCTCTTCTGCTCTCCTCTCTTTTCTTCTATTTTCTTTCCAATCATCTTTCAAGTATCACTTGACTTGTTTTTTGCTTAGAAATATCTTCCATGTTCACTTCAACCAAATGTTTTCTAAGCTTTGCTCTCTGATGTCATTTTTTTTATTATTATGATACTTTCTAGTAAGTCATAGAATACAGAGAACCTAGGTTGTATTTATAATTTGTTTTTGCTCTATGTTCTCACTACAATGCAAGGTTCAGGAAAATTAGATTACATAAGTTCATGGGTAAATCAGTAATACAGAGAATCTGAATCCATATTTTTAAGTAACTAGGGAATTGTTGTATATAATAATGATGAAAACAAAGTCATTTCAACCTGTATTTCTATACTATTTTAGGAGCTTCCTAGAAGACCATAGTGAGCTAGGAAATTTAGTGAAATGTGACTTTCTTATATAATTAGTTCCAGGGAAGAAATTTATTTAAGACTACAATATGGGCTTTCCCTAAAGCTGGTATTCTTAACCTTTTACCACTGGTAACTCTTTTAACCAATTGTCATGTGACAAATTATATAAAACACCCTCTACTTTAAGCCATGGATTCAAGTGGAGCTCTTTGACATTGTAAAGTATAACAGGATACACAGTGCAAAGTGCATATACCATGTGTTCAGAGTCAAAGAAGCAGGAAGTTTCCAGGATCCAGCTTGGGTAAACAATATCAGTAACTCCTGGGGTTCATTATGTGTTTGATTTCGAATTGGTTGACTGTTGCACTGTCAGAAACCTTCTATTGTTGCCTGTAAATGGCCACATTACCACCTCGCCGGCAAGAATGGACATGGACCACCAGAATCCTTCTACAAGCATACCTTTATTACACCATGTGGAGAAAGAGGGCGAGCCGAAAATGGTTTCCACTTAAATACAACTCAGTGTGACATATGTCGTCAGGATTGGCTGACTGCTCATTACCTCAAGTTATGCCCAGGGATGGGCTGTGACTTACATGGCTTCGTCACAAGCACATGCACACTGAACTTGTTTGCTTGTCCCAGGTTGGGGGTGGTGACAGAATGTCGGCGCCAACTTGGAATGGCGGCAGAACCGGCTCGGGCGCGGCTCTCTACAGTTGCCAAACTTTTCACAACCCTACATTCAGTTAAAAGTGTTTGTAAAGTTTTGGAACCCACCACATCTTAAGAATTTGTCATCTTTTCCTGTACGTGGCCAACACAAAATGGATTCCAAGTTTCTTGGCTACATTTTGTTTTGTTTTGATATTTATTTGTTATTATTTTTTTGGTGTTGTTGTTTGTTTCTTATTTATTAGAAAGATAGTGAAAGAAGGAAGAAATATGAAGTTGGGGTGGTAGTAAAGAGTCTGGCTTAGTTAGGGTTTTTGTTTCTTCAAAGAGACACAATGAGCATGCCACCTCTTATCAAGGAAAGCATTTAACTGGGGCTGGTTATAGTTCTCAGGGTTAGTTTACCATAATCATGGTGGAATGCATGGTAGCATGCAGGGAGACATGGTGTTTAAGGAGCTGAGAATTCTTCATTGGGATACTCAGACAGCAGGAAGAAAGAATGACATTGGGCCTGGCTTGAGCTTCTGAAATCTCAAACCTCACTACCATTGACACACTTCCACCAACAAGGTCATGCCTAGTCCAACAAGACCACAACTCGAAGAGTACCTGCATTCCTGTGAGCCTATGAGGACCATTTTTATTCAAACAACCATAATCTTCAAAACTCCTGATAGTGTATCACAGCATCAGCACTGTTTTAAACACAAAATTCAGCCTCTCCTGAGACTCATGACAATCTCTTAAATGTAATACCCTATGAAATTAAAATTGAAAATCATATCACATTATATATATATATATATATATATATATATATATATTTCATCATTTCAAAATTGAGCAAAAGGAGCATAGTGAAGAAATTCTCATTCAAAGCAAGGACAGAAAGCTGGGAAACTCCATACTCTTGTCCATGTCTTATGTCATGTCTTATGTCAAAGCACTCTTCAGATCTCTGATTGCTTTCAGCTTTGTTGACTGCAACACACTTCTTTTTTTGTGGGCTCATTCCACTCTCTGTTAGCAGAGTTCTTCAGGAAGCATCCCATAACTCTAACATTTCTAACATCTTGGCATATTGAAGGAAATCCAGGATTCATCTTCACTGTCTCATGACATAGCCTATCTAGGCCTCTATGCAAAGACACTTCCTGCACATGTCTGGTATTAGCTGCTTTCTATAGTTGAGGAGGAAGATCCCATAACCTCTTTCTTCTATATTGGACTCTAAAACCAGAACGATGTGACCAAAGCTGCAAAGCTCTGCTGTGTTCTGAGGGTGAGACATGGCTCCCACACTCAATTTCATTTTCAACAGCTTTCTCTTTTTGAACCTTGGCTGTCCTTTAACTCACTTTGTAGATCAGGCTGGCATAAAATTCAGAGATTCACCTACCTCTGCCTCTAAAGTGCTGGGATACAAGGCATGTGTCACCTCACACCCAGCCCTAAGCTTTCCTTTAATTCCTTTTGACAAGTTGGAAATTTAGCTAGATAGAACCTTGAACTGAGGCTCTCTCTGTTCATTTAATGTCAGGTTTTTATTTCATATGATTATCTTCTTGAACACAGGATGCAGCACCATTCCAATTCCTAGTGCCCCATTTCTCATTGCACTATTTTCTATATTTTCCTTGCTCGGCTTACTCTTTTTCAACAATTTATTATTTGTCTTTTAATTTAATGTTTTTCTTTAAGTAAAGTGAGAAATAAATTTTGAAGCAATTAAATATTAGAATTTTCATAGATTTTTTAATTTTTCTCTCCATATTTTTAATTGTTTTTATGTATGTAATTAAAAGGTTTTTCCCCCCTTTCCTTTCTTAGTATTTTGAAACCATACACAGTTTTCACAGAAACTCTTTCTTTTACAGGCTCATTGTCTATTAGATTTTATAAATAATAAAAGATGTAATAAAATGTATGCTTGTAAATATACTTGTGTATACACACACACACACACACACACACACACATAACCAAAACAGATTTAGGAAGAGGAACCAATAATTCTTGTTGAACAAACAGCTTGTTTAGTGCTTGGAGAAAATTAAGAATACTGGATCCTAATCCTTGGGTCGTTCTTAGGCAATGAATATAAAGTACAGGTTTTGTGATAGAAATTGAGTTTCTGAGTTAATTTGAAAGGTTGGATAAATGCAGGGCAAGAAAAATAAAACCCAAAAGAACATTGAACTATATTTAAACATTTTCTATGATATTATCTGTCACACATATACATGCTCTTCTCCCATTGTCTTTTGCCTTAGCATAACTCAAAGTTCTTCTGGAGTTTCTAGACCAAATGATCAGTTACACATTAACAAGTCAAGGTTTAAGAAGGACTCCTTCCTGAGTACAATAAGGACCTAAAGAGCACATAAGGAACACTCAACTATACTTCTACATATTAAATTCATTAGGAAATAGGTATAAAAGTATATGAATTCAACTACTAGAACTTACCCTTTTCTCATATATATTCATGACAACTTTCCTTCCAAATTTTTATTACATAATTTAAATTGAAAATGTCGGAACACTGGGTGCCTTTATCACTGCTTGTTGATCTATGAGTGTTAGAAAGTTACATATTTCTTTTGTTAGGTTTTCTAATCCTACTTAAGAAGATAATTGTAAATCGTCCAGGGCCTCATAAAAATTCTCTTTATAAATGTGTCTCTAAGATAGCCTGGTGATCATAGCAGGAAGCATCCCAGGTCTTTTTAAGTTGTTTTACACATGTCATGTGGCTGGCTCCTAACCTCTCAGTCACTACTAACAACAAGTAGAATTTTACTTCTGATTCCACCATTTCAGACCAGGATTCAGCCAGCATTATATTCTTTCTAACTTTACTTGTTTTCGATATTTACCTCTAGGCATAAAATGATAGGCTTAGTTGGTAAGAGCATGTAGTTCTCTTGCAGAGGTCATGAGTTTGTTTCCTTGGCAACCATTCCAGATGAGGTGACACTTTATTCTGATCTCTGCATGAATATATACACACATCACACACACAAATATATTTTTATAAATTCATATGTATATTATAGATATGCAACTAGGAAGAAGAGTAAAAGGCACCACATTTGAAGAAGACCTTGAGTGCTATCTCTGCAAGTACCCAGTCCCACAACACCTAGAAAACACTCATCTCTCAGGTGTTCTAACAAACCCAGAATCACACGATCTCAAAAGCTTGGTCACACCAGGATTTCAGGATCTCAGAGGCAGCTTGACTCCCAGGAGCTCAAAAACACCCAAGATCTCAAGATCACAGGATGCCAGAATCACAGGATCACAGAGACAGCTGGACTCGGAGGAGTTCTGACAACAATGAGGATCACAGGAGGGACAGACTCCTGTCTGATACAGCAAGGGCAGGTACCTCTAGAGATAACCAAATGACTAGAGGCAAGCATAAGAACATAAGCAACAGAAAGCCAGGTTACTTGGCATCATCAGAAGCCAGTTCTCCTACTATAGCAAGCCCTGAATACACCATGATACTGGAAAAACAAGATTCAGATCTAAAACCACTTCTCATGATGATGATAGAGGTCTTTAAGAATGACATAAATATTTTGCTTTTAAAAAATACAGAACACAGGTAAACAGGTAGAAGCCCTTAAAAAGAAAACATAAAAATCCCTTAAAGAATTACAGAAATTACAACCAAACAGGTAAAGGAATTGAACAAAACCAGGATCTAAAACTGGAAATAGAAACAATAAAGAAATCACAAAGGTTGACAATCCTGGAGATAGAAAACCAGAAAAGGGATCAGGAATCATAGATGAAAGCATCACCAACAGAATACAGGAGATAGAAGAAAGTATCTCAGGTTCAGAAAATACCATAGAAAATATTGACAAAACAGTCAAAGAAAATGCAAAAAGCAAAAAGCTCCTAACACAAAACCTCCAGGAAAACCAGGACACCATGAGAAGATGAAACTTAATGATAATAGGTATAGAAGAGAGCAAAGATTCCCAACTTAAATGGCCAGCAAATATCTTCAACCAAATTTTAGAAGAAAACTTTCATAACCTAAAGAAAGTGATGCTCATGAACGTACAAGAAGCCTACAGAACTCCAAATAGACTGGACCAGAAAAGAAGTTTCTCACATCACAAAATAATCAAAATAGAAAATTCACAAAACAAAGAAAGAATAATAAAAGCAGTAAGAGAAAAAGGTCAAATAACAAATAAAGGCAGACCAATCACAATTACACCAGACTTCTCACCAGACTATAAAAGCCAGAAGATCCTGGGCAGATGTCATACACACCCTAAGACAAAACAAATGCTAGTCAAAGGTACTATACCTAGGAAAACTCTCAATTAGCACAGATTGAGAAACCAAGATATTCCATGACAAAATCAAATTTACAAAATATCTTTCCACAAATCCAGACCTACAAAGATAATAGATGGAAAACTCCAACACAAGGAGGGAAACTACATACTAGAAAAAGAAAGAAAGTGATCTTTTAATAAACCCAAAAGAATTAGTTAGCCACACAAACATAATTCCACCTCTGGCAACAAAAATAACAGGAAGCAACAATCACTTTTCCTTAATATCTCTTAACACCAATAGACTCAATTCCTCAATAAAAAAGACATAGACTAAAATACTGGATAAGCAAACAGGACACAGCATTTTGCTGCATACAGGAAATGCACCTCAGTTACAAAGACAGATACTACTTCAGAGTAAAAGGCTGGCTAAAAAATTCTAAGCAAATTGTCCCAAGAAACAAGCTTGGAGTAGCCATTCTAATATTGAATAAAATCTATTTTCAACCAAAAGTTATCAAAAGAGATAAGGAAGAACACTTTATACTCATCAAAGGAGAAATCTATGAAGATGAACTCTCAATCTGAACATCTATGCTACAAATGCGAGGGCACACACATTCATAAAAGAAGCTCGACTAAGCTCAAAGCACACATTGAACCTCACACAATGATTATGGGAGACTACAATATCCCACTCTCATCAATGGTCATATGATGGAAATAGACACTAAACTAAGACATGGTGAAACTAACAGAAGTTATGAACCAAATAGATTCAGCAGATATGTATAGAAGATTTCATCATAATAAAAAAGAATATGCCTTCTTCTCAGTACCTCTTGGTACCTTACCCAAAACTGGCCATATAATTGGTCACAAAACATGCCTCAACAGACCCAAGAAGACTGAAATAATCCCATGCATTCTATCAGATCACTACAGACTAAAGATGGTCTTCAATAACAACAAAACAATAGAAAGGCCACAGAGTCATGGAAGCTGAAAAATGAACTACTCAATGATAACTTTGTCAGGGAAGAAATAAAGATATTAAAGACATTTTAGAATTTAATGATAATGAAGGCACATCATACCAAAACTTATGGGACACAATTAAAGCAGTGCTGAGAGTAAAAGTCAGAGCTCTACGTGTCTCCAAAGAAGAAACTGGAGAGAGTATACACTATTAGCTTGACACCTGAAAGCTTTAGAACAAAAAAAATCAAATTAATAGCTGAAACCACCCATGTAGAAACAAACAAACAAACAAACAAACAAACAGAAACAAACAAACAAAATCAACAAACTAGGAGCTGGTACTTTGAGGAAATCAACTAGATAGATAAACCTTTAGCCAGAGTAAAGAGAGGGCACAGAGACAGTATCCAAATTAATAAAATCAAAAATGAAAAGGAAGAAATAACAACAGAAACTGAGGAAATAAAAAAAATATCATTAGATCCTACTAGAAAAGCCTATACTCAACAAAACTGGAAAATTTGGGGGAAATGGACAATTTTCTAGACAGATATCAGGTACCAAAGTTATTCAGAATAAAATAAACAATGCAAACACTCCCATAGCCCCTAAAGAAATAGGAACAGTCATTAAAAGTCTCCCATCCAAAATAAATGAATGAATGAATAAATAAATAAATAAATAAATAAATAAATAAACAAATAAATAAATAAAAGTCCAGGAACAGATAGTTTTAATGCAGAACTCTATCAGATCTTCAAAGACATAATACCAATACTCCTCAATCTATTCCATAAAATAGAAACACAAGGAACACTACCCAATTGTTCTCTGAATCCACAGTTACTATGATATCTAAACCACACAAAGACCCAACAAAGAAAGAACGTCAGACCAATTTCCCTTATGAGCATTGATGCAAAAATACTCAATAAAATTCTTGCAAACTAAATCCAAGAACACATCAAAAGGATAATTCACCATGGTCAAATAGGCTTCATCCCAGGGATTCAGGGAAGGTTCAGTATAAGGAAATCTATCAACATAATCTACTATATAAACAATCTAAAAGGAAAAAAAAAAAAAAAACACATGTTCATGTTCATTTCATTAGATACTGAAAAAGCACTTGATGAAATTTCAATATCACTTCTTTTTAAAAGTCATGGAAAGATCAGAAATTCAAAGCCTATACCTAAACATAGTAAAATCCTTAAAAACCAAAACAGAAGCTAACATTAAACTAAATGGAGAGAAGCTGGAAGCAAATCAACTAAAATCAGGAACTAGACAAGGCTGCCTACTCTCTCCCTATCTAATCAATATAGTACTTGAAGTGCTTATTAGGGCAATTAAACAACAAAAGGAGATTAAGAGGATACAAACTGCAAAGGAAGAAGTCAAAATATCACTACTTGCAGATTATATAATAATATAATTAAGTGAACACAAAAATTGCATCCTTGGATCTCATACAGCTGATAAACCACCTCAGCAAAGTCGCTGGATATAAAATTAACACAAACAAATTAGTGGGCTTTCTCTACTTGAACGATAAACAAAGATCAAGTGAAAATAGGTGTGTGGGTTCATTTCTGGGTCTTCAATTCTATTCCATGGATCTACCCGTCTGTTATGGTATCATTACCATGCTGGGTTTTTTTTTGTTTGTTTGTTTTTTGTTTTTTGTTTTTTTTTTATCACAATTGCTCGGTAGTATAGCTTCAGGTCAGGGATGATGATTCCACTAGAGGCTCTTTTATTGTTGTGAATAGTTTTTGCTATCCTAGGTATTTTGTTATTCCAGATAAATTTGCAAATTGACCTTTCTAAATCGGTGAAGAATTGAGTTGGAATTTTGATGGGGATTGCATTGAATCTGTAGATTGCTTTTGGCAAGATAACCATTTGACAATATTAATCCTGCCAATCCATGAGCATGGGAGATGTTTCCATCTTCTGAGATCTTCGATTTCATTCTTTAGAGACTTAAAGTTCTTATCACATAAATCTTTCACTTCCTTAGTTTGAGTCATGCCAAGGTATTTTATATTATTTGTGACTATTGTGAATGGAGTTGTTTCTCTAATTTCTTTTTTTCCTCTTTTTTTATTAGATATTTTCTTCATTTACATTTGAAATACTATCCCCTTTTCTAGATTTCTCTCTAAAAATCCACTATACACCCCCTTCCACTTTACCCAACCCACCTACTCCTGCTTCCTGATTCTGGCATACCCCTCCCTATACTGGGGTATATAACCTTTGCAAGACCAAGGGTCTCTCCTCCCACTGATGGCCTACTAGGCCATCCTCAGCTACATATGCATCTAGAGACAGGAGCTCTAGGGACACAGGTTAGTTCATATTGTTGTTCCTCCTATAGGGTTGCAGACCCCATTGGCTCCTTGGGTACTTTCTCTACCTCCTTCATTGAGTACCCTGTGTTCCATCCAATAGAGGACTGTGAGCATCTACTTCTTTCTCCATCATTTTATCCTTTGTGTAGAGAAAGGCCACTGATTTGTTTGAGTTAATTTTATATCCAGCTACTTCACTGAAGCTGTTTATCAGATTTAGGAGTTCTCTGACAGGAGACTGATATAGCTGTCTCCTAAAAGGCGCTCTAGTGCTTGACAAATACAGAAGTGGATGCTCACAGTCATCCATTGGATGGAGCACAGAGTCTCCAATGATGGAACTAGAGAAAATACCCAAGGAACTGAAGAGGTTTGCATTCCCATAGGAGGAACAACAATATGAACAAACCAGTACCCCCAGAGCTCCCTGGGACTAAACCACCAATCAAAGAAAACACATGGTGGGACTGGTGGCTCTAGCTGCATATGTAGCAGATGTTGGCCTAGTAGGTCATCAGTGGGAAGAGAGGCCCTTGGTCCTGCGAAGTTTGTATGCCCCAGTATAGGGGAATGCCAGGGCCAGGAATCAGGAACAGGTGGGTTGGGGAGAAGGGGGAGGGAGGAAGCTATAGGGGATTTTCAGAGTGGAAACTAGGAAAGGGGATAACATTTGATATGTAAATGAAGATAATATCTACTTTTTCCAAAAGAAGGATAAACCGGCTGAGAAAGAAAATAGGGAAATGACACCCTTCAAAATTGTAACAAATAATATAAAGTACCTTGGTGTGACTCTAACCAAGCAATTGAAAGATCTGTATGACAAGAATTTCAAGTCTCTGAAGAAAGAAACCAAAGATCTCAGAAGATGGAAAGATCTCCCATGTTCATGGATTGGCAGGATTAATATAGTAAAAATGGCAATCTTGGCAAAAGCAATTTACAGATTCAATGCAATCCTCATCAAAATTCCAACTCAGTTCTTCATAGAGTTACATCAATTTGCAAATTCACATAGAGTACAAAAAAACTCGGACTAGCAAACTTCTGTATTGTAGAGCTATAGTGATAAAACAACAACAACATACACAAAAACAAAAACAAAAGCTATGCCGGTGCCTGGCAAATACGGAATTGGTTGGTCAAAGTCATCTATATGATGGAACACAGGGCACCCAACGGAGAAGCTAGAGAAAGTACCACAGGAGCTGAAGGGGTCTGCAACCCTAAAAGAGGAACAACAATATGAACTAACCAGAACCCCCAGAGCTCGTGTCTCTAGCTGCATATGTAGCAAAAGATGGCCTAGTTGGCCATCATTGGGAAGAGAGGCCCCTTGGTATTGCAAACTTTATATGCCCCAATACAGGGGAACACCAGGGCCAAGAAGTGGGAGTGGATGGGTAGGGGAGCAGGGCAGGGTGAGGGTATAGGGAACTTTCAGGATAGCATTTGAAATGTAAATTAAGAAAATATCTAGTTAAAAATCAAGGAAAGAAAGAAAGAAAGAAAGAAAGAAAGAAAGAAAGAAAGAAAGAAAGAAAGAAAGAAAGACAAAAAATAACTGTATAACATTGGTACAGAGACAGACAGATAGATTAATGGAATAGAACTGAAGAACCAAAAATGAATCCACACACCTGTGGATACTTGATCTTTGACAAAGGAGCTAAAACCATCCAGTGGGGAGGAAAAAAAAAAAAGATAGCATTTTCAACAAATGGTGCTGGTTCAACTGGTGTTCAAAATGTAGAAGAATGCAAATGGATCCATTCATATCTCCCTGCACAAATCTCAAGTCCAAGTGGATAAAGGAACACCACATAAAATCAGATACATTGAAACTAATAGAGGAGAAAGTGGGGAAGATCCTTGATCACATAGAAACAGGGGAAATTTTCCAGAAAAGAATACCAATGGTTTATGTTCTAAGATTAAGAATTGACAAATAGGATTTCATAAAGTTGTAAAACTTCTGCAAGTCAAAGGACACTATCAATGGGACAAAGAGATTGGGAAAAGATCTTTACCAATACTACATCCAATAAAGGCTAATATCCAATATATGAAAATAACACAAAAGTTACACACCAGAGAATGCAATAACCCTATTAAAAATCGGGTACAGAGCTAACCAAAACTTCTCCATTGAGGAATACCTAATGGCTGAGAAGTACCAAAAGAAATTTTCAATAACCTTAGTCATCAGGGAAATGCAAATCAAAACAGCCCTGAGATTCCATCTCTCCTCACTCAGAATGACTAAAATCAAAAACTCAGGTGACAGCAGATGCTGGCAAGGATGTGGAGAAAAAGGAACATNATGGTAGGAGACACAGAGACAAAGTCTGGAGCAGAGACTGAAGGAAAGGCTATCAGGAGACTGCCCCACCTGCGGATCCATCCCATATATAGTTACCAAACCCAGATGCTATTGTGGATGCTAACAAGTACTTCCTGACAGGAGCCCAATATAGCTGTCTCCTGAGAGGTTCTGCCAATGCCTGACAAATACAAAGGTGTATGCTCACAACCAACCATTAGACTTAACACAATGTCCCCAGTGAGGGAGCTAGAGAAAGGACCCAGTGAGCTGAAGGGTTTTGCAGCCCCATAGGAGGAATAACAATATGAACCAACCAGTAACCCCAAAGTTCCCAGGGACTAAACCACCAACTAAAGAGTACACATGGAGGGACTCCTGGCTCAAGCCACATAAGTAGCAGAGGATGGCCTTGTTGGACATCAGTCGTAGAAGAGGCCCTTAAAGAGTCGATGCCCCAGTGTAGGGAAATGCCAGGACTGGAAAGCAGAGGGGTTGGATGGGTGGGTGAGAAGGGAAGGGGGGAATGAGATATGGGATTTTCAGGGGGAGGGGGAACCAGGAAATGGAATAACATTTGAATTGTAAATAAAGAAAATATCTAATAAAAAAGAATTTAAATATAAAAGTATACAAATAGTAGAAAAGCTGTTCTTAGACTCTAATGTATTCCTAGAAAGTCCAATAGAAAAAATCAATACAGATAATTGTGAATTTCTTCTCATTGTAGGAACATAGAACTCTTATCATTTTCAAAATTATGAACAAGCAAAAATATTATTTTAGAAGTACTGTTAAGACCCCTATAGGTAGACTTTGCTGAACCACATCTCTTATAAAAAATGGGGTACAGTGCTAAACAAAAAATTCTCAGCTGATGAAAATCGAATGGCCAAGAAAGATCTAGCTGGAAGCCTCAGATGCAGATATTTGCACCCAACCAATGGACAGAAACATCTGGCCCTTATTGTTGAATTAGGGAAAGCTAAAAGAATCTGAGAAGGGCAATCCTGTAGGAGGACCAGCAGTCTCAATTAATCTGGATGCCCGATATCTCTCAAACACTGGACCACGGAACAGACAGCATAAGCCAGCTGATGTGAGGCCCTGAATACACATACAATAGAGGATTGCCAGGTCTCTGTTCATTCAGAGATGATGTACCTAACCCTCAAGAGTTTGGAGGCCCCAGGGAGTTTAGAGATCAGGTGGGGTGGAAGATGGGGACATTCTCGTAGAGACAGGATGATGGGGAGGAAGTATGGGATGTGGAACATTCAGAGGGTGGACAGGGTGGGGGAAATAAAATATGGGGTGTAAATAAATAAACAAATAAATTTTAACAAAAAAAGAGAAATATTCAACATTCTTAGTCATCTGGGAAATGCAAATCAAAACAACCCTGAGATTCTACCTCACACCAGTCAGAAGGGCTAAGATCAGAAACTCAGGTGACAGCAGATGCTGGTGAGGATGTGGAGAAAGAGGAACACTCCTCCATTGTTCATAGGATTGCAAGATGGTACAACCACTCTGGAAATCAGTCTGGCAGTCCCTCATAAAATTGGATTAGTATTTCCTGAGGACCCAACTATACCACTCCTGGGCATTATCCCAAAAGATGCTCCAGTATATAAAAAGGACACATGCTCCACTATGTTCATAGCAGCCTCATTGATAATAGCAAGAAGCTTTTAAGAACCCAAATGTCCTTCAACAGATACATGGATACAGAAAATGTGGTACATTTATATAATGGAGTACTACTCAGCTATTAAAAACCATGATTTTATGAAATTTTTAGGCAAATGGATGGAACTAGAAAATATCATGCTGAGTGAGGTAACCATATGGTATGTAATCATTGATGAATGGATATTATCACAAAAGCTCAAAATATCTAAAATACAATTCACATACCAGAAGAAGCTCAAGAAGAAGAAAAACAAAAGTGTGGGTGCTTCAGTCCTTCTTAGAAGGGTGAACAAAATACTCATGACAGCAAATAGGAGAGAAAGTGTGGAGCAGAGACTGAAGAAAAGGCCAACCAGAGACTGCCCCACCTGAGGATCCATGCCATGTACAGTCACCAAACCCACACACTACTTTCTTTCTCTCTTTTTTCCAAATTTTTTATTAAATATTTTCTTAATTTACATTTCAAATGCTATCCCAAAAGTTCCCTATACCCTCCCCCCGCCCTGCTCCCCTACCCACACACTCCCACTTCTTGGCCCTGGCATTCCCCTGTTTTGGGGCAGATAAAGTTTGCAATACCAAGGAGCCTCTCTTCCCAATGATGGCCAACTAGGCCATCTTCTGCTGTGTATGCAGCTAGAGACATGAGCTCCGTGGGTTCTGATTAGTTAATATTGTTGTTCCTCTTATAGGGTTGCAGACAGGATCCTGATATAGCTGTCACCTGAGAGGGGCTGCCAGAGCCTGACAAATAAAGAGAGGGCCAACCAATGGACTGACCATGGGGGTCCCCACTGGAGGAGTTAGAGAAAGGACTGAAGGACTGAAGGAGTTTGCAACCCCATAGGAAGAACAACAATAACAACCAATCCGACCCCTCCCCCAGAGCTCCCAAGGACTAAATCACCAACAAAGGAGTACACATGGAAGGATCCATGGGTCCAGCTGCATATGTAGCAGAAGATGGCCTTGTTTGGTATAAGTGGGAGAGGGCCTAGGTCCTGTGCAGTCTTGATGGATCAGTGTAGGGAAATTCGAGAGTAGGGAGGCTGAATTGGGCGGGTGGATGGAGGAACATCCTCATAGCAGCAGGGGTAGAGGGATGATATAGGTGGATCCCAGGGGTTGGGGAACTGGGAAATGTAAATAAAGAAAATATACAATAGAACAAATTAATTAAAAAAAGAAACCACCATATTTAGCACTAGGGGATATTTACTAGCAATGCATCAATGATCAATATTCAAGATCTCAGAGCACAGTATTAAAGTGGTGAAAAACAGATGAGAGATATGAACAAATACAATCAAAGACTGCCTTTCTTGGGCACAGTTTTGTCAAATTCAAATGTATTAATAACTAGTGTTTCAAAAGTGTAAAGGTACAGGCCAGGGCAGAATCCTACAGTGAAGTCATGTGGCAAAATCGTTAAGGAGTCATTTTTACTGCATAGCGTCTTAGAAAATTTCTTTGGCAAATGAGAATAGGAAATATCCATAAAAGTACATATTCAGTCATTTGTTTTATGAAACAGAAAAAAGAACCCAAATGAATGTACTTTAAGATTAATATTTTACAGCAGTCACTTGGGAAGTTTTGATTCTGAATATAAAGAAAAAGGCAAGATATTTCATATTACCCACTGAGGGAACATGTAGTACTCTAATAGCACAAAGGAAATGTTTATTGATTTTATGAGTGAATCCTTTCTTCCTCTGGAGAGTTTTGATAAAATTTGAAGCACTACAATTTCAATAGTTTTATAGGAGACAGGAAAATTGTTTTCTTTGTACTGTTTGAGGATCTCAGCTGAAGACTTCATCAAAAACTAGATTAGCCTTTGTGAAAGCTCGGGGAGTAAAGTTGCTTGAGAAACAAGACTTGTTGCCCAAGTTTGATCCCCAGAGTCCACATGAAGATGGATGGAGAGAACCAACTCCACAAAGTGACCTAAGATCTCTCGGTGTGTTCCTGGTGTATGGGCACACACACACACACACAGAGAGACACACACACCACATGACACTTCATTATCATCACATATTAATAAGCAAAGCATTTAAATACTTTCATTTATTTTTTGAGACAAGTGAATGTTCTGAAGACTTGAAGAAATAGCTAAACCTAACACAAGCTTTGACAGAGAAAGCAAAGTCATGAAAATGTGCCAGGAAGTGGCAAGAGGCAAGAGTGATGACTGGGGAAACCCAAAAAGACCTGTTCATTCAAGGACCCTTTAACTTTGCAGATAAAGATGATTCAGTCCCTTGGGTATAGGAAGGATGAGTATAACAGACATGTATTCTGATCTTTTCTGGTAAATATTCCAGAATTATCCCTGCATCTGCAATTTATAAAAGTCTCATATTTGTTTTTTATATGAGACACTAGATTTTTGCGTTAGTACATTCTAGAATCTGGCAGCCTCCATTTGAAATGATCTCCAGGAGATTTCCTAGTGGGAATTTGAAATGGCAGATAGACACATGGACCAGCCTCAGTCTGGGAAATAGGTCAATCCACTTATAGAGTTAGGTATAGGATGGGAGAAAGTGTGTGTCTTCTGCAGGCAGGACTATACACAGCTAGAGGAATGATGCAATTAAGGAGCAATGCCATAGAGACAAAAAGAAGCCATAAGAAAAGGGTTAGAGCAAGCTGCTAACTTTGCTTTTGAGTCCTCAGTGCAGTCATAAAGGTCTGCA
The DNA here is from genome assembly GCA_902729485.2 of Mus minutoides. Taxonomy (NCBI): domain Eukaryota; kingdom Metazoa; phylum Chordata; class Mammalia; order Rodentia; family Muridae; genus Mus; species Mus minutoides. Next base: position 98,529 of record LR749822.1, on the reverse strand, counting down.
GGTGTTGAGCTTGAAGGATGCTCAGATGCGGATGTGAGAACAGTGGAAACTGAGCAGCGTGTGTCCAGCTTTAAGTTTAAATGCTCTGGTCAAGGCTCCCTGGTAGATATTTCTCACAGCACATGTGCCAGTGCCCAGCTGCAGTTTACAATTTTATCCCCAACATAGTTTGTCTTGTTATTATCTTCCTTCATCTTTATTTCCTTTCTTTTTCCCTTGCCCATTTTTATCAGGTTCTCACAGGGTCACCCAAGACGTCGGTAAACTTAGAATCTTCTCTCAGTGCCTCAGTCTGAGATCGCAGACATACTGTATGTGGTTGGATATGTTCATTGCGGATCTGAGTAGCTAGTTGTTAACCTCCCAATGGTACCCAATTAGACTGGTGGAATAATCATGTAAAATATTCCCAGGTTTTGACAGGGCTCGGGGTATATGGAAGAAGTGAACAGGCTCCTATACAATCAATACAGGTAGCTTAGGGAGCTTTAAGTGTCGTGAAAAATGAGAACCAAATAAAGTAACCCACAGGACATGCTAGATATATCCTGAGGAGCATAATTTCCCCCCTGAAATCATCCCATTTCTATTAAAAATAGATAAAATATAAATGATTTTCTGTAAGGTGAATCTACCCTTATCTCATTTGGATCTCACTTGTTTTTTTGTTTGTTTGTTTATTTGTTTTGTTTTGTTTTTTTACACATGTGCAGTAAGAAGAATAATTGATCATAGCCTCATTCTTTAGTTTGCTTCCTTATGCTTCCTTATGTATTTCTTGTTTCATATAATATATTTTTTAAATAAAACCTACCCCTATTCCCTCCATGCAAATTCTATCCAGGCTTACCATCAATTTGGCTCTCCATTTTGTGTAGTTTTTTATTATATATATGGGATGGGAAGGAGAGCCATTTTTCTTTTTGAATGCTCCCGCTCCAGGAGATGGCCCTATACCTATACACATATAGGATGCTCCCACTCCAGGAGATAGCCCTATACCTGTACACATATAGGATGCCCCCGCCCTAGGAGATGGCCCTATACCTATACACATATAGGATGCTCCTGCTCCAGGAGATGGCCCTATACCTGTACACATATAGGATGCTCCTGCCCTAGGAGATGGCCCTATACCTGTACACATATAGGATGCTCCCGCCCTAGGAGATGGCCCTATACCTGTACACATATAGGATGCTCCCACCCTAGGAGATGGCCCTATACCTATACACATATAGTCAACACTAAGCATGCTCAATGGAGTTACAAAAGATTTCACTGGATGTGTTCATAAGAAACCTCATTCTTAACTTGGAAGAGATTTTCAAGGCTATGAAGTCAACCCAGGAACTTGAAGTTAGAGGGGTTTTCTTCTGCCCCACCAATAGGAGTGAGCAATTTTCTTTCTTTTCTTTCTTTTCTTAAAATTAATTATGTTATGTATTTTATGTCTTTATATTCTAAAATCAGCTTCACCTCTGTCCTCTCCTACCCTACCCTCCCACTCACTCCCATCCCTACTTATGGATACTTTTTCTCTTTTTCCTCTTAATAGGTAGGTCTCCCATGAACATCAACTAGCCTTGACATATCAAGTTGCAGTAAGACTAGGACTCTTCTCCTACTGAGGCTAGACGAGGGAGACCAATTAAGGGAAAGAGATGCAGAGGCTAGCAGTGTAGTCAGAGATGGCCTATGCTCCCACTGTTAAATGTCCCATATGACGATACAGCTACATAACTGTTACATATGTGCAGAGGGCCTAGGTCTGTCCAATGCATGCTCTCTAGTTCCCAGTTCAGTCTCTGTTAGCCCATATAGGCCAGCTTACTTGATTCTGTAGGTTTTCTTGTAGTGTCTTTGACCCCTCTGGCTTTTTCAATCCTTCCTCCCCATCTTCCATAGGACTCCCCAAGTTCATTGGCTGTGTCTTTCTAGCTCTGTTTCCACATATGTTTGGTGAAACCTCTCAGATGACCGTTATACTAGGCTCCTGTCTACAAGTATAGCATAATAGCATTAGTAGTGTCAGGGTGAACTCCCTCTCATGCCATGGGTCTCAAGCTGGGCCAGTTATTGGTTAGCTATTTTCTCAATTTCTGCTCCAGGATTTTACCCCTGCATGTCTTATAGGCAGGACAAATTATGGGTCAAAGATTTTGTGACTGGATTGGCGTCCCAATCCCTCCACTGCAAATGTACAGGTTTCAGGTTCCGTATCCCCTTATTGCTAAGAGTCTTTGCTAGGTTCACCTTCATAGATTCCTGAAGAGAGGAAGAAGTGGGAGAGACAACTGGAATGTGGGAAGGGTTCTGGTTGGCATTTGTGGGGCAAGCTAGAAACCTAGGAAATTGGACATTTTTATCTCCTCAAAGTCTGAAGTACATTCTAACATTTGTGGGCAAGTTTGTGAGATAGTGTTGCCTGTGCCCTGGACAGCTCTCCAGCAAACCCTACCCGCCCTTGGGGTTAGGGGTGAGTTGGCACGGAGCCAACAACACAGACTCCAGGAACAGGTGAGAAGGGCCTCAGCAAACTCATCTGAGCACGTCTGTAACCTCCTTTAATACCCTTTACCCATTCCACCATCGATCCAAAGAAAGCATCTGTTCTAAACAGCAGTTCCCAACTGGCTGGCATTGTTTGCACCAGCAATCCTTGTTCTCCCAGGCAGTCCTCAATTAGGTTCTCCTGCAGGAATGCTGGTCTCTCAGGCAGTCCTCAATTAGGTCCTCCTACAGGACATGCTTCTGTAGCTGCATGGCTCCCAACATTTACACAGAGGTGGCCCTGCTGTTCCTGCTACATGTTAGCCATAAGGATGGCAAATGTGTAGATCAGTTAACAGGCTAATTTTCCAGGATAACTCATAGGTACTGGGGTAGTCAAATCAATCTCAGTTCCATAAACGGGCCTGTCAGTATCTGATTCTTGAACCCAAATATTAACTATTAAGATAACTAATGTTTCTTATTTTGTCTTTGGCATGGAAACCACAATCTTGCTGAATTTTCCCCAAAATATTAAATTGCTATAAAAATAATATTTCCTGAAATGTATAAGAATCAAGTAGTAAGAAATGATAAATGTTTCATTTCTGTTTACAAAAATATAATTTACAAAATAGCTATAAGATATAAATTATTCCAGAGGAAAAATTTCATTGGCTCCTTAAGTTTATGAACCAAACATTGAAGAGCAATTAACATTTTTATTTTGATTGCCTTTACTGGAGATTATACTAATTTTCACATTGCTATGAACAAGATAGAATTTTTAAGGGTTTATTTTATTGTAAAATTACTTACATGTGTGTATGTGTACATCAGTGCAAGTACCATGGAGACCAAGAGAGGGCATCAGTCTTTCCTGGATCAGGAATAATGGGCATCTATGAGCTGCTGGGAGTAAAATCTGGGACCTCTGTTAGGGCAAAACACAAACTCTTAGATCTTTAACTCTGGACCAGGAATGTTTTAAACCAAAGATTTCTAGCAGTGGTGGTCTAGAAAATTTCACAAGTAACTGTTAATGTATGCAAAAAAGAATCAGCATGAAATACTATCCAAAAGGCAAAGGTTTAACATGAACCTAGTGAAAAAATTTTTTGAAATATCCTGCATGTATGCACTTTAGTAGGACATGTATTACTCTTTAGGATTCCTAGGCTTCAGAAAGAAAAGATTGTATAGACAATAGGAACAATGGCCAATTTCTAGGAACTTAAACTAGTTTCTGAAATGTATATAACTAATATATTTCATTAAACAGTCATGTGAAGGCTAATTATCATTGCTTAATCCCTGTAGCTTCTTATGTAGCTGAGTGAATGAAATATAATGCGTTTATTGTCTCACCTTCCACAAGGTGAGAGAACAAATTCTTTTGAGCTTTTCTAAGGGTTCTCTGGATCCACTAAATGAGAGTTTAACATCAGAAAAATTTTATTTAGAATTGACTTTGGGAAGCGTCTAAGAGAATTAAAATATTTGAATACTTGGTTAGGTAGGATGGCAGATTTGTGTTAAACAGCTGTCATCATTTAACCAGAGTGATAGTGAATTACATTGATTGTAAGTACAAAAGTCACACAAGTAAAAAAGTAAGACAAAAACCTCTAGTTCTTTTACTATTCAGAAGACTGACAACTTTCTTAAGTTATTAGAAAGTTGATGAAGACAACCTTAAAGGCAAGTTTAAAATTTCAGATAAAAGTCAAGATCTTAGGTAAAGGTGAATTATTTATAATAAATAAAAACCCTTTAAAACAATATAATAAATTCTGAATCTCTTAAAGGAGAGAGATTAGTTTCTGGTTTTGTCTGGGTGCACTAATGATTTTGGAACTCAAACTTTAAATCCATTTAAATCCATTTAAATTCAGTCTCCCTTATGATAACTTTTTCAGACACATCAAAATTTGTTCTCATTGGAACAACCAAAATATTACTTTAGAGTAAAATGACTCTCTCTCTCTCTCTCTCTCTCTCTCTCTCTCTCTCTTCTCTCTCTTTCTCTCTCTTTTCCTCCTCTTCCCCTTCTTCCTCTTCCTTCTCCTCTTCCTCCTCTTTCTCACCCTCTTCCTCCTCCTCTCATCCTCCTTGTCTCTTCCTCCTCCTCTTCCTTCTCCTCTTTTTCCTCCTCTTCCTTTTCCTCTTCCTCCTCCTTTCCTTCCCCTCTCTCCCCCTCTTTCTCCTCCTTTTCCTCCTCCTTCTCTCTCCTTCCCTCCCTCCCCCTACTTTCTTTAATACGAACACTAAACCCTAAACCAGCAGAAAGCAACCATCTTTCACATCTTGTTTTATGAGCCATTTGGAGACAAGAGGATCGGGAGTTCAAGGTTAGCATCTGCTACATAACCAGTTTTGGAGGAGGTTGGGGTCTAGCCTAGGTTTTAATAAACAAGATCAAAACAAATAAACAAAATAAAAGGAAACACCATAAAAATAACCCAACCAAATAACAGCAAGAAAAACACATGACCTTGGATCCGTGCATGCTCCGTATTTATTACTTATTTCTTAGTGGCTTTATTTCAAATAGTGAATATGATTTTTAACCATTAGTCATCTTTCTTTTCTAGAGAAAAATAGAAAGCAGACAAGCGTGAATGTCTGTCACCAGCATTCTGTTGCAGGCTAGCAACTATGCAAATTTTGTGCATATGTAAATCTCATGTTTTTCTACAGGCATATGCTTCCTCATAATTCACTTTCTCACATTTATTAACAAGTCTACATATATTTAGGTTTTTTATACTGTGTAAAAAGAAGAAGGTAAACCAAATAAATTTAAGCTTAATGATTAGTATTTTAGTAGTTTATTTTAGAAACAACCCAGAAATTCAATAAATATTTAGTCTTTAATTTAATTCAACTTAATTTTTTCCTTCCTTTCTATTTTATATGTATATATGCATTACACATAGAAGCCAGAAGGGGGAGTCATATTCCTTGGAATTAGAGTTACAAGTAGTTGTAAGCTTCCAAGTGAATGCTGGAGTGGAATCAGGGTCCTTTATGGTGGCTCACAAGCATCTGTAATGGGATCAGGTGCCCCCTTCTCATATGTCTGAAGACAGCTCCACTGTATTTACATAAATAAAATAAATAGATTTTAAAAAAGAAAGAAAGAAAAAGAAAGAAAATCAGCTATTGTGCTCCTACTAGGGAGTATGCAAGGGATGGACCACAGCCCTCTATACTTATGTAACAGTTATGTAGCTTGATCTTCATGAGGGCCGTTTAACTGTGGGAGCAGGGGCAGGCTCTGTTTGCCTCTGTTGCCTGTCTTTTGAGACCCTTTTCTCCACTGGGCTGCCTCTTCTAGCCTCCTCAGAAGAAGATGGCTAGGCTTACTGCAACTTGATATGCCAAGGATGGTTCATATCTATTGGAAGCCTTTCCTTTTCTGAAAAGAAAAAGAGGACGAGTGTGTATAGGTGGCAGTGGGAAGATGAGGGTAAAGACTTAGATGAGAGAAGGGAGGGGGGAATTGCCATTTGTATGTAAAGATAGTTAATTAATTAAAAAAATAAAACAAAGAAAGGCAGGCATTGCTTTTAAACACTGAGCCACCTTTCCAGCCCCAGTGTAAGGTTAAAAGTCCAGCCTAATGGGTAAGCTTAGCAGCTGCATTGATGGTAGTTTCTTACACCAACAAACTAAGCTATTCATTCCCTATGATTTTCTTTTTGATATTTTGACCTTTAGCAATAAACTCAAGGAAATTAAACAATATATGTTCTTATGATACTCAGTATTGATAAAATAAAACATATCATCTTTAAATTAGTCTGAATTATTCAATGAATCTTATCCCAGAGGTACCATAGTCTCAAAAATTTAAAATGAATTTACTGTGCATTTTGTATTTCTGATATATTTAGGAATATTTCAGTTATTCATGTTTATTTAAATTTATATCATGCAATCCACATATAGGAAATGTTCTGCATACGAAATACATATAAACATAATATACAGAGAGATGAATAGATCTTATATACTCTTTATTATAAAACCTAGCTATAAGGTAAATATATATGTAGAAATACAAGAACCTCAAGAGTAGCTAATATACTGATCTTCATTTTGTCTTATATTTTGGCACATTGAACAAATTGAAACTATCTTCTCAACTCTGGGCATAACTTTTGTTTTAGAGTTTTAAATTTTATTCATTTGTATAGGTTTGTGTGTATAATCTGCCTGTAAAATTTAATTTAAAAATTACATGTGCATGTATGCAGTGCCCACATATTGCAGAAGATCCCCCCAAACTAAATTCACAGAAGGTTGTGAGCAACTGAACGTCAGTCAGTATTGGACACTGAACTCAGATCTTCAAATACAGCAAAAGCTCTAAATGACTGAAATGTCCAGCTCCTTAAATATACAGCTTTTGTTGTTGTTGTTCTTAATCTGTGCATGTGAAAAAAAATGTCCCTGAACTTTTTTCCAACTAGTGCCCCTGAAAATATCTGGTGTTCCCAAAGAATCTCCTCCATTTTCCCTTTGTATTAACAAAATTGCCTCTTTGTATGTTTATATTGCAGGAAAAAGGTAAGATTTACATTTGTAAGGGAGAAGATCAATGTTTTTTCTTTAAGGAGGAACTCAATGATATATCTATATATTATGGGAAATCTGAGACAAATTATTCTTTTACTTTTCTTTCCTTTGAGGTGAGTATAGTGTATTAAATGGCTTTATTTGAAGATCAAAATGTATTCATAATATACATTGCATGGAAGAGCCATAAATTAGAGGGGATGGATTATAGGATTACAGTTTCAAGATATAAGTGGATTTACCCGGTATGGTATAATCTGTGCCCTGCAGAGATTGAGAAAGAAAGATGTTGAGTTTGAAGCCTGCCTGGGAAATATAAGGAAAACTTATCTAAAAAGTAGGAGACTCTGTAAGGGGTTTTAAAAATGCTGACCTGATGTTCCCTGGACTTTGTCAATGCTGTGTTCTGTCTGTCAGTGTTTACATGAGTCCCCAGGAGGTCTTTTCCTAGTGTTTGTTCTCAGTTGTATCCTTACTTGCAACTTATCGGGATAATTGTCTCTAGTTTTCCTCATCTCAGCTGAAAATCATATTATTTCTTTCTTACCTTCTTTGAATATGATCTCATCAGAGATGTTAGTAAAATATTTATTTTTAATGAAATCTCAAAAACAAACAGTAAAAAAGCAGACCTCTTAAGTATAAAAGTTCAAAATTTCGACAGGCACACATACTGTACGTGTGAACCAAATCTAGAAATGATAAACATTTAGCATTTTGCTAGCAATACAAACATCCCCCAAAAGGAGACAAGATAAAAGCAGCATCTTGCCAAAAGGAGCATGTGCTCAAGAGTAAAAGGATTTACCCAGAAAGGCATGAACAGCAAAGTGCAGTCTGGCTTCAAATGTGAAACAACTCACATTGCAAAGCAACCCTTTGCATATCTTGAGGTTTTAGTCCACCATGAGAATACACAGATGCTCACCGACACCCTGAATTCTCCAGGTGGCAGAAAGCAAATTGTTATAAAGGCAAAATCACAAGACATGCACTCAGACAAATAGGAAAGTAATTGTTGTCACTGTGGGAGACAAGATCAATAAGTCATGAGTATTCAGAACCAAAGCCAAGATAGACACAGTCCAAAGAGCTAATTCATATGAGGATTTTTTTTTCCTTCCTGAATATCTAAATTGGGAAAAGATAGACTCTCACCAACCACTTGACTCAGGGTCTATAGAGAAATGCAGGTTACTGAGTTCAGTGGAGGAATTGCCTCTTCGCCAGGTTTTCTCACAAGTTCCATTTTGCAGCTGAAACTTCAAGATGGAATAACCTGGGTTTCCTCCTATCAGATGGATCCTTCCCTATCCATTACAACTTTCAGGGGCAGGAAGACCACCATCTTTCTAACTTTCTAGATTTCAGACTGGGACCTGTAGCATAGGACAAAGTAAGAAGAGAATACCATAGAAGTTTAAGTAAAGTATGTGGCTTGAAAGCCTTCAAATGGAAATGAAGACCCAAAGAATTTGCCAAATCTCAGTATTTTTTTTTATTGTTGCTTCTTTGTTGTTGTTAGTTTTTAATGTATATTTGTTTGTGTGTTATTATCTGTTCATACCTGTGTGTGTGTGTGTGTGTGTGTGTGTGTGTGTGTGTGTGCAACTAAACATGGACATCTAGAGAGGAAGGCATTGGGTGTCCTCTACCATTTTCTACCGTATTCCCTTGAAACAGGACTCCTCATTGAACCATATGCTTCCCTATTTTAGCAAGTTTAGTAGACCTACAAATCTTGGTAGACCTACAAAGCTCGAGGACACACGTATCTCTATCCCCAACTTCCATGACGCTGAGCTTAGAGGCATGCCTGGCTGTGCCAGGCTCTTTCAGGGCACTGATTCAAACTGAGGTATTCATGCTCTAGCGTAAGATCTCTTACCCACTGAGCCATCTCCTGCCTCCTAAATATGAATGCTTTTATATAAGTGTAAATAAAAAGCAAAAAGCCATGAAAATATGCTATGAACAAAAGGTAGGGCAAGATAGTTAAGCTAAAGGAATCCTAACAAGAAACCTAGGCAGAATGATAAATAGGTAGGCAAGCTAGATGAAGGAAGCTGGTAAACATGTTCCTCCACAGTCTCTGCATGAATTGCTGCCTCTGACTTACTGCCTTGCATTCTTGCCTTGATCTCCTTTAGTGATGACCATGAATGTGTAAGAAAAAATAAATAAATCTATGCCTTACTAAGTTATTTTTGTTGGATATTTTCTTATTTACATTTCAAATGTTATCCCCTTTCTCAGTTTCTTCCCCCCACCCAGAAAACCCTTATCCCATCCCATTCATTGCCTGTGCTTCAGTGAGGGTGCTCACCTACACACTCCCACCTCCCCACCCTGTCATTCCCTACACTGGGGCATCAAGCCTTCACAGGATGAAGGGCCTCTCCTCCCACTGATGCCTGACAAGGCCATCCTCTGTTACATATGCTGCAGGAGCCATGGGTCCCTCTTTTATAGGTGAGTTTAGTCCCTAGGAGCTCTAGGGGCAAGTTGGGGTTTGGTTGGTTAATATTTTTGGTCTTCTCATGGGGTTGAAAACTCCATCTCCTTTAGACCTTTCTCCTTTATTGGGGACCCTGTGCTCAGTCCAATGGTTGACTGCAAGCATCTGCCTTTTTATTTGTCAGACTCTCGCAGAGCCTCTCAGGAGAGAGCTATATCAAGCTTATGTCAACAAGCGTTTTTTGATATCTACAATAGTGTCTGGGTTTGTTGTCTGTATATGGGATGTGATAGCCTTTCCTTTAGTCTCTGCTCCACACTCTGTCTCCGTATTCCCTCCCATGAGGACTTTGTTCCCCCTTCTAAGGAATGGATCATCCACACTTTGGTCTTCCTTCTTATTGAACTTGATGTGGTCTCCGAATTGTATCTTGGGTATTCAGAGCTTTTGGGGCTAATATCCACTTATCAGTGAGTGTATAACATGTGTGTTCTTTTGGTATTTTCTAGTTACATCCATTTGCCTAAGAATTTCATGAGCTAATAAAAGAGAAAGTTGGGAAGAGCCTCAAACACATGGACACAGGGGAAATTTTCCTGAAGAGTACACCAATGGCTTTTGCTCTAAGATAAACAGTAGACAAATGGGACCTTTTTTTTTGGGGGGGGGGGTGTTACAGTATATGGGAAGCAGAACAACTCCAATCTTTATTTAAAAAAGAGAATGTTGTAAAACTGGACCTTGGCAAGGTAGAGTGTGCCTTGCTGATTAAATATTAAGGAGCGAAAGTAAACACAGGTTGCTGAATTCAGAAATATGTAAAATTAATTGAGAAGAATGGACTCTGGTGCAGCTCAGGAGTTAGGTAACAAAGTCATCAGTAGAATGTCTGTTTGCCTAATTTTCTTCCATCCAGTTGTTTACTCATATTTCTTTCTTTTTTTATTTTTACATTTTAATCTTCTTTATTATATTAAAAGAATATTTTAAAAGAATATTTTAAAAGAATTATGTAGTTAAGTACATTGTATATAAGAGAAAATAGGTTTCTAAATGAGATTTTTTTGAAGTCATGTTTCTACAATAAAATATAGTTGGAAGAAGAATGAGGATGTCTTCAGTTTCATTATGTTGTACTTCTAATTTTATATTTCTATGCTTCCAAGCCCCCAGGAACCCAGATCTTAAGCCATAGCAGGTCGTACATACTTGAAATTATAGGTTGAAAAAGCATCAGGAAAAAGACTGAGATTATTACTGATACTTCTCTGTATTGCATGTGTTCAATCCATTGTCTTC
>LR749822.1:0-86255 GCA_902729485.2 Mus minutoides | reverse complement strand
GAAGAATGAGGATGTCTTCAGTTTCATTATGTTGTACTTCTAATTTTATATTTCTATGCTTCCAAGCCCCCAGGAACCCAGATCTTAAGCCATAGCAGGTCGTACATACTTGAAATTATAGGTTGAAAAAGCATCAGGAAAAAGACTGAGATTATTACTGATACTTCTCTGTATTGCATGTGTTCAATCCATTGTCTTCCTGTTTGAGTTTACTGCGAATAGTAAAGATAGTAATAAGTGTAATGTGGGACTTTTTCCTCATTTTTCTAGGTTATTAATTTAGATATTCTCCAACAACATTATGCAAATTTGGTGGCTGAATATGTTTTGATGTTATAGTCCCGTTGTCTGGAAGAATTTACTTTAAGAGTATCCAGCTTCGCTGGGCGGTGGTGGCGCACGCCTTTAATCCCAGCACTTGGGAGGCAGAGACAGGTGGATTTCTGAGTTCAAGGCCAGCCTGGTCTACAAAGTGAGTTCCAGGACAGCCAAGGCTATACAGAGAAAACCTGTCTCGAAAACAAAACAAAACAAACAACAACAACAAAAAGAGTATCCAACTTCAACCTATTAAGTAGATCAGAAGAGAGCTCCCATTTGTCTCCAGTGACAAATGCTCCAGAGTATGCCAAATATCCACTGGAGGGCAATATTGGTCATAGTGGTAAATAACAGACTTAGATGAAGTAGTCTCAAACCTGAAGTCAGAGATGTCATCATGGTATATTGGCTCTGTGTCTATTTATTTTTCTTACATTGTAATCAATACAAGATTCTGAAGAAAATAATAGGAGCTTTAAGAAATCTTGCAGTTGTGAGAGCCAGGATTTACTACAAAGGGTAATAGATCCCCTTATCATCACCATGGTTTATTCTAGAAACTGATTGTTCTATCTAGACACAAGAGACAAATATTTAAATATTTTTTTTTGCCATGCATTTGTAAGACCACATACAGAAGTTATCAAGGTAGTATGTTATTCTAAACTAAAATATAAGCATTTCTCTTGACTATCTACACCACCTAGAATGTATCCAAATCATGGGTAACTGATGCCATCTCTTTGTAGCAATGAATGGCTCTTATCCTTTTGTCTCAACCTGTATTCTGCAGGAGGAGGTGGAAATGCCATGGCTAACAAAATGTTTGACAGAGTCAGTTACAGAATGCTATGTAGCTTTTGTCTTGAACCTGCCACTTTACTACACAAATCCTTCGAGGTCTGTAAATGAGTGTGTCATACTACAGAAGATATTTGATGGTTACTGTCTGTGTTGAGTAAGCACCTGCTGTTTACAAAAGAAAATAGCTTCTCCATTCCCACATGATTCTAGCTACTGCATCAAGTCCTATGGCTGTTGATGTTCTAAAACATGACTTGATTTACTCAATTCAATTATTTTTTATAGTTCCTTTTCAAAATATTGTTCTGTAGACATTAGCAAAGAGAATTCTATTATGTTTGGATATTTTCCCTTTAAAGATGCTCCAAAGCAGGGCTTATTATGTGTATCTCTCTTATTCAGCAGTACTGAGAGATGAGCCATGGCAGATGAAAAAGTAAAAGATTGTGAAAGACATGTTTTTATGGTTTTTTTTTTTTTGATACATATTCTGATGTTGCAAAAGCTAGCTTTTCTATGGGGGATGGTGACCTTGAACTTCTGATTCATCTTACCTCACTACCCTGGTTCTGGAATTGTATACAGGCACTACCACTAGAATTTTATTAGTTGGTAGGTATCAAAGCCAGGAATTGATGCATGCTGGGCAAACTCCCTGACAGTTGAGATATGTCCTTGGTCCCTCATATATTACTTCTACTACTACTATTATTATTATTTATTATTATTATTTGTATGCCTCAAAAGCTAAGTGCCATTGCCTATGGATGTGAGTAAAGGACACTAGATCTTTTCCAAATACAGCAATAGGCAATTGTGAGCTTCCTGACATGGATGTCAATAAACGAACTCTGGTATTCTCCAAGAGCACTGAATATTCTTAACTGCGGATACATCTCCACAGCTTCCAGCTCCTTAAACTAAAGTTCCTGGAAGCCTATTGTTTTCATGGATTATTCAGCAACACAAGTCAGCAAAAATCATACTTTTGCTTCATTTGGCTCACCTAAAAATTCTGCAATTCGTAGTTGAAGGAGATCTACAAATTATAGATATTTGTCATCTGTGGAACTTGGCAGAAAAGTGTGATATATGTAGTTATTTCCAAAAGCCAACAGTCAAAGTATGGAATAGAAAGTCCTTGAAACTTCAATGGAAAAATGATATACACATGAACAGAGGGTTTATATGTAATCATGTACAACTTTTTCTTTAGGACAAGAGAGACATAGAAAAATGACCTGAGTAGGAATAATGAAAAATTATTAACAAAGAAGGAAAATATCCAGAACCAAATCAAGGGCTTTGTGCTTCAACCCACCTAGTATTTGCAGATGCTAATGATTAACTGCATGCTTCAACATAGCTTTGTAAAACTATGTGATTTTTTTTTCATTAAATGTGTAGAAATCATCAATCTAGAATGAGAAAGTTCAAATTGATAAAAAGAAAAAGACCTCCCATCTGGTTTAGAAAGGAGAAAGATGAGTAAAGATTTTGCGCATAGTAAGAGAACTAGTAAAATGAGACAAACACAAAATGAGGATGGTCATATTTAGTGCTGAAACATAGTTGATGTCACGTACCCGTGTCCATGAATCATGTATGAAGACATAGAAGTTCAAAGTAAAAGACTTTTACTTAGAAGATCAAAGGGTATTTATCCTTTTATTTAAGATAAGATGTCTGCAACTGTTAAAAAAAGAAACTCAAGCTAACTTGGTTATTTAAGTAATAAAAAACAAACAAAAACAAGGCCAGTGGAATGGTTCACTTGATAAAGGCATCAACTTTGTAACTTGATGTCCAGAGATTAATACTCAGGACTCAAAGGGTGGAAGGAGTTCCCAGTTTCCACGATTCTTTGTGTGACATTCACACATCCAGGACGACACATACATGTTCATACACATTCATACACATAAACACACATACACACACACACACACACACACACACACACACACACACACATATGCACACACAGACAGAGACAGATACACAGAGACAGAGGGAGAGACAGAGAGACAGAGACAGAAACAGAAAGAAAAATATGTAAAATGTTAAAATAAAACACCTTTTCTGATTGATATATTCAGGCTCAGTTAAACCCACTTCCTGCCTTTTAGGTCACTTGGTTTTGCATTGGTTTCATCTCATAGGCTGTCTCTCCCTGTTCTGGAAAGTATAGGGTTTGTCACTCTGAGTAGAAACCTAGGAAACTCATGTAGAAATGATCCAAAGCCCTGAACATGGGTGCAAGTGTTAACTCTCTTCCCTAAATCACTCCATAAAATTGAGATGACTCCATTTTTAAAGAAATATTTGGATCTAAGAAGACTTATTTCACCTCTTTAGTGGAGAACATCTGCTGGTGGTTGCTGAGTGGTGTGTACTAAATAAACATATTATGTTGGCTGAAGCAGAGTTCCTCAAAAAAGAAGCTGTGTAGTCAATATCCTTTGTGAGTAATATTCCTCTCTATTCTACATCAACTAGAATAAAAATAGAAATGATTAGGTGGTATTAATTGAGAATTAATACTAAATATTAAACAATAAATATTTTTATATCCACCATTTATTTAGGATCAAATTAAAGAGAACACATTAGATTAAGGAATTCTATGTCCTTGTCCACAGACTCATATTTTATGTGTGTTGTCTACAAATTGTGAGGTTGGTTCTAAAGTGTTGATTTTTAAATTTATTTTAAGTATATTAATGTTTATGTACACAAAGATCAGAAAAGAGCATCAGATATGGAACAGGAGTTACAGGCAGTTTCAAGTCACTTAGGGAATGGTGGGAACTGCATTCCAGTCTTTGGCAAGAGCATGAAGTGTTCTTAACCACTGTACATCTCCAGCCACAAGTATAATATTTTATAGATGCATATATAATACCTTTATCATATTCACCCCCAACCTTCCTTCCATTACCTTACTATAATTAATACTCCTCCTTTAAGTCTACCTCTATCTTTTAATTTCCAAATTCTACTTATTTATTTTGTTGGGGTGGTAGGTACACATGCCACAGTACACATTTGAATGTCAGAAGACAACTTGCAGGAGTCAACAATTTTCTCCTTCCACCACGTGGCTTCCAGGTGTCAAACTCAGGTCATCATGGGTAAACACTTTTACCCACGAGGTCATCCTAAGTGGCCCTTATGATATTCTTACATCCAGCCCTTTAAGATGTGGCTTGACTAGCAGACATGGCAGATCACCAGGGGCAGGCCTTGGAAGGCTAATAGGTAAGGTCCACTTCCTGCTAACTTGTGCATTCCAGTCCCCTCTAGGTGAACAATATGGCAAAATGAGGTCCTGACTCTGCCACCACAGACTGGAGATGTTCTAATTCCATGCTTTCTGCCACAAACCACCCAAATCCTGTGAAATTGCCCTAATAGTTCTGTCCTCATAAGTTTGTTCTCTCAGAGAGTTTTGTCATAGCAACAATAGAAACTATGTCTTAGTGAAATTTACTAAGGTCTATATTGCAGAAAATTTATCCAAATTTTGTAGAGTATTCATTATATACAGCTGACTAATTAAGGAAATATTTATTTTATTAAATTATTTATTATTTTCTTTTAACATTGTAGAGAAAATATGAGTATATTTTCTAGACTTCAGATATTATTTTGAGATTAAATAACTTATTCAGCTACAGGTATTATAGATCATACTAAAATAGTGGAAGAATAAAATTGTAATTCAACTTTAACATATTTACATATGTCCATATATTGCAATTCAAGCCTCTTATTTTCTGTTTTTCTATTATTTATTATTATTTATTTTTATTTTTATTTTAAACTCCAGATTTTACTCCCCTCCTGGTACACCCTCCATCTGCTCCACATCCCATACCTCCTGCCTACCCCCTGTCTAGATGAGGGTATCTCCATCGCCTCCACCCCACCAGATCTCTAAGCTCCCTTATGATATAGCCCTATCTGTCCTGGAACTCATGACTGAGACTAATTTTCTGCTTTCACTTCCTCAACCTCTGCATCTATCTGTAAAGAACTGAGATTCAAGGCATGTACAACCATGTCCGTCTCTTGACAAAATGATTAAGGGTGTCCCCTTTTAATCCAAAAATGTTTTGATTTAGACAATGAGTTATATGATTGCCCTAATATTGCCTTCTACACACACACACACACACACACACACACACACACACACACACACACACAAACAAACACATACACACATATAGAAATTAAAACATATTAAAATATAACCATAATTTAAAACGTGTGTGTGTGTGTGTGTGTGTGTGTGTGTGTGTGTGTGTATCATTTTAACACACATACATTAATTGGGATTCTGTGTGATTTTTTTTCAACTTTTATTAGATATTTTCTTCATTTACATTTCAAGTGTTATCCAGAAAGTTCCCTGTATCCTCCCCCCTCCCGGCCCTGCTCCCCTACCCACCCGCTCCCACCCCTTGGCCCNTCCATTCTTATCTCCTTGTACTAAGGTCAAGTCTAAGTGGTTGAAGGACCTCCACATAAAACCAGAGACACTGAAACTTATAGAGGAGAAAGTGGGGAAATGTCTCGATGATATGGGCACTGGGGAAAAATTCCTGAACAAAACAGCAAAGGCTTGTGCTGTAAGATCAAGAATTGACAAATGGGACCTCATAAAGTTGTAAAGCTTCTGTAAGACAAAAGATATTGTCAACAGGACAAAAGGGCCACCAACGGACTGGGAAAGGATCATTACCAATCTTAAATCAGATAGGGGACTGATATCTGTGTGATTTTTTAAAAGTAAGTACTTATTTTATGTGTGCTTGTATGTACCTCAGTATATAGGTATGCACCACATGTGTCCAGACTCAATGATCAGAAGAGGGCGTTGTTTGTCCCAGAACTGGATTAACAGGTAACTGTGAGTTGTCCTCTGAATAAGAAAAACTGGATGCAGGTCTTGTGCAAGAGCAGTGAGTACTGTTAACCATCGATCTACCTATTCAGCAACAAGTATGAAATTTTACACATGCCTATACTGCATATTCATCATATTTAGCCATCCTTGCACCCTCATCCCCTGTAATAGATACAGTCTTCAGATCTACTTTTCTCCTACAGTTTTACATAGATTAGTGAATAAATATTGTCCTTTTTTAACCTGGAATATTTTGCTTGGTGCAACATCCTCCATACTAATCATTTTTCCTGCTTCTGGTATGACTTCATACTTCTTTATACCTAGGTATTTACCACATTTTCTTCACACACTGATGTAAGAACCTAGGCTGGTTCTTAGCTACTGTGAACAGCACGATAATAAAGACAGCTTTGCTTTGTACACTATCTCCATTTCCTTTGGGAATACTGCCAAGAATCAGACAGCTGGATCATGTGGTAATTCCATTTTTAGATTTTAGGGGAAGCTTTGCACAGTTATCCACAGCAGCCAGACTTCCATTCCCACCCTTTGCTATGTTAAGGAGATTTTGCTGTTATTGTTTATTTGTTTCTACGTGCTACACTGGGGATGTGTGTTTGATTCTACTCTTTGTATAATAACTGCTGTAACTAGAGTAAGATATCCATCATTTCAGTTTTATTTCATTTTCTTCATGAGCAATGGTGTTGAAGAGAATGACTCAGGCATTAAATTGTCATAGGTACCAGTTCTTTTGAGATGTCTTACTCAGATCTATGAGCCTGCTTTGAAAGATTATATTCTTTTATGTATGATGTATTTTGAGTTCTTTATATAGTTTGGAAATTAATCCTCTCTCAGATAAAATCTTTGATATGGCAGAGTTCTTGAGTTGTACATAGTCACATTTCATAAATTTTGTTTGTGTAGCTTAAATTTTGGGTGGCTCATTCAGAAAAATTATATACCAATATGTTGACAGTTTTCTCCTATCCTAGTAGTCTCAGAGTGTCAGATATTGAAATGACTGATCCATTTCAAGTTGATGTTGTTTTGCTCTTTTTTTGTGTGACTCTCCAATGTCACTTGTGTCGTTTCTGGAAGCAGCTGGCTTTTCTGCAGTGTGTATTCTTTGCTTCTTCACTGAGAATCAATTAGTTGTAGAAGCTTGAGTTTTCTTCAGATACTCTATTCTACATAATTTAACAGAGTACCTGCATTTTATGCTAAATACCGTAACAGTTTTAATTCTATATTTCTGAAATATGTCTTGACATCAGGCATCATGATGTCTCAAGCTTTGCTTTTTGTGTTACCAGGTAAATTAATAGGATTGTGTTTTCTGATTCTTTGAAAACAATCATTGATATCTTGATGCAACTGTGTTGTATAGACTCTTTCAGGTAGCATAAATCTTTGTTTTTGTTGTTGTTGTTGTTTGCTTTTTGCTTTTTCAAGACAGGGTTTCTCTGTATAGCCCTGGTTGTCCTGGAACTCACTTTGTAGACCAGGCTGACCTTGAACTCAGAAATCTCCCTGCCTCTGTCTCCCGAGTGTTGCGATTAAAGGGATGCACCACCATGCCCAGCTAGCATAAATCTTTTAACTAGTATTTTTTCATATCCATGAACATGGAATATTTCTCCCTACTGTAGAGTTCTTTTTCAAAATCTCTAATAAGATTTTTATAATTCATACTTGTGAGGGTTTTTTTAACTTCTGTAGCTCCGTTCATCCGTATATTTAAATGTACATATTTATTTTGCTATTGTAAATGCAATTGCTTTCATCATTTCTTTCTCAACAATTTATTAATATACAGAAAAATGTTTTGTGTATGAATTTGCAGTCTCCTTCAGTGGCCTTACTCATTCTAACAGGCAGTTAGGTGGTTTTAAGTTTTGTATGGACAGAAACATGCCATCTGCAAACAAATAATTTGTGTATCTTTCATTCCTCTTGTCTGATTGACCTGAATAAAACTTCTAGTTCTATTCTGAATAATTTTGAAGAAGATAAACAAATTATTGTACAGAGGCAAAGCTTCCTGCAGCACCATGCCCTCATTCAGCAGTACACTTATATTTTCCTCAAAGTAATATAAATTATACATTTTTAATTTGAAAGAAAGGGCTTGGCATAAAGAGCTTGCAGTGGAAAGACATAGAAAACTGCAGAAATCTCATAATATATTCAGTTTTTCTCATCACTACCATATGTATCAGCTTGTCAAATCAATAAGGCCAATGCACTTACATAAAATGTATACATTACTTTAATCATATTTTTTAAACTAATGTCCTTCTAAGGAAGGAGTCCATCTATAAAGCTACACTATCTTTAGTTATCCTGGATCTCTAGATTTACTTGGACTAATATTTGCTTAAACTTTCATGATTTTAGAGAAATAGAAAATATTGAGATGTGGGCAATCTGATATTTTATAGACTATCATTTAATTGCATTTCTATTTGATAAAATAAGTTTATGAGCTTTTGAAGGGATCCCCACAGTAATAAAATAGTAGTTTTTGATAGAAGTTATATTGAATAGCATTGGAGAACTTTTGCAGGTCAGTGTACAAATTTTAGAAGTCATTTCTCACGTTCCAATTTGTGGGTTCTGTGAATCAAACTCAGGTTATAAGGAATGGCCATAAGTACCTTTACTGGTTGAACTATCTTGATAGACTGAAGCATTAAAATCAAGTGACATTTTAAATTCAAAGTTTTATAATGGCCATTTTTATGTATGTATGTATATGTATGTATATATATATTCCAGATGTGTGCATGTACTTGTACTTCAGGCACATGTGCATATCCATGTAAATTCTAAGTGGCAGCCCGAGTCTCTCTTGGAACCTGGTGCTCACTAATGCAGGTAGATTGGCAAGCCAGCATCAAATATTTTTCAGTATTCACATAATCAGTACTGTAGTTACAGGTGCACACACCATACTTGAATTTTTACAAGGGTTTGGGGAATTTAAACAGGTCCCTGTGCCTGAACAAGATGTACTTTTCTGAATGATCCTTGGCCCCAACCTTGCCAGATCTTCTCATTTTGTTCAAATTCTCTGAATGTTAGAATGTGATGTTACAATATAAACCTCCTGATACGTTCTCTGTGTTGAAAGAGCTTTGTAAATCAGTTTTTAATCAATGCTTTCTTAAATTTTCAGTTACAATATTAGTCACAATATAATTTATGGGAAATCTGTATTTTACAAGAAGCAAAATGAATCTAGTATAAAATTTCTTAAGACATGATAAAACTTTAGACCTTATCAGTGATTATAAGTATCAGGACATGCAATTAGGACTCAGAAAGAGATGACAAGACTCAAAGGGAAAAATATTCTTAAATTTACAGATATATTTTCTTTGTAATTTGAGGGGATGTAGTGATGGTTTAGCTGACACTTGCTGTTCTTGTAGAAGAGCTGATTCAGGTTCCAATAACCACCTCAATGTGCAACTGTATCTTCTGAAGATCAATTTACTGCCTCTATGTCACCTACATGCACCTGAAGATACATATACTCAGAGACACACATTAGCCAAAATAAAATTTATCTTAAAAAGTGAGTTGACTCATTTACTAAGAGTTAATGATTACTTAAGTATTTTTATTAGGTTTTACCTTTGGAGGCATAATTCAAATGTATTAAGATGCATTTAGGTTAAGTACATAGGTTGATAAGTTTATAAAGGGATAAAGTGCACGTAACAATTTACATAGTAATAATTAAAACAGTCAAGATCTAAAACATTTACATTACAATGAAAATAAATCATGAACCACTTTTTCCTCAGACCATTTTTTATACCCAGATGTAGTTTGAGCAGCTTTGCCTCTATGTTAATTTAATGGAATGTCAAGTAAATGACATTTGTGGTATATGACTATGTCTCTGACTACCTTTCATTTATATTCCAGTTTTGGGGATTTGTTTCTGTTTTGACAGCATCTTGAGTAGCTAATCTCTCTTTTTTGTTTGTTTGTTTGTTTGTGTTTCATATTTTATTTATTTACATTTCAAATGTTATCCCTTTCCCAGTTTCCTTTCCAGAAATCCCCTATGGCATACCCCCTCCCTTTGCTTCTATGAGGGTGCTCCCTTACCCACCCACCCACTCCTGCCTCCCTACACTGACATTCCTTTATACTGGGGCATTGAGTCTTCACAAGGCCAAGGGCCTCACCTTTAATTGACGTCCCACAAGGATATCCTCTGCTACATATACCCCTGGGGACATGGGTCACTCCATGTGTACTCTTTGGTTGGTGGTTTAGTCCCTGGGATCTCCTAGGTGTGGAGGGGTCTGGTTGTTGGATATTGTTGTTTTTCCTTTGAGGTTGCAAACCCCTTCAGCTTCTTCTAACCCCTCTAACTCCTCCATCACGGACCCCATGCTCAGTACAATGGCTGGCTGTGAGCATCTGCCTCTGTACTTGTCAGGCTCTGGCAGAGCCTCTCAGGAGACAGCTATATCAGGCTCCTGTCAGCAAGCACTTCTTGGCATCCACAATAAGTGTCTGGGTTTAATGGCTGTATATGAGATAGATTCCCAAGTGAGGCAATCTCTGGATGGCCTTTTCTTCAGTCTCTGCTACATACTTCCTCTCTGTATTTCCTTTAGACAGGAGCAATTCTGGGTTAAAACTTTGGAGATGAATGGGTGGCCCCATACTCCAACTGGAGGCCTTGCCTAACCTCTGGATAAGGTCTCTACAGGTTCTCCCTCCCCTTTGTTGGGCATTTCAGTTAATCTCATCCCTGTTGGGTTCTGGGAGACTCTTGCTTTCCTGGTAGCTACCCCCAGTTCCCCATTCCTATTGTTATACACCTGTGTTCAATTTCCCACTCCTATGTATATCATCCTGTCCCCTCACATACCTACCTGATCCTGCCCTCACCCCATTTTCCCCTTCCCCTCCTCTTTCCAAGTTTCTCCAACTCTCTACCTCTGGTGAAGATTTTTCCCCTTCTATGAAGGACTGAAGCATCCACAGTTTGGTCTTTCTTCTTTTGAGCTTCATATGGTCTGTGAATTATATCTTGTGTATCCCTGCCAGAAGAGGAAAGCTTACCGGGCACATGAAACTTATAAAACTCAGGAGCTCACAAAACTTATAAGAATCATGGGGCCACCTCTCCAGTTTTATGAACAATTATAGAGGAGATTGTGTTCCTCTGTGTTGTAACTAGCTGAAGGTTGTTTAAGGAGCTACAATGACACTGTTTTTGTGAGTAGTCACTCATGGCAGCAAAGGCTTTTGCAGGGTACAGCTGCTTTGCAGCCACTTAGGTTTCCACATGTAACTTCAGGGGGAAAAAATAGGCTCATCAAGCTGGGTGTGGGTCGAATTGTTTTTTTGGGTTTTGTTTTGTTGCTGCCAATTCAGTCTGGAATCAACAAAAACACATTCCGCAAGGCTAAAGATGGGGACCATTAAATAGAACACCGGACACTCTAGTAGAGGCAGTTCCCAGAACCCACATGGTGGCTAACAGCTGCTTATAACTATAATCTCAGGAGTACTCAGTGTCCCCCTCACATGTCCAAGGGCACATATGTGTATTTTTACATACATACATATGAACATGCATATACACATAAATAAAAATAATAAATCATTATTTTAAAAAAGAAGAGTCTTTAATTTCATTTTTATTCAAACCTCTCCCAATTCATTCCAGATCCACATTTCCTTCCCCTCTTTTGCAGTTATGTGTTTTCTATCGAGTCCATTTTTTCCCCCATACATTCTTTGGTATGTTTCCTTTTCCACTGGAGAGTGATAGCTGACTTAGAAAGGGCTACATTCTTTTTTTTTTTTTTTATTCCAATTTTTTATTAGATATTTTCTTTTTTTTTCTCTTTATTAGATATTTTCTTCATTTACATTTCACATGTTATCCAGAAATTTTCCCTTACCCTCCCGCGTCCCCACCCTGCTCCCCTACCCACCCCCTCCCACGTAATGGCCCTGGCATTCCCCTGTTCTGGGGCATATAGAGTCTGTATGACCAAGGGGCCTCTCCTCCCAATGATGGCCAACTAGNATCTTGCTGGCATATGCTATAGTGTTTATTTTGGTGGCTGATTATGGGAGGGATCCCTGGCAGCCGCCGTCCCTGGTTGGTCCATCCTTTTGATTCAGCTTCACACATGATCTCTGTAGCTCCTTCAGTGTGTGCTTTGTTCTTAATTCTAGGAAGGGGCACAGAGACCACATTTTGAACTTCATTCTTCTTGAGATTCTTGTGTTTAGTAAGTTGTATTTTGGGTAGTCTAGGCTTCTGGGCTAGTATCCACAAAGAAAACTTATTGTCACTATTCCAACAATTCCAATTGCCAATAACTCCTCAGTTAGAACTGGCACTTTATTCCATTTCCCCGCTCCATTTTAGGATTTGGTCTGGCTTAAGTTTGTGTTGGTCTTGGACGTGTTGTCTCAAATTCTGTGAGTTTATACCTGTAGCTGCTACCTTGTATTTAGAAGGCACTGCTTCTTTGTAGTCATCAACCATGTCTGCTTCTCACATCCTTTCTAAACCCACTGCTATAATGATTCCAGAGCCTTGGGAGGAGGGAGTATGATACATATGCCTTTTTTGTGGCTGTCAGACCTGTCATTTCTTGTTTTCTACATCTTGACCAGTTGTGTATATCTGCATTTGATTAATTGATTTTATGCTAGCTCAGCCTCTTTATGCTGTTGACAGATGTTTAGTTTCATTGTATTTTGTTAATATATTAAACAATGCAAAGTGTACATATGAATATCTGCAAATATCAAATTTTCTATCTTGAATGGATATAAAAAGGTTGAATTGCATGACAGATGAGTGCATAATTTTATGACTTAATTTAACCAAAGTAAATAATAATAATAATAATAATAATAATAATAAATAAGCATCTTTTCTCATACATGTTTCATATGTATATCTTCATATGTATATGTGTATATGTATTCCAAAGAAGATATTTATATATATATATATATATATATATATATATATATATATATATATTTCTCAATGTATATGCATGTGTGAATTACAACCTGATTTATATACAAGGTCATCAGATTACACATAGTTTTGATTTCTTCACATTGCTTCTCTTGACTTTTCCATGTTCTGAAAAGGCTTGAGAAAAATTGATGCTTCCCCCTTAAATGTTGTATTATATTCATCTGGACCTGTAATCCTTCCTCAGGGAAGTATTTTTAAAATATATTATTTCATATATCTTAATTTAAACAGCTTTATTGAGATACATTTTAGTTATGAAAACCATCAATTGCAAGTGTACAATTTAATAATTTCGACTAACTTTACCAAGTTGTGGAGCCATTATCATAAATCAGTTTTAGAATGTTTCTGTACCTTTAATAAGATCTCTTGTGCCCTTTTTCAGTTAATTTTTACTCCCACCACCTGCCAGAGGCAGCACTTTCTGAAAACTTATGGTCATAAAAATAAACGTGAGTGACATAAATTTTCTTTTCCTTTTGAGTCAGTTTCATACAATGGGACCTTCAAAGAATTTGCACCCTTTCATCTGTTACTCATTCAGGGCCAAGGCATCATCCACATTGTCCTTTAATGTGTCGGAAGTCAAGCCATGGTCTCTCCCTCTACACTGTCAGTGTCTGCACACTCCCCATCCCACTGTCAGTGTCTGCACACTCCCCATCCCACTGTCAGTGTCTGCACACTCCCCATCCCACTGTCAATGTCTGCATACTCCCCATTTCACTGTCTCTTGTTGCTCTTCATCTGTATAGTCATAGACCAGATGACTATTCACACACCATATTTTGGCATTTTTAATTTTCTATATTTTCTCTCATATTCTGTGTCATTGTACTCCCTGTTATAAATTTTTACTTCCTGTGAGCTTTATTAATTTTTATTTTTCTATGTTTTAATTTACACTTAGCATCACCATTGAAGAATATTTTGAGTATTCTTCAAGATCTATAATTTCTGGAGAGTCAGAATATTAGTTGTCTCCAAGAAATATGTGTATGCTCTCCAGCCATTCACTAAAGTTGATCTCCCACCTACCTGGGTTTCCAGTTCTTTAACCTGTTTTCACATACAGTGCTTAGCAAAAAGTCAGAAAAATTCTATGCAAATTTTGGAAGAGGGAGAGAGACAGAAAAAGCTGGAGAGATAAAGCTAGAGGGAGAATGAGAGTGAGCAAGAGAGGGGGAGTGAGATCAAGAGAGTGAAGCAGAGAAAGAGAATGACTGTGTGTGTGGATTCTATGTGTCTTAGAAGGGTGAACTCTCTCCTGTCAAAGTAGTCATCTACCAAACTCAGCATGAGGGTAAAATGTTGTACCAGGAAGCAGGCAATACCATTCGCTGGACTCACCTCATTTGTTCCTCTTCTTGGAGTATAACAGTCCTGAGAAGCTTCTTATCAAATATAGCTGAAGCTTCTTTTCTTCTGATTTCCTGCTTGACGGCAAGGGAAATGATAAATGTATGGCCAGTTACGTTATCACAGCTACAGCAGACGTACTAAGTCAATCGTGATTGGATGAGTTAAGGTTCACAAAAGATTCTTGCTGTTCTCTCCACCAGGAATTAGACTAGATAGACAATATTCCACATGTCCTCTTCCACAGATGAAGAGTGACAGGTGGCCAATGGCCACTGAGTGAAGGAGTATCAGTTTCTATTAAAAAACAAGTTTCTGAACAGGTTGTCCAATACCAAATAGTCAGCCCTGGGTACAAGTACATACAAACTTATGTTATACATATAACAATGACAAAAAAATAACAGATGATGAATTTTGGAGGAAGTCATGGAAAGCATTGGAGGAGGGAAGAATGCATGCAACAATATCAAAGACAAAATCCTGAATTTGAGAGGAGAAGGTATGAGATGAGTTGGGATGGAAAGACATGAGGGAAGTTAGGTACTATACATGAATAACTAGTGTGTATAATATAAAATTCTTTTAAAATAAAAAAGGAGAAAATTGATTGGAACTTAATTTTCTTGATTTACATATACCTTTTGCAGGGAGAACTTACAAGGTGTGATCTGAGTGACTCCCAATTGAAATTGTAGTATTTGGAGCAATCTGTATAGAAAAAGGGTAGCATTACATACAGCATTTCTCCTGACTGTGTGTTCTCACCATTTGGGATGACAGTGGTAGGTCATTATGCCCAGAGCATTGTGTCAGCTTTTACATAGAAAAGCAATAGAGGGACTGTCAATGAAATACTTGCCACCAAAGCAAGAACACATGAGGTCTGATGCCTAGAAACCATTTAAAAGCCTACACATTGCAGTGAGGACCCTAAAATCCAGCCAGGGGAAGATTGGGACAAAATGATCCTCAGAGCTTGCTAACCAGTTAGCACAGGTAAACTGAAGCCCTCTGGGTTCAATGAGAAACCCCTTTCTTTCTCTAAATAAATAAATAAATAAATAAATAAACAAACAAATAAAAAATAAGATACACAGTGACTTACAATGGTACCTGTTAATGAAAACACTCTCACCTCCATATACATGTGTACATAACCTTGCAAGTTTGCTGATTGTACATACACAAATGCACACATGCACACACAAACAGAAACACACACACACACACACACACACACACACACCCCAAACCAAACCAAAACCAAAAAAACAAAAACAAAAACAAACAAACAAAAAAAAAAAACCACACATGTACACTCATCTCAGTTCCATTGCCATATTACTTGTTAAGGATGAACATAATAAATTACATTCTTAAGACTAAAAGACTTATTACCTATATTTTGCCCTTACTATGTTTTAATTTAATTTTCCCATAAAATGATCATTTCATGTTTTCTCTTATCTTCTCAATGTCTGTAGTCATCTAGGGAGCCGACTTGAATGCTATTTTATTCTATTATCACCAAGTTATAGACTTTCAACAGTTCCTTCTCACAGAAGTCTAATAATCAGTAGCTTCTTATACATTTAGTTATCTGTTCCTCTTTAAGCTGTAACTGTCTAATTAACACTGTTGATTATTCAAGAACCAACTCAAAATAGCTTTTCCAAATGATGAAACAGCCAAATGTGGTGGATTATGTGTATAATTTGATCAGTTAGAAGGTAGAGACAGGACAATCAGGAACTCAAGGTTTTCATTCCTAACACAGCAAATTCAAGGCCAGTCTGAGATACAAAAAAACAAAATAACCCAAGAAAATGAAAGAAGTTAGTGCACAGGAAGACGGACTGCTCAGTGGTGAATGGAGCTTGAAGCATGACTGAACTCATTCTCAAGGGACCATGTTGGGCCTCTAGTTTTTGTTCTACATCTCAGTCTGCTTCCTTTTGTGGTTTCATTTAATTCTCTGACATTTTTATTCATATTGTAAAAATGGAAGCTTCTGGAAATTGACTTCCCATCCACTACCAACTTAAGAAGTCATTAAAGAGATTTGGGGAGTAGGGTAGGATGTAAGTGCTCCCAGGCTGGTTTGACTGGAAACTAAAGAAGAGAAAATCTTTTGCTTGACAAGTAAAAAGTCAGTCATGTTGCTCTCTTATTTGTAGGACATAAAACCATTCCACGAAGTTTGGTAATATAGAACAGGTCAAGACCAGGAGACTCAGTGGGAACCCATCTGAGGCTTAGGTATCTTCCAGCTCCATACAAGACTCCTCACTTGGAACACTTCCCATGCTTCTCACATTAAAAAAAAATGTGTTCTAGGTCACATTGGCCCAGAACAGGCTCCATGAGGTACCTAGAGGCCAGGAGTGCTTAGCCAAAAAGCTTCCCTTCTCAGACATTTCTCCCCACAAAAAGTATTTCATCTCAGATCCACCCTGAGAAGTGGGGTATGGTTTTATGCATCCACTTTCTGCCACAAAAAAAAAAAAAAAAAAAAAACCAATACCCATTTACCCATTTACAACCATGGACTATCTCCTTTCACCAAGATCCACTTTGGGGAGCCATGGAGAAGGCCTTCGCCTACAGAGCTGCAACCTATTCTCCTGCAGAAGGCCTCTCCGACTACCTCAAGCTTTCCCATGTCTCAGACTGTGCTTCTACATCCTCACAGTAGTGCCTCAACTCTTCTCTACAACCCAGAACCCACTCAGGTGGTATAGGGTAATCTCAATCAAACTCCCCCCATGCAGACTCCAACCAACATCTCTACACCTATTCACATCTATGGAAAGGAGACATGTTTAAGGTCAACAAAATAGGGTATGGCCAAGAAGCCTAGCATTGTGCTATGAATCCTCTTCATTACTGTGATTTTCTCTAAATTAGTCTCATGCTCTGATCCAAAGGGCAGGTGAGGAATGTTCTCCCTCTCTAGTAAAAGGAGAAATGGTTTGGATCACTGAGATCAGGAAGAAAAAAAAAAAAAAAAAGGACAATAGTCAACCTTAACACAAATATACTAATATAATATTTGTTAATGCTGATATAATTTTTAAAATATAGTTTTATTTATATTCATTTTATGTATATGTGAATTTTGCCTGTGTGTATGTATGTGCATCATGTGTCTGGTTCTAAGACTGTTCAGTAAAGGTCATCAGAATCCATGGAACTAAAGTTGCAGATGGCTGTGAAACACCAGATGGGTACTGGAAACCTAACACAGATCCCCTCAGAGAGCAGGAAGTGTTTTTAGCTGCTGAGACAGTCCTTCAGTCCTCACAGCAAGTCTTTTTGAATTAGTTTTTTTCATTAGTTTCAATTATGGGTGTATATGTATACAGCTATATTCAGGTATAAACCAAAGTGAGTACCGGTGTCCAGAGTCCATAATGGGAAGTGACAGTTGGTTATAAGACACTGAAAAAGAGTGCTAGAAACTGAACTTGGGTCCTCTCCAGGAGCAGTATATGCACTTGAACACTGAGCTACCTCCTCAGCCTTAATAACGACATACTTTTAGTTATATAATATATTTGCTTACAAGTAGGAGAAATCTCAAATAAATACATCTAAACAGTGAGATTTTATAGTTTATGTAATGACACAGAAAAATAAGGAACACTGGGTTTCTTTCCCTCTATATCTTCAGGCAGCTAGGAAAGAGGCTACTGTGATCCTGGGTGGCATATCTACAAACACATCAAAGTGCAAAACCCAAGAAATTCCTCTAAAACTTGTCCTGTGTACCACTTACTTGAGTTCCTAAAGCAAAATAGACCATTAAAAAGGAAGATAAGACTATCAAGAGAAGTCACTTTTGACCTAGCCTGAAGAGGCTTTTACTATATTTCTGTGCAATACCAGATATTTTAACAATAAAAAACGAAATATGAGGAAGAGATGATAGTTAAGTGACATAAATATATCTCCCAAAAAACGAATCTCAGAAAAGTAGAACACAAAATGTAATAGTGTCTTTTTCTCCAGGGAAAAGTGACCATGTTTAATAATGTAAGGTAAGTGTGAATGTCCATTTTAACAACAGTGGGCTAGAAATAGAATTCACTAGGTGAATTTTTATTTATTTTCATTTTATGTGTATGAAAATTCTGCCTGTACATGTGTATGTGCATCATGTCTCTGGCTCTAAGAAAGTTCAGAAAAGACAATCATAATCCATGGGACTAAAGTTGGAGATGGTTGTTAACATAGGAGAAGTGTGAAGGTCAATCCCCACCACTGTATATAACTGTGATGAGTCCATGTTTGTACTCCCCATGCTTAGGAGGTAAAAGGATAAGAAGGTCAATGTTATTTTTGGAAAAATGGATTCTTGAGATGCTATGTAAAAAAAAAATCCAAAACATGTGACTGGATATATGTATGAATAAAGGAATGATATTTAGAATATTTTAGCTTAAGAAATGCTACTAAGGGAAGGAGAGATGCATCAACAGCTAATTGGACTTGCTGTTCTTGAAGACCTGAGTTCCATTCCAGCAGTCACATTAGGTACCTTACGGTCATCTGTAAATCCTGTTCCAGAGCTGACAACTTCTTGTAGGCCCTACCTACACATAAATATGATCACATATAGAAAGAAGAAAAAGAAAAAGAAAAAAATTAACGGTAGCTTGCTATATTACAAATTAGATTTAAATATATAGAGAAAAGATATTGGGGTTTGGCTAATCAACTAAGAGCTATTGCTGATCCTGAGGAGGTGTGGGTCCTAGCACCCATGCTGAGATGCTCAAGATTGCTCGCAGTGGCATAACTATGCCCTCTTCTGGCCCGCAAACACCCACACACATATGCAAACAGACAAAAATTAAAAGTAGAAAGTGTTTTTCCACAAAGTATGATGAAAAGTGAAATCACAGAAAAAACAGATGAAATTGAGGCAGGAGATATGGCTCAGTGGTTAAGACCACTTTATGCTCTTGCAGAAAACTAGATGGTTTTGTTGTTGTTGTTGCTGTTGGTTGGTTGGTTGGTTGGTTGGTTGGTTGGTTGGTTGGTTGGTCTCCCAGCACAAATGTAGTGGCACACAGCCACCCATGACTCTAGTTCCAGGACTGGAGAACATACAATTCTTCTCTGACCTCTTGGTACTGCATACAAATAGAAACATACATTTGGACAAAACTCAAATACATAAAATAAAAGTTTAAAAATCTAAGAAAAAAATGGAGCTAAACCTTTTAATAAAATTGAACAAAAATAGGGAGGAACTCTTATGTTCAGAAAGATATTTTTATGAGGACATGAGTAGAGGTGGATGATTGTACAGAAGCAAGCCTGCAGACACTTTTTATAATGTATTATCTCTGTGGATAAAGCTAGATTTTTTTTTCAGTTATACCTGTCCTTATAATAATCATTATCCCTGTTCTACATGAACAATTCTTACAGGGAGATTTTAATTTATAATTCCAATGAAAAATAAATGCCTACTATAAAGGACTAGGTTCTCCACTGTGGCCTCATATATAAAAATAAATGTGATGCTGTGGGTTCTAAATGCATAATGATTCTGTAAACTCAGTATCACATGTAGTTTCTCTAGTAATACATTTTGCTTTCTATATAGTTGAGAGATGCCAATGTCTACCTGAAAAAGGAGCTCAGTGACTCTTACCTTGTTCAGGCAGCCTATGGCAGCAGGCTCAGTGATTGGTCCAGAAGTGAAGTCTTAACTCCAGAAGAACCAATCTATATTTTCATGAAGTTGATCAAATGCTTAAGGTAAGGCTGTTTCAGACTTCCATTTTGTTCTAAACAAAAGTATTTTAAAAAATATTAATTATCCATTTTATTCCAGAAACTATGCGTAATGACTAAGAGCTGAGAAATTTATGTGCTCTGTCCATTTTAGGTTCTGGTCACTGCCAGGTAAGGACAGCTCAGAGTAAACCAGTTCTGATACATGAGTGATACTTAGACAAAGACCTCATTGGAAACATTGACCTGGATGAAGAGGAAAATAACATTCCAGCTCTTACAACTTCACAGAGAAATCAGACATATACACAAATAGCTTACTACAAGGGATATGATACCGGCTGCCAGATGTTTAGGGAGAATGAACAAAGAGAACAGGGCTCTTAGCTAGGGTTACTATTATTGTGATGAAACACCATGACTAAAAGCAAGTACAGGAATAAAATGTTCATTTGGCTTATACTTCTAGATCATAGTTGATCACTGAAGAAAATCAAGATAGGAGCTCAAGCAGTGAAGAAATTTAGAGGCCAGAGCTGATGCAGAGGCCATGGAGAAGTGATAATTACTTCATTGCTTCTCAAGACTTGCTCAACCTCCTTTCTTAAAAAAAAAAAAAACTGAGGACCACACACACACACACAAGAGTCAGTGCCACTTACAATGGGCTTGGCACTCCCATACCAATCACTAATTGAGAAAATGTTTTATAACAATGCTTGCCTCCTCCCCAATCTTATAAAGCCAATTTCTCAATTGAGGCTATCTCCTCTCGAAGTGACTATAGCTTGTGTCAAGTTGACATAAAACTAGCCAGTAAAAGAAAACACCCACTGAATGGATGACATTTCACAGAAGGCTTAAAGGTATTCATGGGACTATCATGGGACAGGAGAGCACAATGGGAGAGGATGGATGAATCCATGTTCAGGTGAAGACTGGTGATTACTTGGAACACATCCCTGAGTACTATTTGGTAGCAACTTTCTAAAGAATAGCATGAAATTCAAAATAAAAGAAAGATTCCATATTCACTAAAGAGGGCCCAAGCCACTGGTATTTAAAACCAAGTGTCCTTGTCCTCATGTGCTATTGACTGTATTCCTTTCAGTTCTTCCATTTCCTTTGTCTTCTTTTATAGTTTTGACAACTCTATATTGACAGAATCCCTATCCCATCTATTTCACTCAGCATTCTGATGTAGAGCATTACAACAGAAGAGTTACAAGACTGCTTTTGACTTCAAACAATAGAAAGAAAACACCATATAAGTGGAAAATCCTAGAAGTATTGCTTCAAGCATGCCTGGATCTAGGGGATAGGGAAGTTCTGAAGTAATTTA
Source organism: Mus minutoides (assembly GCA_902729485.2). NCBI lineage: Eukaryota > Metazoa > Chordata > Mammalia > Rodentia > Muridae > Mus > Mus minutoides. The sequence goes on along the minus strand of LR749822.1, from coordinate 64,709 downwards.
TTGAGATGACTTTCTATCTGTCCCCCTCTCTATTTGTTTTTCTAGACTATCGATTTCCGTATCTCTGTGTCTCTTTCTTTTCCTCCTTCCTCTCCCCCATCCATATCGTCTCTGTCCCTATCCACTCTATCACACCCCTCTCCATCTCTGTCTTTATTGCTCTCTACCTCAGTTTGGGATTCAAATACAGAGCACATCCTCAATGTACAGACTGGCTGCACACTACAGGGGCCACCATGGTACAAAACTTATCCTGGGTGTACATTGGTGTAGTAGGCATCAAGACCATGGGTGACTGATATGCATATTGTATATAATTTACATATGAATCACAGTACAGTTCTGTGGAAGATGACAATAAATATCCTGTACTTAGAAAATCAGAAGAGCATGATAGTTTTCCAAAAGAGGGACATGAAGGGGTTGAGCAGAGGGCCTATTTTTTTTTTCCCAACTCTACAGAGATGTGACCAGGTCCAGTGATAGCCCTACCTCCAGCTCTGGCCTCTGTTCTGACTTCCTCACTAAAGAAAAGGATGAGTTCTTCAGACTCTGGTTGGCCTTTATTCTCTCTTTTGACCATGGCACTGTGGCTAGAATGATCACATGAACTAATAAGCCATGCATACATTATAGGAAGAGGGCTCAGTTCTCAAACCATAAGCATTGAAATAGAGAGGAACATGTCTCAAATGAAAGTGAAGGACTATTCATATGTGGAAGAAGAACCGATGCCCAGCAGAAGCACCTGATCTAACACATAAAGTCCTCAGTGCCACTTAAGGTCAGCAATGGGTTCTGAAGATTTTTGTCCTGGTTCCCTATGCATAAAGCAACAGAGAATATTGGCCTAAAAAGAGCACCATGGCCAAAGGGACATGGCCTATTTTAACAAAGGATTTTAGTTAAAAGACAACTTGGAGGACATCCAACTCAATCTCATCATTTTCCAGATGGGAAAACTAAAACTCAGGCAGAGGCACTGAAATACCAAGGACACACAGGTAGTTGGTGGTAGAGGCAATATGAGAGAACGGCATATTATGTCTAATAATAGATACTTCATCAACACCAGAAAGCATATTCTTGTTTTTGGCTTTCTCTCCACCACCCTCAAATCTGTACAATATAGCTTTTATGCACTACAGCAGAAAACATCACCAAGAGTTGAGTTAAGGTCCCAGAGAAAATTTAAATTTCCCTGTAACAGAGCTAAGGACACTTGTTGCATTAATGGGCTAAGTTTCAGTAGAGGTACTTTCCCTCTACAGTGGAACTTGCCTGAGCATTCTGGCTTTGTTCCCCCAAATCCCATGGCAGCAAAAGAAAACAAACAACAACACCAAAACAAAAACAAAAAACAAAACAAAACAAGCAAAAACCTACAATCTGCATCTTTAAAAAAAAAAGCTTATCCAGCTCCTTTTACTTCCTTTTATCCTCCCCACTTTCCTGCTGTTTCTTAACTGTAAAGAAAAACTGTCAGCAGCAGCCCAGGAGTATCTCTGAAAATAGGTAGGAGGGAGCAGTACACCTGCCAGCACCACAGAGGAAAGTGCTGGAGTTCTTACATAGTGTCTTCTCTTGCAGCAAATGCAAGGAAAGGCACTGACTGAATTGGTGGTTAATTTCACAGACCTGCTGAAGAATGGGGTTAGTTTGACCAGCCTTGGCTCTTAGGAAGATCGAGGGTGGAGTACCACTTTAGATTTCTGCTTGGCTTCAGCTTCCCTCCAAGATAGAGGGTACCTACTACAGGAGAAGCCTCTGGTTAAGGACTTTAGTCAAGAATCGGGTTCCAGAATGTCCTGTATTTTTTCTGAATATAGCTAGCACAAGAGGACCAGCTTTAGAGACTGGAATCTCCTCTCCTCCGCCCCCTTTCACCAGATGCTCCACTTCGGTACTCCCTAGCTTTTTGCCAGAGCTGACAATCAAAGATCAGACTCAGGGGCTCCCCATAAGTCAGCACCAATATCATGGCTCATCCCAAGTAGATGTCTGCAGTTCTTAGAACATGGGCGTGGGTGTTGGTGAACCCGAGGTTTCCATCTCAGAGTTGGGGACAAGGGCTTAGCCCTTACTAGTATCCAGAAATCCACAGATTCCCTGGGGACCACGAAACTCTCCTGAAGAGGCAACCTCTCCGCTCCCGGGCCACCCACCCATTCCTCCACCCGCCCCCCCTTACCTCAGCACGCAGCCCCTCCCTGCGTGATGATGCAAACCGGTGGGGAGGGCGGGCTCTGGGAAGGGTGGGGAGAGATGGATAGCAAGCAAGGGAGGGAGAGAGGGAGTGGGAGGAGGAGGAGGAGGAGAGGGAGCCCAACGACCATTTAAAGCGATAGCAATCCCTGCCCTCTCCCCAGTGCTGGGCTGTTGGAGAGCGCGAGCGGCAAGCCAGGGAGCGGGGAGCGCAAGCTGGTGCGCGGGCCAGCGGAGCCACAGTGCCAGGTGCCAAAGACTGGCTGACGCCCTGGGACCCCCCCACCCCTCTCCTGCTGCACCTCCTTGGTCTCCTCCACTTTCTGTGCCTACAGAAGTCCCCGGGGCTTCCCCTGAAAGGAGCTCACCTCGAGAAGCCCGGACCTGGGAGAGCCCACCAGCATCCCCTCCAGCGCCGCCGCCGCTACCGCAGCAGCATCCGGAGCGGCATGGTCCAGCTGGGGAAGCTGCTCCGCGTCCTGACTTTGATGAAGTTCCCCTGCTGCGTGCTGGAGGTGCTCCTGTGCGTGCTGGCGGCGGCGGCGCGCGGCCAGGAGATGTATGCCCCGCACTCGATCCGGATCGAGGGGGACGTCACCCTTGGGGGGCTGTTCCCAGTGCACGCCAAGGGTCCCAGTGGAGTGCCCTGCGGCGACATCAAGAGGGAGAATGGGATCCACAGGCTGGAAGCTATGCTTTATGCTCTGGACCAGATCAACAGCGATCCCAACCTGCTGCCCAACGTAACGTTAGGCGCGCGGATCCTGGACACTTGTTCCAGGGACACTTATGCGCTCGAACAGTCGCTCACTTTCGTCCAGGCGCTTATCCAGAAGGACACCTCCGACGTGCGTTGCACCAACGGAGAGCCCCCGGTTTTCGTCAAGCCAGAGAAAGTAGTTGGAGTGATTGGGGCTTCGGGGAGCTCCGTCTCCATCATGGTAGCCAACATCTTGAGGCTTTTCCAGGTAGGGGGGCGCTCCCTTTGGGGAGGAGCATTCTGTGGCTCCCTGCGCTCTAACCTTAAAAGCTGGTTTGGACTTCATGGGTTGCAAGGGGTCAGGCCAGCACTCCGACATTTCTACCCTGGAGATCCTGCTGAATCCCTCCCACCCCACCCAAGGAGGTATCTTCCTTGCTTAGTTTACTCCTCTTTTATGTCTTTCCCTGTCCACGCTCCACTCCATACGGCATGACTCCCCGGATTTATGGTCCCATTTACAAGAAGCAATCTTCGGAAAAACAAGGCGATGATTTAAATGGTTTGCATTAGAGTGAAATATGGTTCGGAAACAGGCTTGTAAAAGTGTCTGGGCTCCTAGGGGAGCAGGTTAGACACGGGGAATATGAAAAATTAGAAGATGCTTTGAAAATGGCATTTCTCAACTCCCCAGCTTCCCATGCCCAAGCCACTTAGGAAACCTCGACTCCATGGAAATATTCTCGAAGACCTCAAGAAACCCCTTCTTCAAAAGAGGGTTGGGGTTTACCCGCATGTGGATGATAATTGCCCATCTCTTTGGGGTTGAATTTAATACCTGTAGCCTGTCTCCATCAGAGGCATGGGGGTACCCGCCCCATTGGGGAGACCCCGCCTGCTGACGTGATCCCCCTGAGTTGGTTTTCTCCTGGCAATTTTGTGCACCGCCTAAATTGCATTTGCAGTCCGGCCCGGTGGCAGGAGCTGGGCGATCAGCTAGCTTTCTGCTGCCACTTCAGACCTCAGCTGGGGATGAGCTCATGCTAACTGCGAAATAAAATCGCTTTCACTGACTGCTCCCTGCACTCCTAGTCCCCCTCCCTCACTAATGCAGCCCCACACCCAGAATTCCAGGCTCTAAGCTGGGAAATTGAACCTGCTCTGCCCAGGAATAGTGAATGTGCTAAAGCGGGTTATGCAGGTCTCATGCTCTGGGTTCAAAAACAGAAGGAAGGCAGATCTAGGGCTCATGAGCAGTGGATCCAACCGCAGTGCTGTCTCTGCCTTTGGTCCCTGCAGCCTCTGTCTCCTAGACTGCACTGCACTGGGTAGAAATGGATAGCTTTGAGGGTTAGTAATTGAGTTCAGGGAACTCTGACAAGGTGTCCTTAGGCTTCTCTTGTTTCCTTGTTTGGTTTCCCCTCCTCATAGGCATTTCTCAACCCTGTTTCCTTTTCTCACACTCAAGTTCTTGCCTCATGTCAGTTTGAGTATGTCTTTCTTATTAACCCAGGACCCACTCTCTCATTTGGTGGTAACCAGATCCAGCCAACCCTTTCCCTTAGCTGTGCAAGTTGGTCCCTGCAGGATTGTGCTGCCCAAGTCTTAGAAGTGATTCTTGCTCACATGCTTTCCCTAAGGGTAGGAGTTTTATGTGGGACCTGCTGGTGGGTGCTGCCCAGGCCAGCAAAGGACCTGCATCATCTCCAGGAGAGGGAGTTTTGTGCTCAAGCAGCAGAAGTACTCCCCTGAAGCTAGTGGGTCCCTTCTAATCAGCAGAGCATACCAATGGCTCCTGAATGTGCCTGCCTGGAGACTTCTTGCTGCGTGCACTCTCCTAAAGAGATTTGAAGGCAGACTTCACTCTAGGTTGCTTGAATTCTCCAACAGCCTGGGCTTTTGCCATCACAGTTAAAAAGAATTTTGTTCACCTCCAAGCTTGAAGTTTGGGAGCTTGGGGTGGAGGAGCTGAGCTGTAGCTGCAGAAAGAATGAACAGATTAAGATTGGGACAATACCTGTGGTGTGTGTGTGTTTTTGTCTGTGTGTGTGTGTGTGTGTGTGTGGTGTGGTGTGTGGAGTGGTGGCAGTTTTCTCCCAAGCTTTGGAGGGTAGACTGCTAATTCTGCCTTGAACATTTTAATATTATTTCTCTGCCTGGGTTTCTCCTGAATGGGAGCATGGACGTTACCCCAGATGGACCAATGTCTGTGAAAAAGAGTGAAATATCCAAGTTAAGAAAGTCATTCCAAATGAAGCTAGGGGCAGTGTTCAAAGGACTCCAGGGAAGCTGATTTCTTATCCAGTAGCATTTAAAAACGGAGGCAACTTCCAAAGAAACAAATGTCTGGTCTTTTAATTCCTTGCCCTCTTTCCTTGAGCTGGGGAAGGATGGGAACTAATGCCAGCGTGAGCAGTGTGGGTTGAGACTCAGACCATTCAGAGAAAACACTGTCATTTTCCTCTAATTTGCAAATTGCAGCTATTCAAGTTGGATTGTACAGCTGAGGCAAAAGAGGCCCTGCTTCTCACCTGCAGTTACTGAGAAGAGGCTGGGAGTGGGAGAGATGCTCCAACTTGTGGCTTGTGCTGCAAGCTAGGCATAAAAGTGTGCAGCCTGGTTTAGCAATTACCCACGTTGAAGTGTGCCTCTGTGTGTGTGTGTGTGCATAGATACGAACATATATCTCAATATACACTTCTCTTTGTCTGTATTTCACATAGATATCCTTTGGTAGCTTTTTTTTTTTTTTTTTCTGCATGTGATTTTAGAGGCCCTTAGCCTCCAAAGTTCCATGAGTTTTTCAGGTCCTGTCATCTTGCAAAACAATTAAAGTGAATGAAGATAGAATAATGATAGGCACCTTCAAAAGGAGGAAGAGGAAAGGGAGAGTAGGTGAAGCTCATCTGGGAACCAAGGCTTCTGCCCAATTAAAATTGTTCTATATAAAATAAACTCCTCCAAATGAATGAATTCTGAGCTCTGCAGTAATTTGGTTTTTATTCTTCTTTGCTTCAGTTCTCGTGGGTGGCTGTGCGGACCATGCCAAACTGATAACTTGAGGTAAACATTTATAGTGAGATGAGCCTGTAGCCTGAGGGAGGAGATACTTAGAGACTAAGTGAGGGGATATGGAGCACTGGGGCCCAGGAGGACATAATGAGAAGTCAGAGGTACAACAAATGCTGCTTCTGCCAGAGCCAGGGTGGGAAACACTGTAAAATGAGGAGCTGGTCATGGATGGCTACTCAGAGGTAAATGCTGCATTTCACTTGGAATTCTCTGCTCACTGGTTTGCAAGGCCAGAGATAGGATGGAAAAGTCAGGTCAGACTCCACCTCTCTCTCCTTGTCTCTCTGCCTCCCACCCCCTCTTACTTTCCTCCCTCCCCACTCCCCACTTCCCCCTCCTTTTTTTTTCCTCTCTTCAGTATCTTCCCTGAATATGTTAGCAAATGACATGTCTGAGAACAAGAATCAGATCTAGTGGGTCTTTCAAATCCAGGAATTTGAGGCTAATGAAATTAGCTTGTGGCCAGGGCTCTGCCAAGTAGAATTAAATCACAGCAACTGCCCTGCGATGCATTTTCAGCCTCAAAGAATCATGGGGGGGAATTTCTGGAGATTTGCCTCTGAGCCCGGGCAGAATAATACTCTCTTAGTGCTCAGAAAGATTAAACATAAATTATTACTGACGAGGAGTAACATATTTTTAAAAACTAATCACAGGATGGGGATGGCTTAAAGTGGGGAGGTTACATAATGTGGTGACCAAAGGACGACTCTCCCTGGAAAGTATTTTATAGCCATGAGTAGGAAGCATTCCAGTGTTGAGAAAGAAGATCATTGCTGATCAAGGCTCCTCTGTTACTGACTTAGAGCAAACACTCAGAGAGTAGAAATTACTTTGGTTTCATCCTGACTCTATTGGAATACTATTTTGCATGCAGTGACATGATCTAGGCTGTGGGCTCAGAGTTGCTTGGGACATGCCTGTGCTCTCTCTCTCTCTCTCTCTCTCTCTCTCTCTCTCTCTGTGTGTGTGTGTGTGTGTGTGTGTGTGTGTGTGTATGTGTGTGTGTGTGTCATGAAGATCAGCTCACAGGGTGATGCGATATTACTTTGGTGGGCTTCTTTTTTAAGCAACCCTAACCTATTCTTTTTTAAAATTGCATAAATATAGGTATCACTGCCATTTGGAATCATCTCTAAAACAATCTCTGCCTCCACATTTACTGTGTTTTAGGAAATTTACCTAACAGATGGTGAGTGGGAAATTTTAAAGGGGCATTTTTAAAAGAGCAGAAAGGAAAGAGATGAAGACATCCACATGCTCTCTTTGAGGATGCCTTCATGTATATTTTATGTATGTACAATTCATTTAATTAGGATGTTTCTGAACATTTTTCTCTTACAAATAATTGAAACAAATATTACCTTAATGTTAATTTCACACAGACCTTGAAATTTAAGAACTTAAAACTGTCCTGCTTTAACATACATATAGGATATATATGATCTAAAAAGGCCTTGGGTGAATTACACCAGGCTTTCTACTGCTGTGAATGCCATTCACTGCTACCCTAAACAAGTCATTTTCTTTGTATTAGCCCCATTTTCTTCATCTGGATTTTATCTTTAAAACGTAGATTCTAGGGGCTGCAAAGATCAACGGGTAAAATGATTATTGGACAAATCTGAAGGCTTGAGTCTGGATCCACCAAACACAGTCTAGTGATAATGATGTTTCTCAGTGAATTCTAATTTCAGTGTGAGAACTTGAATGAAAAAAAAATTAGGTGGAGAAGTCACTGAGGAAGACCTGCAACATTGCTTCTGGTCTCCACATATATATACAGTATGCATGCATACATATACATGAACATATCCACATGCACAGACAACAAACACACATATATAGATACACTGTACTCTGTACTCTTTGGAAATGTCTAATTTTTTCAGCTTGCATTTATAAAATCTCCATGCATATATATATATATATATATATATATATATATATATATATATATATACCCACTTTGAAATTATAAGGCCTTTGGGAAACTTTTCACTGCTATTTTTTCACAGCTTCTCCATCATTATTAGTCAAGTTTATTTACTGTATTAAGAGTTTTTCTTACTTCTATTTGCTTTTCTTTGGATCAGTTTGCTATAGAGTGGCATATATCAAAGCTCTTGCTAGCAGTAAAGGTCTTCGCTAAGCTTTAGGTAAGAAAAAAAATAGCAAGAAATGGTAAGACATTGGGCACTAGAAACACTGGGTATTATAACAACAGTTAAATCTTTGTCTAGTGTCCTGTCCTATCTTGCCTTACAGTAACTCTAGGATTCTTTGTTTAGGAAGGTGTCAAATAATGACATCCTTCTTACGTTCCTTATTTCAGGGTTAGGTCACACGGCTCAGGCCAAGTACAGTAAATGAATAGTTTTGTAGTGGGCATCTGGGTCTACACATACCAGAATCCTCCTCAAGACCTTTCTGTCAGAAAGAATGGGAATATCATCTTTCCTCCTTGGAAGTTCAGTTCTGGGGAGTTGTGAGTTAGAGTGTCAACACACAGAGAAACTTGGTAACAAATCAGACAGAAGAAAATAGAGTTGAGGAGAAGACACAGATAGCCTGAGCTTTGCTAACCTGGAGCCCTGAATTTCTATAAAAACAGGCTGGCAAGATGGCTCAGCTGGTAAAGCCCTTCTCCTGCAAGTCTGGTGACCTGAGTTTAATCCATAAATACATATAAATATGGAAGAAAAGATCAATATCCATAAAGTTATTCACTGACGTTCATGCAGACACTGTGTTACATACACCCAAATAACACACACACACACACACACACACACACACACACACACACACACACATGCATTTTAAAGGTAATAAATAGAAACCCAGATTATCCTCAGATTGAGTTTGATTTTTGCTAACTGTGGTGGAAGGCAGCTGATTTCCTACTGTAGTGACTGGCATTCATTAAGCCAAAAATAATACTTAGTGTTTTCTTTACACCCTTGTTTTTGTTGTTCAAAACCATTTCATCTTCCTCACGCTTTCCAGCATGAATGGGGATTGCAGTTGCTTTTAGCATTTGCAATTGCTTCTTTCCTGTCTGTGTGCAGTTGAGAGAGAAGGCAGGTACTTTGGATGCAAACTGTAGCCTGTAGGCCTCCTATCTGGAAGCTGCGGAGCCACACTCAGTTCCTTTCATTAAAGCAAATCTTTTGTTGATATCCCCAGGGCACAAAAGCATTTTCATTCAGTAATGGAGTACACAGTATATTAAACTCCTGGGTCCCTGTACAGTAAGCAAGGAGCCCAACTCCACTCCTCATCCCCTTTGACTTTAAATAGGTAATTAAGAATAGTTGCAAACTCATGTTCCCAGCAACTAAAATGCAGGATCAGTATTTAGCAGTAAAACAATTATGAAATGTAATGTCAGACTAATTAATTAATGGATGTCTTGTGAATTGACATGACTACATAGATGTTAATGTTTTAAACATACACACACACACCCCTACAGAGACAGAGAGACAGAGACATAGACACTTTTTAAAAAAAATATTTAGCTGAGAGAAGTATCATGACATGGATCTTAATAGTATGAGATTTATATGTTTAACAATTGACTTCTTTCCCACTACATTTAAGTATTAAATGTTCCCTCAGCCAAGTTAATAGATCATAACTTCAAAAATAATTTATGTGACTTTATAGTGATATGGGTTATGCATTACATTTTATAAGAAATTTTAATATACTTTCAACATTAATAGTGATAATAGTAATTGTTTGAATTTTAAGTGTAACTATGCCATGTTCTTCCAAGAATGTAATCCCATTATGCCCTTACAGTAGTTCGGCATACCCATTTTATTATACTACGCATTATAAAAAGAGATCCTTGCAGCCTAAAGTCACCTACCTGGTTGGCATGCAAAATGTGTTCAGACAATCCTTTCTTTCTGATAACATCAAGGTAATTAAATACTTTTCATAGTATTTAACTGTTATTCCAATGCAACAATGCTTAAAAATAATTATGCATTCCCTTGCCCTGAAATCATGATGGCTTAAGGATATCAAAGTTGTTAATTGCTTACCCATATCTCTTTTTAAAAATACTCAATCCAAATGTGGAGCATGGTTAATTGTGTAAACCTCTAGAAATTTAACACACAAACTATTATCACCCAGTGAAAGAGTCTCCATTATTCAGCCAGTAGCTAGGCATTTGGACATAAATACACAGTAACTGTCTCTTATTAAATAAATGAGAAAAGATGTTTCCTCTTGTTCCAATTCAGTGCCTGTCATTATGGATTGTGACAGCTCATCCTAAACTTTATTTCATTCACTCTACTTTCTCAAGAACCCAAGTGAAGAAATCCATCATTCAGATATATGCACAAAGTGAGGGAACAGTATTAATACAATTGCAGAAAGCCAGGTTGATGGAGCGCATGAAGTACATCCTAATAAATGCAACCCTAATGTTTGTGTGGGCCTTTGAGGGAAGGATAGGAATTTCCACTTTAATGGATTATTTTGCCTCTTGCTCAGAAAGTGCTGCAGCTTAATAGTTTTATAATTGGTCATTTGCAGAATTCTCCATCTCTGAGTGTTGGGCTTTCTTCATGGCACAGCTGTTGCTTCTTGTTCAGGATGCTGATGAAAGGTATCAGCTAAGCCCCAAAGAAAGGCTCGGTCTGACAGCATTACTGCTTAGAGGATGGTATTTCTATTTGTTAAAATAGTGAAGCATGTTTACTGTGTTTTAAGCTGGACTTACGCAAGGGCAGCAATTCAGACAGACATCACAGGGAAGGGCCCATTAGTCCCCTCCTGCCTCTGTTTTCAGGCAGGAGGAGACAGCCAAGTTCAAGAATTGCATCTAAGTTTAAACTTATTATGTGTCAACTTTTTTTTTTTCTTGCTGATTTCCTCGAACAGGAATTACTCTTATCATCAGTGATTGTATCGTTCAAATTGGCATAATAAAAATATTCCTGGGAGCACAAGGTGACTTCACAGGTGTAGGAACTAGTCTGCGATTTTGATGACCTGAGAGATCCATGGAACCCACTGTTAATGTGGAGAGTCAAGTCCAGCAAGCTTTTCTCTCACTTCTGCATAAATACCATTGCATGTACACACCTATACACATACATGTGTTCATACTTTATACATATAATAATAAATAAACAAATAAATAAATAAATAATGTTAAAATTGAACCCATCTGCTAGAATAATGTTGAGGATTACATGTAAATGGTTTAATGCTGACTTTAACATGCCCTGAGTGTTCAATGAATTTCATTATTCTTCTTCTGTTTTCCTACTTTACTATTTTAAGTTTTCCTACTACAAAATAATCATAAGTACTAAATTTTCTGGAGAATAGGTGTAATGACTATAATGTGTTGCAACCTTCACTCTGTTTCTATCCTGGAATGTCTCTCTATAACATCATTTATATTATATTATGTATAGATACATATGGATGGATGGATAGATATATAGGTACACATGTATACATCAAAACATATGGTCACACACATAAATATGTAGATAGATAGATAGATAGATAGATAGATAGATAGATAGATAGATAGATAGATAGAGATAGGAAGAGAGATTGAGGTTTAGTAATTTAAATTAATTTGGTACATTGATTAAAATGAATTCTACGAAATTTAACTTTTATTCCTTCTCTTCTTTATTTCATTTAAGTTTATTCTCAAGACAGGACTTCAATATGCTGTACTAGATGACTTGAAGCTCATTATGTGCACGAGGTTGCCCTCAATGTTTCAGCTGTCCTCTTGCCCCTGCCTCCCAAGTCCTGAAATTGCAGGAAGGTGTGCCTTTCCCCAAATAATTATGTGGTTTTAAGATTCCAGAGTAGTTAATACTGGTGTACTGGCTAGGTTTGTGTCAACTTGACACAGCTGGTATTATCACAGAAAAAGGAGTTTCAGTTGGGGAAATGCCTCCATGAGATCTAGCTGTGAGGCATTTTCTCAATTAGTGATCAAGGGCCCCTTGTGGGTGGGACCATCTCTGGGCTGGCAGTCTTGGGTTCTATAAGAGAGCAGGCTGAGCAAGCCAAGGGAGGCAAGCCAGTAAAGAACATCCCTCCATGGCTTCTGTATCAGCTCCTGCTTTCTGATCTGCTTGAGTTCCAGTCCTGACTTCCTTTGGAGGTGAACAGCAGTATGGAAGTGTAAGCCAAATAAACCCTTTCCTCCCCAACTTGCTTCTTGGTCATGATGTTTGTGCAGGAATAGAAACCCTGACTAAGACAACTGGACAGTGTTCACCTCTCAGTTAAAATTCCATTGCAATACTTCTCTAGCTGCAGAACCTCAACCACCTTAGTTAAATGCTTTTAAGCTTACTTCTGCTTCCATTACCGGTAGCTTTACTCAGAAATAGTCACTAAGCCTATTCTATGTGTATGTCTTTAACAACTTGGACATTCTATTTAAAAAGAACTTTTTCCCTACCTATGATACATTGGTATTCATAGAAACAAGTGATATAAGTTAATGCTATAGCACATAAAGAACTCAGCAGTGTTCAAAAATAATGTGGGGCAGGCTAAATACTCTTTAATCATTTACAGGAAAATAAAGGTGAGCTTTAAATATAAATAGGATATTTTGATACTCAGGGTGGAGCTGAAAGGTGATATTTGGGTAAAGACTTGAAGTCACACTTGAGCATGTAGATAACTTTCAGGGGATCACTCCTGCCAAGGAGCTGCAATGACCACTGGCACAACTGTTAAGGTGGAAACATGTACTGACATGTTGGAAGATGACATGGGGAGGAAGAAACATCAGCAAGATTGGGGGCCAAGGTTGTAGTGAGCAGTTGATGAAAGGCCTTGAACATTGTCATAGATCTTTCAGTTTTTTTCCCCCCCTTTAAACAAAGACAGGAAATGATGGAATTTTAACAGATGAATTAAGATGTTCCGTATTCTTTAAAAGGAGGTGCAGAGACAAAGTTTGGAGCTAAATGAAAGGATGGACCATACAGAGAGTACCCCACCCGGGAGGTCCATCACATAATCAGCCACCAAATGCAGACACTACTGCATACACCAGCAGGATATTGCTGAAAGGACCCTGATATAGCTGTCTCCTGGGAGGCTTTGACAGTCCCTGACAAATGCAGAAGTGGATGCTCACAATGATCTATAGGGCAGAACACAGGGTCCCCAATGTAGGAGCTAGAGAGAGTACCCAAGAGCTGTAGGTGTCTGCAACCCTATAGATGGAACAATAATATGAACTAATCAGAACCCCCAGAGCTCATGTCTCTAGCTGCATATGTATTAGAAGATGGCCTAGTTGGCCATTATTGGGGAAGAAAGGCCCTTGGTCTAGCAATGTTTATATGCCCCAGTACAAGTGCAGGGGTCAAGTAGTGGGAGTGGGAGGGTAGGGGAGCAGGGCAGGGGGTATAGGGGACTTTTGGGATAACACTTGAAATGTAAATGAAGAAATTCTCTAAAAAACAAAAAGGCTAACCATCTCTGTGGTACTGAAGATTAGAGCAAAGAGCAGTCAATGAGAATAGGCAGGAAGGAGATTCATGTGATGTTAGGGTGTTAATTTTACCCAGGGTACTAACAGTAGAGGATTCCAAAAGGATCCTCTGGAATCTTTAGATAAAATTTAAAGGTGAGGAAAATGGAGGATATGAAGGCAAGAACAGTGAAAAGTTTAAACCAAGCGTTTCAAACTCAGGCATTTAGAAAAGTGAGTTTAACATCTGAAGACAGCTACAGTGTACTTACATATAATAAATAAAATAAATCTTTAAAAAAAAAAAGTGGATTTGGTAAAGCATTTCTGAGGGATTTGGAATCAGCTTTGTAAATAGAATAATTGAGATTGTTTCTTTCTCTTTCTTCTAGCTGTTCTTTCTTTCATCTTTTTCTTTTTTAAAATTTCTTCTTTTCATTCCATATTTTATTTGCTCTCCACACCCTGTCCATCTTCAGACTATTCCACATTCCATACCTCCTCCTCATCTACTGTCTCGATGTAGATGTCCATACCCCCCATCCCACCTGACCTCAAAACTCCCTGGGGCCTCCAGTCTCTTGAGGGCTAGGTGCATCATCTCTTAATGAACAAAGAACCGACAGTTCTCTCCTGTGTGTGTGATAGGGGCCTCATATCAGCTAGTTTATGCTGCCTGTTTAGTGGTCCAGTGTTTGAGAGTTCTTGGGAGTCCAGATCAGTTAAGACTGGTGGTCCTTACACAGGATTGCCCTTCTCCTTGGCTTCTTTCAGCCTTCCCTAATTCAGCCACAGGGGTCAGCAGTTTCTTTCCATTGGTTGGATGCAAATATTTCCATCTGACTCTTTCAGCTGCTTGTTGGGTCTTTCAGAGGGCAGTCATGATAGATTCCTTCTTGTAAGCACATCATAGCCTCAGTAATATTGTCAGCCATTGGGGTGGATCCCACTTTGAGCATGTTCCTGGACTTTCTTTTTCTCAGGCTCTTCAGTTCTTTCCCTGCAGTTCTTTCAGACAGGAACAATTATGGGTCAGAGGTTTGACTGTGGTATGGCAAACCCATCCCTCACTTGATGCCCTGTCTTTCTGCTGGAGGTGGGCTCTACAAGTTCCTTCTCCCCAGTGTAGGGCATTTCATCTAGGGTCTCTCCCTTTCAGTTCTGAGAGTATCTCACTGTCCAGTTCTCTGATATATTCTGGAGGGTCCCCCCAACCTCTTACCTCCTGAGGTTGTCTGTTTCTTTCCTTTCTACTGGCCCTTATAGCTTCAGACCTTGTCTGCCACCCAATACCCCTCTCCCACAACCTCACATGGTTCCCTTTCCCTCCTAGGTCTCTCCCTCCTTCCCCTCTTTTGATTGCTTTCTTTGCCCTCTTGAGTGGGTGGGACTGAAGTGTCCTTACTTTGGACTGTATCCTGTCTATTCTGTATGTTTTTGACTAATATCTACTTATTACTGAGTACATACCATGCATATTCTTTTGGGACTGAGTTACCTCACTCATGATGATATTTTCTAGTTCCAACTGTTTGCCTGCAAAACTCAGGTTGTCCTCATTCTTAATTGTTGTGTAGTATTCCATTGTGTAAATGAACCACAATTTCTCTATCCATTCTTCTATCATGGGACATCTGAGTTGTTTCCAGCTTCTGGCTATGACAAATAAAGCCACTATGAACATAGTGAAACATGTGCTCCCATGGCATGCTGGGGCATTTTGGGGTATATTCCCAATAATAGTATTGCTGGGTCTTCAGGTAAATATCTATTTCCAATTTTCTGAGGAAGCTCCAGATTGATTTCCAGAATGGTTGTACCAGTTTGCAATCTGACCAGCAATGGAGGAGCATTCCTCTTTCTCCACATCCACACCAACATGTTTTGTCACCTGAGGTTTTTATCTTAGCCATTCTGATTGGTATAAGATGGAATCTCAGGGTCGTTTTGATTCACATTTCTCTGATCACTAAGGACTTTGAGCATTTCTTTAGGTGCTTCTCAACCATGAGATTTCTCTGTTTTGAATTCTCAGTTTAATTCTATATCTCCTCTCCCTTTTGTTGTTGTTGTTGTTGTTGTTGTTGTTGTTGTTTGGTTTTTTGGTACTTAGCTTCTTGAGTTCTTTATGTACTTGGCATATTAGCCCTCTATAGGATATGAGGTTAGTGAATTTTTTTTCAATCTGTAGGTTGCTGATTTGTCTTATTGACTATGTCCTTTGCCTTACAGATTTCTAGTTTCATGAAGTCCCATTTATCAATTCTTGATCTTAAAGCATGAACCATTAGAGTTCTGTTTAGGAAATCCCCCTGTGACAAAAACTGGCCATGTTTCCAGTCTTCAAATTACCCTTTAAACTGAAAACATAAGTGTGAGATTTTTTTTTAGCTCACTAATTTTAAGCTGGCTTTAGATATTAGATACTTTAAAACTACTGAACACCCACTGTGGATAATTCAAAATCATGTTTGTTCATTCATTCAACTACCAGATTTTGGTTTAAGCACGAATTGTACTCAAACTGCATGACCATGTTGTCTCTATACATCTATAATTTTATTTTAACATTATCATTATGTAAGCTATATTTCAAATGTAATTACAACACATTTCATATCAAAACACATCAATTTCTAGTGTTCAGGGAGATAGTAGAATGTGGTGAATTTTATCAAAATACAACATCTGAGGAACAGAACAGAGGGTAATTGTGTGATTCTCTATTCATTATAATTAAGTTGGATGGAGTTGGCATAATAGAATTAAGATGGAAAAAAAATATCAACAACCATAGACCGAGACAGCATGGTTCCTCCTCACACAATGTTTTTACATTTGATTTAACATATTTTTATGCATAAACAGTGAAACAGGACAGTAGGTGAATGACATAATGCAAAAAAGTTGATCTACAGAAAAAAAAATGTTACTTTTTGACTTGTGAGTTGAAGAAGAATTTCTAGCCAGTTGAATAACAACTGGTAACCACTGTTTCTGGAAGAGATATGTTTCAGTGCCAAATCTGCCTCATTGGGGCATATTATTACTGCCTACCTTTTGCTTGCTGTTCCTTGTTAACTGGTGGAGAAGTTCAAAAAAGACTGTGTCTCATCAAACAAATAATTTGTTTTGAAATTGTCAGCATGGCCTCACCTGCCATTACACAAGCCATCTTCCAACTCTTCCTTGTACTTGTTTGACATTGGGAGGCAAGAATGGCTTCTTATAATTGGGATTTAAGTTCAATGAGAAGCATTAGGCCTTAAAAATAGGGGTGCTAACTTGACCTAGTAGAACATATTTATAAACCCAAGCCTTGGGAGCCTAAGACAGGAAGATGATAAGTTTAAAGACACCCTGAACTCCACAGTGAGACCCTATCTTAAAAGAGTGCAGGTGTTAAACATACCTGACCTCCCGCTTTAGTTAACTATGTAAACTTGTTACTCAGATGTAGGAATCCCTATTCCTACCATTAAATAACATTAGTTCTATTCTTAGACAAATTAAGGCTTACATATTATTCATGTTAGTCACTTAGTTCTATGCCTATGAAACATAATGTGTCATAGGTAGTGTTAGTCTTACTTTCACCATAGTGAGTGTTGAGATTTTGGAACCTTATGGCTTTATCCCATAACTAAGCCTTGACATATCTGTGAACATTGCTACTCTTCCTGGGACACGATTTTAAGTATCACCCTGAAATACCATGCTTCCACAGTGCTTTTCTTTGAAATAATTCCTTGTGTAATAGGAGAATATAGGTATAGAAGCAAATCAGAATCAAGGTGAAGTGAGTGCTACTTCTCTTGACCTAAAATGTACAAGTGCCCAGGTCTCAGAATGAGGGTACTGGCAAGGGCAAAATATTTAACATTATTCTCTTCTAATTGAGCAGCATCCAATGAGACAGTTTGAATTTTTTTCATTATATTGACAATAGAATTTTAGCTGTTGTGACCTCATTAAACTTGAGTTTATATCTAAAAAGCAGCAATGGTATTAGGAACTGTTACATACTATTGCTATGAAGTATGAAGGGCAAATAGATTGGCTGATAGTAAACACTCAATAAGCATTTTTAATATGACTACATCCACCACAGTATTTATACTCAATAGGTGAATAAATCTAAAACATTTTTCTCTGGAGTTGTGCACAATCATTGGACAGATGTCTTACATAGGCCGGGCATGGTGGCGCACACCTTTAATCCCAGCACTCAGGAGGCAGAGACAGGCAGATTTCTGAGTTTGAAGCCAGCCTGGTCTACAAACTGAGTTCCAGGACATCCAGGGCTATACAGAGAAACCCTGTCTTGAAAAAACCAAAAAAAAAAAAAAAAAAAAAAAAAAAAAAAAAAAAAAAAAAAAGAACTAAAATATCATTTAAGTAATTTAAGTATTTCCCACTAAGAGCCAGGGTAGGGGCTATAACACTCCAATCATCACTATTACCCTCACCATCCTCATCATCCTTCCATCATTCTCCAACCATCCTGAGGGATTTCTTTGTGTTAACTGACCATATTATCTGTCTATCATTATGTGTTCCTACTTGTGTTGAAGAAGTCATTAAGATAAAGACACTGAGGTGTTAAGATAAGCAATGTGACTCCCCACAACAGAGATGCAGCCAGGGTGTTTCAACTCATGCTTCTATGACCTGAAGAGTCTGCCACCGCTATTGCATTGCACCATATTAGAAGTGTGTCCTTCATCCACTATTGTAAGGCTAGAGAAGATACTGGTCCTTCTGTATTTCTATTCCGCGTGTGACCTTCGCTTCAATCCCAAGAGTTAAAGGAAGCCTATTCCAAGAGTGAAAGAGATCTATTCTTTTCATGCTATCCTCTATCAAGGAACTATTGTTGCACATCCTTCTTTAAAATCCCTACATGTTCACTTGGTACTTAACCTTGATCTTTTAGAATTTTTACATTCCAGGCACTGACTCATCCACTCTATTTAAAGTTAATTTATCTGAGGTCAAGTGTGGGGTCTTACTCATCCTAAGTACAATTATCTCCTGTGGCATCTGACTCCTTACTTTCCATCCTGCAGGGCTTCTGCAAACATTTATTTGGGTTTTGTTGAATTATGCTCACTCATCAAGAACACATGAAAAGTTTGACAAAAAAAAAAAAACCAACTTTGCAGAAAGGAAGCATTCTAAACGCATAAATTTATAAAACAGAGCTATTACAGAATTCCTGATTCTCAGGTCATTATTCTGTCTTTTTAGATTGCTTATAAGTTGAGCATATTTACTTCAAAAATATGAAATCTGAAAATGTTCCAAAATATAAAACTTCTTTTTATGTATTTGTGCTTCTGCATGTACATTGTTCATGTGTGTAAGTTTGTGTGTGAATGTATGACTGTGGGCTTGCAAACCTCTGTGTACGGGGGTAAGTTAGAGAGTAAATGTCAGTGCAGCTGATTACCTTCTGCCTGGTTTGAGGCAAGGTAATTTCTCTTAGTTGTTTCCAACTATAACAGACTAGCTGGTCATCAAGTTTTTAGGGATTTACCTGGCTCTCCTCCATCACAACAGAAACAGTAGGATTATAATTGTGTGTAGCTATGTCTGGTTTTTACCTGGATTTTGAAGATTTGTATTTAGCTCTTCATGCTTGTACAGCAAGGGTTTTACTCACTGAGGTATCTCCCCAGCCCCAAATCTGAAACTATTGGAGTTCTGATATAGTATCAGATGTGGAAAATTCTATCTGACCTCATATGAGGAGTCACAGTTAGAGTATTAGCACATTCAGAATAATTTGTAAAATCACAATTCATAAGGAATATTTGATATGTAAGTTTCATGCTTAGACTTGGTCTAGACTCAGCCAAATAACTAATTATTTGTATGCAAACCTTACAAAATCTAAAAAAAAAAAAAAACCCTGAAATACAAGAAAAGTGTTTTGGATATGGGCTTTTCACCCTGAACCTCTTTTGTCTTATGTGAGTCATCTACTGATAAACTTGAGTACTCTCTATCAATCCTATGAACTATCACTTTTGTAACTTAGTTTATTGAACAAATCATTGACTAACCCATTTACAGTGACATCACCTGATCATGACAGAGTTAGAGTAGGTCTGAAAGGTGAATATTAAACCTGAAATTTTCTTTCCTGAGAAATAGCACAATTAAGTGCTATTCTATCAAATTTCTTCACATTCCTTCCCTTAGTATCTATCTATCTATCTATCTATCTATCTATCTATCTATCTATCTATCTATCTATCATAGAGACTTTTTGTGTGTTTATTGTGTGTATTTATCCATGTGTAGTGTATGATTTCCATTTATATGCATTGGCACTCATGCAACGGTGTGTATGTGAATGTCAGAGTACAACCTTCAGGAATCTTTTCTCTTCTTCCACTGTATTGGTCCTGGGAAGGAAAGTCATATTGTCAGAGGTGGTGGAAAGTGTCTTTATCCATTGAACCAATTGAACCATCTTAGAGGGGACCGCCCCACACAATATATTTAGTTAGTTCATTATTATTTATTCTAATGTCTATATGCTGTATGAATGCATGCTTATTGAGGTCAGAAGGTATTGAACCACCTGGAAATGAAGTCATTGCAGTTTGTCCGTAATGTGTATGCTATGAGCTGAAATGAACACCTCTGGAAGAGTACCAAGCAGGGTTAAAATATGAGACAGCTCTCTAGCCCTGAATTTATTTATTTTTGATACAGGATCTCACTGTATATAGGCCAGGCTCTGCTGGAAATTACAATTCTTCTTTCTCTGCTTCTTAAGTTCTAGAGCATGTGTTAATAACCACACCAAGCTCTCCCATTATTTTAAATTGGGAGAGAGAGGGATGGAGGAAGAGAGAGGGGGAGAGAGAGACAGAGAGAGTGTAGACTGAATGAATAGAGCAAAGAAATCATCACACAGTGCAAGGTCTTTTTGCCTGGAGTCAATGCCCTAGAGATTTGCTGATTAACATGTTTGCCCCCTATTAACTGCTTCCCTGACAACTTGATAGGTACAATGTCATTAACTGATCCTGTGACTATATTTTGACACTTAATAATCTGATGTGTAATGAAATGGTGTTAGTATGATGTCTCAGTGTCCATGTGGAATTTTTCCTCACCGGTGGTTACTTTCACAGGTTATTTATTATATGGTAGATATGGGCTTTGAACTTAGGTCTCTGTGATCAATAAATAAGTTCTTCTTGAATGGATTAAATATATTCTCCATGTACTTTGACTATTTTAATAATTTAATCTGATTACAGTTTTGTAGAAGGCTAAAAGAAATCCAATCCTAATGAATATTACTGTGTTCAGATATGCATAAAGTCTGTTTTATAACAGCACTTCATTCCTTTAAAATTGGGAGCAGGGCGGGGGGAGGGTAGAGGGAACTTTCGGGATAGCATTTGTAATGTAAATTAAGAAAACATATAATAAAAAATTTGGAAAAAAATGTCCTAAGGCACTGGAGTATACTCGACAGGGTGGTGAACTGCCCACCACACCCTAATTCTCCCTCTGCATTCAAAAAGATCTTTGGCTGATTTCCCTAAGCCTTGGTCATGAGAGTACAGCTAAGCTCCTACCAATGCTACCAAGACACAATCATAAGCACTAGATGCATGATTTCACAGTACATATGAGTTCTATGACTTTTGCATTGTATCAATGATCAAATGAACATAGTTTGAGCCTGGGAAGTTGGTGTCTCCATGGGTTCACTGGTCCTGTGTACAAAGGAACATCAAGTATCATCAGCCTGTCCCTATGTGCCATTGCCCACTATTGTTTATAACAATTCAACAAAGGCCTCACATCTCCAGTGTGGTTAAGCACTTGTCAATGTCCTGGTGGCCCAGGAGCCCCTAGTATCTTCCTTATTGGGAAAAGGGAGTGGTTTTAAAAATATGTCCCTTGGAATCCCTGCAAGATACATATGATAATTTATTTCAAGGGGAGAAAACTGTGCTCTTTTATAATTCACAAGGGAGACAGTAGGGCTCAGCAAAATTTTGAATATTGCAAACAAGCATATCCAGTCAAAAATATTCACTTGTCTTCTCCAAGTAGAATGTGAAACTTTGAGTAGACACATACACACACACACTGGAGTTTGACTTTTTTTCAAGATTGTGGATATATTTGAAGAAATATTTCTTCTAACTTCTGCAACAGAATTACATTTATTTAAGACTAATATTGACTGTCCCAAGTGTCTTGGTGCAGTTTAATCTTTAATAGCCTCAGAAGGATACAATTACAAACATACTCCATAAACTCACTTGAAATTTTAATTATTTAAATTTATTTCACACTTATTTACATTTGCCAATTTTAGAAAGTAAATATTTAATTGTATTTGTTTCTTTCTTTCTGACTGAAGATGGCAAATGCTGACTGAGAGACAAGCAATTAAAATTAAATATGCATTATTTCAAATGGCCAGAACTCGGTAAATGGCAAAAATATTCAAATCATTAAACTTCTGAAGCTGCTTTTTTATGAGTGTAGTGTTTCCCATTATTCTTCATGGAAATCTGCTGAGACTTTGTAGGGAAGGTGGTTTAATAAGGCATTGCTCTTTCTGTGTCTGGAATTGTATTCTGTACTACAGATTCTAGAGACAGATACAAACTAATGGTAAGTTCAATCACAGTGACAAATACACTTGGTCAAGGAAGAAAGAAGACCATTAGGAATGTCAGAAATGGGGCTGTGGAGATAAAATGCCACACACACATGGGGGTGTGTCTTCATATCCTACCTCTCCAGTACCTTCATTAATAGCCTGGCTCAGTGGTGTACATCTGTACTTCTGGCTGGGAAAACAGAGAGTTATAGAACAAAGGAGCTCATTGCCTATCCAAGATAGTAATTGGAGAGCACTCAAATTCAGTGAGAAATACTATCTCAAACTGAGAATAAGAGCACCCAAGGGACACACAGAACTCTGACCTCCATGAAAGTATATGTCCATGTATACACGCATGAATATACCACATACACAAGCTCTTACACTCAGAAATTCTCAGACATTAACAAACTAGAAAAACGACTTTGCAAACATGTCTGTCCATCATATTCCACTTGGCAAGAAAAAATGACTTGGCAAGCATATCTGTCCATCAGATTCCAATTGAACAGGTGTACACAGTATGATTTTTGATCATCTTGAGGAGAGTCTCATATTGGTATCTTAGTTTGTAATTGTCTTCCAGTTTTAGCCTGTGTCTAATGCATAAAAATTCTTGTTAAAACAGAACCTTGGACTCCACCCCCAGAGGTTTGGGTGCACTAAGTTTGAATTTCTCACCGGAACATAGATGTTTTTGAACCATTGGTCACACATTAAGAAACAAGAGTTGACAGAAACTATCTTTAGTGTCAGATTGGGGGGAGGGTTATTATGAATAACTTGTTCACACAGAACTCAGGATGATAAAACAAATCTACCCCAACCACCTAAAAGTCACAATACAGTTACAAGTTATTCATGTATCATTATAACACTGTTGCCTGCAATGTCCCATTTAAAGTTGTCAATATATTAGATAGGTGTTCTTTACTGTCCCTACTCAATGGGATGTCGAGAGTTGTTCATCACTTTGCCTAAGATATTACTAGACATCAAAGATTAAGAATTCAAATCTAGAAATTCTGGTCAGATAGTCTACTTTCAGCATTGCTTTTAATTGACAAATCATAATTGTATTGCATTTATAGATGTTAATGCAGGTGTATCTTTTGTGTGATTAAAGCAAGCTAATGAGTGGATCTATGACCTCACTTCCTTAGCCTTTTTGGAGACACATTTGAAATTCAGCCTCTTAGTTATTCTGCTTTGGAATCTTTCACTGTACTGAACCATTTACTTACTATGCTTAACCATTTTCTGAATCAACCTAAGTCAAATATTCTCCATTTGTGTACAACCAGACCCTAACTATAGTAAAAAATAGATAAATGACCATAAATATACTAGTATTAAGAAAATCACAACTTCTAGAAGAATGGTCCTCTTTGCATATTCAACCTAAACATTTTGACTAAAGAGTTAAAAGAGGAATAGAAACATGGGCTTCTGAGTGTAGGAGGAGAGTGTTAGGATTTAGTGTTCATTTGCAGGGACTTTGCCTTAAGTGGTGAGAAGCTAAAAAATGCAAGTGACTCACCTTATTTCCTTTTGTGATAAGGTTAGAGACAGTCTCTCCTGTGATAGCTCAGATACTTAAGAGACTGGACCCACCTTCCCTCTAACCCTGAATCTTTGCATATTTGTCACTGTAATGCCCCATAACATCAAGACAACTTGTAATCTCTGACCAACCATTTTCATGCTTGTTTCAGAAAGAAAATTGGAAAAAAAGGTGGAATAAAAAGCAAGCTAAAGGTTTGGGAGCCAATTAGCTGCCCCAAATAATCAAAATGACTGCAGCTTCATTCGCATTAATCATAAGAAACTGACCATGTTGGCTTTGAGGAATGTTTGGGGGCTGCTAAACCCAGGACTTTGAACAAGGACTACATGAGTTGTATAATACAGTTTGCTCATACTTTCTCTGCAGGCTTGCTCCTAAAGAAATACCACTAAACTGTTTTAATTCATATATTTAACTCTAAAGAATGGTGGGAAAATCCTTATCTGTAAATAGCCGCTTAGGAAGGGTACAATCATATAATTACCCAACTCCCCAGGGAACCTCTTTCTTCTAAAATCTCTTAGAAAAAATGTTCAAGGTTAAGGACAGTTTGATCTTAATTTAGCAACTTGCAGTTGATTATCCCGGAATGACATCCTTTTCTCTGCAGATGTTCTGACAAGATTAAGAAAGTTCTAGAAGAAGCTAACAAAAGGTTTTTAATGTTCACAAACACACAATATGAATCTTTTGGAAATAAGATTTATTTAGAGTTCAAAAAGTGCATAGGAGTGTTGTCATATTTTCCATTTCCTGTTTTCACATATTTCTCTTTCTAGAATACCTTCTTCGACAAGTCTGTTTACTACCATCTCTCTCTGTTTGATTTCTTTATTAGTAAGTATCCTTCAGGATTTTACCTCTCATTCCTTCATCTTCCAGAAAATCTCTCTGGTTGTATAGTCCTTCGTCTTATCATCAGTTTGGACGC
The DNA here is from genome assembly GCA_902729485.2 of Mus minutoides. NCBI lineage: Eukaryota > Metazoa > Chordata > Mammalia > Rodentia > Muridae > Mus > Mus minutoides. The sequence goes on along the minus strand of LR749822.1, from coordinate 40,089 downwards.
ATGTCTCAAACTGGTGGACTCCATTGTGTTTATATGCTTGTTACCTCAACACTTACCCAATTTGTAACCCTAGTACTCAGGAAGCTGACAAGTTCAAAACCTGAGTGGTTTAAATAGTGAAATTCTTCCCAAATAAACAAAAAATAAATCACACTTAAAGACTAATTTACCTGGGAGGGGAAGGGAAGAGGGATGGGAGAGGGTCTCAGTGAGGGTTAAATGGGAAGGGCAGTACTTGGGATATTAATTAATTAGTTAATTAATTAAAGATTAATGGACCACAGTTTCTGCTGAATCAAAAGACCTTTCATCTGTTGTAGAAAATAGAAACTTTAAACACCTTAAAATGCAATGCAACCCATGGAATGTTTCATGGAGTTAAGTATATATATATAATCAATGAACAATGATTGAATGTGTTTCATACAGGCACTTTTTCAAATAAACAGTGTAAATTCTAAAGATGAAAATGAATAAGAAACACTAAGATGATGGCCCTTACATGTCAGTGCTGTGACATATTAGAAGTTTATTGCTTGTTTACCGATGTTTCCTGTGAACGTAGCTGGTCATTTGTTTGCAGACTGGCTAAGGAGTCTGGTGTCCTCATTGTGTGAATCTAAATTTATCTGAGAAAGAAAAAAAGGAATTCCAGGCAAATAAGTTAGCTTCTGTTCTTGGGGGAGGAGTTAATTTGTCACATGGTAACAATCTACTACATATGGAGATTTTCTAGAATTGTCTCTATCATGTTTAGGGGCCTTGTTAACACAGTCTTGTTACAGATTGATGTTAGCCACAGATAGTGTAACAATTGTGTGTGTGTGTGTGTGTGTGTGTGTGTGTGTGTGTGTGTTCATCATAACCAGTATAATTTGATTCTTGCATGCTTTTATTTTAATCAAAAGTCTGGAGATCAAACTGCTTTTTATTCTTGACTTTATTAGGTCAAGGTGATTAGTATTTCCCTTCATTGGACACATCCCTACCTTAGGGCCACCGTGATTTAGGTTTTAAATAGATTATTCAAAGTTTCTATCCATGCTGGGAAATGTTTACCATATTTAAACACCAACTCTTTTGTTCTGTGCAAGATTTACTACCTTTAAATGAGGATTTTGTTGGAAATGAAGTTTTAAATATGTCAAGAAAAGTACTAAACTTTCCTTTGCTCCATACACTGTGCCAAGATTTTCAATAATTTGAGGTAATTTCCCCAATACCCTGAATCACAGTGCACAATAATTAAAGATTAAAGGAATATTGTTATTCAAAATAATTATCTTTAAAGTTATAAAAGTAACAAACTCACAGATAAGAGACTAAAACTTATGATGTTATAAAGAAACAAAGTAAAAAAATAACATAAAACCCCACGGTCTAAAAATGACCTTTGTAAGTTTTCAGACATTTAGCAGAACATACAGGACATCATAAATACAATAGAAGCATATGATACCATTAATTGTTACATTAAATGAGTAAACTATTAGGTATCTGTTATCTCTTAGTTATTGAGAAAGTTAGGTCAAATGATGTTTGCTGGGGCACACAGGTGAAATGATGTATTGCTAAATCAAACACATGATAGACTTTTTTTTGAAGCAGATACAGGTGGAAGGATGTTTTGCTGGAGCAGACACAGGAATAACTAACTGTTTTCCTGAATCAAGCACAGGTAAAAGGATGTTTTGATATAGCAAACACTTGAAAGGACCCAGGATGAAGGACTGTGTACATGACCCCGCAAACAATAGCAGATGAACATTGGCTTGCTTTGCTCCCTCTCTCTATTCTTCACTAAGAGACACACATGTATTGGTTCACCTTATGTAGTGCTATTGAACTCAACTTGTGGTGATGCTGTCAATGAGAGAAACTAGCCCAAGAACTGCTCGTGAGGTTCCTGCAGCAGCTTGCGGCTTTCATGGCTTCACTTCCGGCTGGTTGGCGAGCCTGTCAGTTTCTTCGGGATTTAACTACAGCTGCCTGCTCTCTGCTGTAGCTGCTGGGTCATGCCTGGTGTCTGCCTAGACGACTGGTCGGCAGCTGACGAATACTGTTCGGGGTTTACAATATGACTGGGTTACTGCCAAAGAAGATCAAACTCAGTACTGTTGCTGAACAGGACCGCTTTCCCCATATCCTAATAACTTTTCTCTTCTAATACCTCTGTCACGTGGTAGGCTAGAGAAGTTGAACCCTTAACAAAGTAGGTTGCAAAATATTTATGCTTGCAGTGTAATATGAGTGGGTCTACATGGCACTTAGCAAAAACCCTGTAACAATCACTTTATAACTTAGCATTATTCTATTTTTTTGTGTGACCACCCTACATCCCGAATGTTCTTTCCTCTTCATTTGCTAGTAGAAAGATACAAACTTTCTTCTCCCTATGTCCTTGTCAACCATTATTTTATTCCTTTATGATGAATTTGTAGTAATAGAATGACAGTTTTCAGGATTATTATATATTGATTCTATCCCCCTGAAAAGTGACTCAGACTTTTCTTGTTCCACATCACACGTGGTAAATCACCCTTTTGTCAATACTATCATTTTCCACTAATTTAATTGATGTCATTCTGATATGTAGAGCATAACACCCAAATGAAAATGAGATGAACATGATGCCACAACCCTATAACCCCAGAATTTGGAAAGGGGGTCATCTTCCTTAGCTATATTGCATTTCTGAGGCCTTGTTTCAAGGTGTGTGTGTGTGTGTGTGTGTGTGTCTGTGTGTGTTTCCTATTATAATCATATTTCTTTTTATGACTTAATTACCCTTATCTGTGTTATAAATTGGCTTATAATATTTTTCTATTAGCATATTTATATTGTATCACAATGTTAATGGTAGTTGTTTATGTACTTTCAATTTATCAATTATAATCTTACACTGTAGACTCATATTTTGCAGCTTGTTCAAAAGCATCAATGAACACAGATATATTGAAGATTATCAATGATTCTCTTGTGTTTCATAATCAATTTATTTCCTTGTAAGGAGCATATGAATACAATTCTCTTATTTTGTTAGGAGTGTAGGAAGAATCTAACTTCTTTTAAAGATATTGAAGACTCCTTTATAGAGTAAACTAATAATTCTTTTAAAGGAAGATGTGATAGTCAAATTGAGAAAATTGATCCTAGAGGCATAACTGAGTTATCAGCAAAGGAGTGTGCTCTTGGATTGAGTCCCTATGATGATCAACACACACACACACACACACACACACACACACACACACACACACACACACCAGTGTATAGTGCATGTGATTATCTTGGTTCTGAAGGTAACAGTGTATATTAAATATGAGATTTTATATAAGGACAAGTCAATATGAGTAATAACAAGAACAGGCTAAGCTTAACAGCATGAAGAAAGTAGGAAGAACAGGGACTATCTACTCTCTGCTCCTTTGTTGAGACCTGTATGCAGTCATGTGTTGTCAGGGAGACTGAGGTGTTTGCTAAGTCCATGAAGCTGGGTGTGGTCTTCTTGGGGGGAGAAAAAAACCACTGTATGCTGCAAAGGTCTTTAGCCCACAGATGTGAGAATTGGAGCTTTTCTGTGACATTCTAAGTCAGTGTGTGACAGAATGCCAATATGTGTTGTATTGACAACAATATCTACAATGTGACATTTAGTCCTTTAAATGTCCCAACATGTTTCTGAAGTGGGCCATCCATTGGTAAATGATCAAGGTCACTTGACAGATCTATTTGGTACAATGGATGAATCTGACCCTCACATTTTGAAAAATTGAAATTGTATCCATTTGTCAAGAACAGTGGCCACTTGTTCTGTTTTCTTCTTCCAGATAGAAGTAGGTGATATTGAAAGCAGCAAGATGTTATCCTTTCTGTGTTCTGGAGGTGCTTGATCAGGTTTCCCCAAGAGTATTAAAGATTGTATGGTCAGCAAATTAAAGGACCTATCTTCTCATTTATTTGCGCCATTGTGTTCATATAGGCACTCAGATTACTATAACAATTCTACTAATATATTAGCTAATATGTTTATTATACATTATACAATATATTCACCAATTAAATTAAACCAATATTATATGCAATTAAAGCATTATAAAATGCATAGGGATGTATTTGTCTCCAACAATATTCTGTACAGATTCACTGTTACTTCTACCACTAGGTAGATATGTAATAAATGAGGTTACTTTATATAAGTCCACATGGATGAGAACCAATATGAAGATTCAGTATCCCACCCAGGAAGTTGGAGAGTGTTATATACCCCATGCAAATAAAACACATTATTATTCTTATAGGATAGAGGAAGTGGAGGCGGGGATAACCAAATCAATGAGACTTTATGTTGAAAATCCAGAGTCTTCACCAGCTTCTCTGTTGATCCCATAGCTCCCCATGGGCTAATGACATTTCAAGACAAGAACCTCCACCTCACACTTTCATAGAAGAAAATCCATCACACATACCTGCACACACACATTACAAAGTGATGCATAGTGAAATGATTATAGAGAGCTCAGGGCTTCATAGAAAATACCCTTGATTTTTCTTAATGGTGGGTGGGAAACAGGGCTCCCTGGTCAAATCCAATTGAAAATGCTGTACTAACGTTAAATAAAGTGTACGTAGATTCTATTATAAAATTAAAATGAATAATACTTACAATGGATACCACTGATTTAAGGTTTCAAATATAAAATATTTTGTAATAATAACATAAAGACACACAGTTAATTATAGCATATTGAATGAAAGGAATTCTCAAGGTTTAATGAGGCATCCTTGATAACTATGAATCTCATGTACTTAGAGTATACAACATGTGTTAAATATATTATTAAATTATTAGCATGAATAAATTACTTAGCACATCTGTCAACACACATGGATAATACTGTGTGTGTGTTCATATGTGTGCATGAGTTTCTGTAGTGAGGATACTTATGATATACTTTCTGTTTTTCCACAGTGAAAAGCAAAGAAAGCTTTATTAACTGTATCCATATTGAGAAGATGATAAAGGGGTTTATTGAACTTCTAAGTCTATTTAAAGACTCTGGCATGACATTTAGGTATAATAGAGTTGAAGAGGCTTACATACGTAACTAGACAGTACTGCTAAAGATATGATCTCACCCATCACTGGTCTACCATTGCCTTTGCTCTAGTCTCTCCTACAAGGTAGTCTGGCAAATTGTCAGACTTTATGGCATCTCTTTCTGCAAGATGAGCCACCCATCTTTCTAGTGCCAGGTCTCATCGTTTTTCACCTTGCACATAAAATTTTCAAGTAAATTCTACTTTCTTGGGAATGATTATGTCAATCGCTTTGTAGCTAAAGAAAGGGACACAAGTGGCTCCTTTAAAAATATTAATAATTTAATTTGTTTACATTTCAAATGTTATCACCCTTCCAACTACTTCCTCCACAAACTCCTCACCCCATCCACTCTGCTTTGCTTCTAAGAGCATGCTCCCCCACCTACCCACTCCCACCTCACCCATCTAGCATTTCCCCTGTCTGGGGCATCAAGCCTCCACAAGGCAGTCCTCTGCTACATATGAAGTGTGATACATGGACTGGCTCATGTATACTACTTGATTGGTGGTTTAGTCCCTATTTTTGACATTGCTCTGTTAAGTTTAATAGTTTAGTTTTATTAGTAAAATAATCCTACATTGGAAACTCATTTTTCTTACCTCATAATTGAACTTATTTTACTTTTTGTTTATGCTTTATATTTCTTAGTGCATTTTTTCATTAAAGTGATATGAGCTATGGTCTAATATGTTAAATGTATGTTTAAACAACAGATGCTGAGCTGAGATTATGAATATAGCAGTACTGAATTAATAGTCATCATCATTTTCCCTATGGATAACTGTAGTCCTATCAGTATTCAGTGACAACAATAACAATAGTGATAAAAAACGTTCACAAACTCTCTGGAGTGTGCCAAGTACTTTATGCAAGCTATCTGGTTTAATCAGCACAACGATGTTAGCCTGTTTGTGTTATCATCCCTGTGATTTTCTTTTGGAGGAAACAAAATCAATTTTGCAAGACTCATACTTGGAAATTATGGCAAACATATGTTTTAAACTATGCAAGGTCTATAACCTGACTTCTGAGCTAGCTTGTGGTTGTTTTTAGCATCTGAAGATCTTATTTGAAGTTACTTCCTTGGGAAATTTTAAACTTGGTGAGTATTCCTACCATTATAAAAGTTGAGGAAGTCATATATATTAAGCTAGTCATTGATACTGTTGGCTTGTTTCATTTGTGTTTCTTCTAGTCTTTGGCTTAGAAACACATGAATTGAAGTGGCATAGGTTACTGGGGGCTCCTTTTCTATATGGACAGTGTTACCAGTTCTCTGTGAATCAGCACTGAAATGGCATGTGGATCAACAATTGTGTCTTTTCCTTTTAGGTCAGTGAGGCAAACTGACACATGACTCTGTAGTCTTGTGCTATACTATAGTCATGTTCTATAACCTTTTTTTTTTTTTTTTCATTTACTACTCTTAATAGACATATCAATTTCCTATGTCTCAAAAATGATGTTGTTCTCTATTTATACAGTAACCCCTCCAAGCAGCCAGGTCTATTGAGAGGCAAAAAGAGAATATTCCTGGAAATTCTAAAAGTAGGAAGAAGAACAAAAAAACTGAACTAGGTTATACTTGTACTATATCATGGCTCTACAGGTATTACATCATGTTTCACAGACAACATTCTAAGCATCTCTTATTTTTTACTACAACAGTCAAGGTAACCCCCATAGGCAACTCAAAAGTCCACTGAACTGTGCAAAAAGTATTCCTGGAGCATGAAAGGTTTCACTCAGTGCCTTTGACACTATGTCACCTCACTCCTCAGGGAGCAGCTCTTTCTGTATATAACAATATTCTACTAAACCAAAATGTAAATAGACAAAAGTGAAAGACACTAGAATTAAGGAGAAAAAAAGCAAAATAACTTTTATTTTTTTGTTATCTGGCAGCATTCAGGACAGACATGTTGCATAATTCTTGAAGATAAAGGTCTGCATAACTCAAGGACTGTACTCATGTGTCCTTCATCTGTCATGATTGTAAAGATGATCAGTAAATCTTAGGGATTTTTTTTCCTGGATGAAAGCCACATAATTGTAGTAATTACTTATCACTTCTACAATCCTATGAAATGTCATTAGTATTATTCCAATGTTCTAATTATTAAAAAGCACTGAGAAATTTACCATAGACCACAAATAGGGGGTATACAACAAACAGGGGACCGCAGGATGTATATAAATGCTATTGCATGATACAGAACCATTTAATTGTAGACAAAGCAACAGAACATAAACCAAATCCTGACACATTTTAACAGAAGGATGAAGGTTATTGTAAAATAATTGAGTGAGACAGAACTAAACTAACTTTCTAGACTACAAAAACATGGAGAGAAACTATTCTAAAATACATTGACCTCTCGCATTCACTGTGTCTTAGGTTGTTACCAAGGATGGCTACTACATATATCACCAACTAGAATCTTATCAGATCTCTATTTTTTTCCTTATATAATGTTTGGTCTCACTGAGGAAGTTGCCTTTTTTTTCTTTTCAACAGGTATAACTGAATATGCAAATATATCTACCATATTATATATGTGTTTACCTAGTTGTATAGGTGTTGGAAAAGCATAATAGAAAAAAACACAGATAAACAACTCTACAAATGAACTCAGATATTATCTTTCCTGATTTTCTATTTATTCACTTTCATTTAAGAACTCAATATCCTATATGTTTGAAACACAATAATTTTAATTGACAAAGAATCATATGGAATTTGTTTCCACTGTGTTATTTAAATAATAATAATAATAATAATAATAATAATAATAATAATAATAGTAATTTTTGACTACTCAAATTCTCATTAGACTTTTTTATTCCCAAACTCTGAAAAACAGCATCATGTTTTCTAGGAGAGAAAGAGGGGATAGATAGCCTAATGTCACCTCCCAAAATAGCATGTTAAGACATGTCTTTCTGAGTACACATGGAGGGACCCATGACTCTAGCCACATATATAGCAAAGGTTGGCATTGTTGAGAACGAATGAGAGGAGATCCCCTTGGTACTGTGAAGACTTAATGCCCCAATGTAGGGGAATGCCAGGGTAGAGAGGCAGGAGTGGGTTGGTGAATGGGAAAACACCCTCATAGAAGCAGGGGAGGGGGATGAGATAGGGGTTTCCAGGTAGAAACCAGGAAAGGGGATATCATTTGAAATGTAAACAAAGAAAATATCCAATTAAAAACGAGAAAAAATATTACATTATAGAGTACAAATGGTCAATAAATATATGGAAGCGTGTTCATCATCAACAACAAAAAGACATTTCTTTCTATCCAGGCATATGGGTAAGTTCCATGAAGATACGTGAGAGTCTTGAGGGAATGCCCAAAGAAAGATAGAAAAATATTTATATAAGGCTAAAATAACACACACACACACACACACACACACACACACACACACACACACAAACACACCTGTCCATAAACATGTATGAATGAATGATACATACGTGAGACCCATTTTCATGTTTTCTAAGCTGGTCTAAAACAATATATAGTTGAGGATATCCTTGACCTTCTGGTTCTCTTGTTTCCACCTCCAGAGTACTAGAATACAGGCACATACAACTGAATCTAGTTGTTTTTATGGTGCTGGTATCAGACCCAGGACGTTGTACATGAAATGAAAGCACTTTACCACCTAAGCTATATCTCATCTCACAGAATACATATATTTTTACAAGAAAAATATGTTACAAAGCTCATGAACTGTAAGATCTTTGGGAAAATTTGTTTTTAACTACAGATTCAACCCCTCCATATTTCCAAATTTAAGAAAAGGTTGTTAGTAGAAACTAATACTGGCCACAATTATTACATTTCTCTTTATAGTTTTCTTCTTTTGGCACACTGAGATTAAAGTCTAAAGTGGTATCATATATTAAGCAGTCTAGGAAATGGATATGACATTAGATCTGAATCTTGTAAGTAAATTTTATATGCAATGAAATTCACATCAGAAAAAAGTCCAATATTCTTATTTCATCAAATATACTGTAATAGTGAAAGCCAATCTTATTTCTATCTTATCAAAAATTATTCCTTAGGTGATGTTATATTATGGCATCAAAAAAGTTTTGGCCATCTGCTCTGTGTAGCCTAGAAATATTGGAGAGCAAGAAGGAATGAACTAAACGTATCTATTGGGATTGAAGCTATAATTTTTAGGGGCCCCCTCTTTAGTGAATTGTCTCAAATAAATGTGACTTGCTTTTTAGCCATCAAATAAACAATAGTTGTTTTAATGTATTTTTATTTTATTTTTCATTACTAGTTTATATACTTACATTCCAAATGTTGCCCTCCCTCGTACTCTCCCTTCCCAGAGTTCTTCACCCTATCCCCCTCCACTTTATCTCAGAGAAGGTGCTCCACTCTCCCCACCCCTTGTTACAGGGCACCCCCTTCCCTGGGGCTTCAAGTCTCTATAGGATTTGGCATATTTTCTCCCACTGAGGCCAAACAAGACATGTCTTCTGCTACATATGTGTCTGGGGCCTCTGAGTAGCCCATGTGTTCTCTTTGGTTCGTGGCTTAGTCTGTGGGAGCTCTAGGATTCCAGATTAATTGACATTTTTGGACTCATATGGGGTTGCCATTCCCTTCAGTTCTTTTAATTCTTCCCCAAATTTACCCATATATTATTAAAACATATTAGTGTCCATATTTTCTATGAAAATGCAGATAACTAAATATAGACAACATATATATATATATACACATTAGTCTATGTTTTTCTGTCTGCGTTAAAGTGTTATACATTCAGACTTTATGTTTATCTTGAGATTCGAGCTATTTTGTGAGGCAATAGAAGAATTGCATTAAACATGGAAATGGCCGCCGCCTCTGGGAGCTGATTTGTGTGTATGTGCACAACACTTGGTTAAGCAAAAAGTTAAACTTTCTGTGGAGCTTTCAGTATAGTCATTGTGAATAAAATTATGAATCTCTAAGACTACATGGTAAGGAGCAAATCACCAGTTGGTTGGAATTTAAACCCTCTTGTCTGTGGGCTGCCTCCTAGGTCCCATTTTTCAGGTGACACACACTGAAAAAGAATAATATTCCACCACATCCAATAAATAGTTTTCTGTTAGTCAACTATATAATGTTTTTACTTGCTATTTATTTTCATTTTGATTATTTACAATCCAACTGTTACCCACTCCCACAGTTTCTCCCCCCATTCATCCTCCCCCTGTCTCTAAGGGGATATTTCCTCACCACCAGGCCTTCCCCCTCCCTGGGGCCTCAAGTATCTACAAGATTAGGTGTATCTTCTCCCGCTGAGGCCAAACGAGGCAGTCCTCTACTGTCTGGGGCCTTGAACTAGCTGCTGTATGCTGCCTGGTTGGTGGCTCAGTGTCTTGGAACTCTCTAGGGGTCTGGGTTAGTTGAAACTGCTGGTCTTCCTATGGGATCCCTCTTCTGTTTCTTCCATCCTTCCCCTAATTCAATCATAGGGATCCCGGACTTCAGTCCTGACTGGGTGTAAGTATCTGCGTTTGTCTCAGTCAGCTATTAGTTAGGCCTGTCAGTGGACAGTCATGCTAGTCTCCTGCGTGTAAGCATGTCACAGCATCAGTAATAGTGTCAAGTCTTGATGTCTCCCTATAAGGCAGATCCCCAGTTGGTTCCTTTACTGGACTGCCTTTCACTCAGTCTCTTCTCCACTTTTGTCCATGTAGTTCATTTAGACATGAAACACTTATGGGTCAGAAATTTTGAGAGTGAATTGGTACACCATCCCTGCTGTTGAGGCGCTGTATATCTACTGGAGGCTGATTCTTTGAGCTCCTTCTCCCCACTATTGGGCATTTCATCTAAGATCACTCCCATTGAGTCCTGAAAGTCTCTCACCTCCCAGGTCTCTGAGTTTTTTATCTTAGCTAGTCTGATTGGTGTAAGGTAGAGTCTCAGGCTCCTGTTGATTGACTAGGGTCCCTGATGACTAAAGACTTTGAACATTTCTTTAAGTGATTCCAGGCCATTCAGGATTTCTCCATTGTGAATTCTGTTTAGCTCTGTAATCCATTTTTTGATTGGGTTATTTGGTTTTTTGGAGGTTAGCTTCTTTAGTTATTTATATATTTTGGATATTAGCCCTCTATTAGATGTGGGGTTATTGAAGAGGTTTTTCCCATTCTGTGGGTTGCTGATTTGTCCTATTGACTGTGTCATTTGCAAGATACCATGGAAGGTATAACAACATATATGAATTCTGAGATTTAGAGGAATCAATTTAGTTAGAAAGCACAGGTTTAAATCTGTACGTGTCCCTATGACTATATATGCATATGCCTATATATGCATATGGCTATGCCTTATGGAGACATATATCTATACAAGTGAAATTGTTTTCAAAGCATGAACTCAGCAGACTAGAGAGGAGGAGCACAGCTGTGTGGAATATCAGTTTGATTCTGACTTTCATCCCAAATAAGCATTTCATGGAATTAGCTCGTCTGATCTTGAGAGAACAGCATTCTCTCAATGGAAATTTATGAAGGATGAGGAATAGACTGCCAGCCTGCAACTGATGTGCATTGCAGTTATAGGAACTGTGCCTATTTCTATTTACAGGTTAATATACTGAAACTCTTAGATGTTATGTCATTTGGCTAATAAAAGATACATCTATATGATGTTCATTGGGTCCCAAAGGCCACAGCATAGGCCCTTGAAAATGAAGAAATTCTTCATAGGAAACCAGAGTAGGTACTTGAGTATGTGGTATTCATAGTGTGGGCATGTCAATAAAAATAGTTGGATAAAGAATTTAGTTGCATGCAGATAATTATGTTTATCTAGTACTTTAATGGTTACAGTGACTGAATGAAACTTGACATATTTCACTGCTTGAAATAAGTGTATTCATTAAAAAAATACATCTTCTTGCCAAAATAAATCTGAAGGGAGATCCAGGTGACATTGCAATGCCGCCATCAAATACTCTCCCTATGTTTTCAATAATGTCATCTAAACTGATAACTTAAAATTTTTATAGCCTATAATATATGCAGCTATGGATCATATTTCAAACCAATGCAAATAATTTCATATGCTGAAACCAGAGTTAAATTAGAATGAGCAGCATAAGATTAATGGGGCATTTTTTTTTCTTCTGCAGTTACTTAAGTGACTGATTTTGGAAACCATTCAGAAGGAAGTGGATTGGAGCTATGCTGAGCATCTGGAATGAGATCCCTTTTTTTTTTAATGGCAGTATTCTCACCCCTGCTCCCTACATTTAGTTTTATATAAAAAAGAAATTTTCTTGGAAAAAAGATTCACCTGTTTATCAGCTGGATCTTTTTCAGAGTGTGATAGAATCAAATGTCTCCTAAGCACTATCTTCACACTGAAAATTGTTGTGAGTTTTTCCTATAGCTTCTGGGAATAAACAATGATTATAAGGTGAGATTTTGTTCTGCTAGATTTCTAGATCAATTCTTTTAAAATTATTTATATTTTTATTTCTTAAAAGTAAATTTCATGCATTAGCACTATTACCTATATGGCTTTTGTCGCTCCCTCAGATATCCACATATTGCCTCCCACTTTCCTTTCTTCAACATTACCATTACATACATATACATCATATACATATTCATATACTTTCTATTGAAACAATTTTGCTTTGTTTGTATATTCATGTGTCCATGGCTGAACTCTTGGATCTAGAAAACCCAGGAAGGTTCTCATCCTTAGTGAGGACTGGTTATACCTCTTTCAGTAGTCATTGCTTACCTTTAGTATTACCTAGGTAAAGGAAAATATGGGACTTTCCATATACATGTTGGCACTTCAACTTGTGCTGTTATTATGTTGGTCTTGCTCAGAATCACTTCTGTAGGTATGTTTTATATGAAACTAAATGTTTGCTCACCATGCTTTCCAAAATGAACTATGTTCAATTCTAACTAGTAAACATAATCCAAGATGCACAATCTCCGGGACCAGAAATTATATCAAAATCCTTGGATCCATCCTGATACTAAGTTCAACATCTAGCTCTTAGAGAGTACCTAACATTTCTGCTCAACTTGTGCAATGCCAAAAAACTTAACTCTTTAAACTCTATTTAGGCAGCATGGTGAGTGAGGACAAGTTATTTCTTATGTTCATCAAATAAATTCATTGCTTATAATCATGTGAGAAAACTTTGAATGCATTCAGTACATGCCAGCCATCATCGTTATCATCATTCTGAACACATGGACTCATTTCAAAGGCAAACTTATAATAAATGTATAATGTGTATTGTTAAGCAAGAAATCTACGGAAACCTTAGTAAGTTCACTAGAAGGAGTCTCGGCAGGAAGTCAGCAACACACTGAAATACATTGGAATAGGATGAAGAAAACCAAGAGCTAATGTCTCATTGTTCTTGTGGAGAAAGGAGAAAGGTATCATATTGGAAAGGGGAGCCTTCACACCTGAATCAAGGTTTTAGTAGACAAGGGTAGAGATCAGAAGTCAACACATCTAAGAAAGAGGCAAAGTAATGAAGTCCTGGCCCAACACTAATCTCCAGTGGGTTCTCTCAGTTGGTGAACTCAGAGCAGGAGGCAAGTGTAGCCTTTAAAAGAAGTCAGCAAAGCACTATAGCACAGACCTGCCTGGAGATAGGTCATCAAAGGTCAACGGTGACAGAAATAAAGACAGAGTTAATATCTGAGTAGCATTAAAGTCTCTCCTTTATGTCCACTTTCATCATTTCACCCTCTTTGCCAAAATGAGGATATACAAGTAAAATTGATTTGAAGATCAGAGAGATAGACAAAATAAAATGCAAATAGCTTAATAATGTCTTGTGACACTGAGTAGATGATAAGATACTGTTACCTTAGCAAACCATAGGGCAATGTTTTTGACAAATGTCTTGATGAATTATTTGGCTTCAGTTGAATTACTTGAACTTTCTATATTTCATTATCCTAATCTCCAAAATGTTGGGAAAGGCAGTTTCTTCAAGACTTTCAGTGAATGTGTCATGAAATTGGTGATAAAATCTAAGTCCAGTGACAAGGCTTAAAGGAATGACTGATGATAAGAATAGCAACCCCAGCTTTTGAGCAACTGACCTGAACCTCATGTGCTGTTACTGCTTCCTGTATCATTTCTTACTCAACTGTATCTTCTACTAGGAGCAGCACAAATAGATGACCTAGTTCAGAAGTAATTAACAACGTGAAAATATTACAAAATCACTTTTGTACAGAATCTGTCACCATTTGTACCAGATCTGTGCTGTATTTGGTGCACAGTTGTTCGTGGAACTCTTAATTGTACAAGTTGGCAATAAAATCATAATAAGAAGGAAGATGTAGGTTGGGGAATTTGGGTATTACATCAGGACATATTATGATTAGTGTGTTATCTTTTGACACTTTGACAATCTCCAGAGGTCAAAAGAAGTACAAGAAAAGTAAAAAGAATTTCTGTGAAACTTCTGTGGGAAGCTACATAGCTATGATTTATAAGGGATAGATCTGTTATAAGCCACAGTACTCAAAAGCATTGATTATGAGTTCATGCCACTGTGGTTGAATTCCAGCAAATAAAACCACTGACTTCAGAAATGGTAATTTAATGGTCTGGATGGATGACTTAGTAATTGAGTGCATACTGCATTTGCAGATTCCAGTATTCCTGTTAGGCTGCTCACAATTGCCTGTAACTCCAGTTCCAGTAGGTTCTAAAATGTCTGTTCTTTGTTTGCACAATAACCATACCCATGCACATAATTAAAAATAAAATAAATCTTTATACAAAATGGTAATTGATTTTAGATAAACTTACTGATTACAAATAAAGACAGTTCAGTTACTTTTGAACTTCAGTAAGAAAACTAATATTAAAAAATATAATTAACAATTTTCATAACACATAAAGTGTGTTATATAAAGTGTGTGTGTGTGTGTGTGTATGTGTGTGTGTGTGTGTGTATTCATTTTTGTAAGAGCAGATATGTGGGTACCTCATACACATATGAAGGTCTATAGATGACATGATGTGTTGGTTCTCCACTTTCACATTATCTTAACAGGTTTGGTGATGTTCAGTGATGTATATGACAGGTAGTTGGCACATGATATTTCAGGGTTTCTCCTCTTTGCCTACCATTTCTCTGTAAGAACCATGGGATTACAAATACATGCTCTTAGGACTAGTTGAATGTGTGTTCTGGGAATCTGAATCCATGTTCTCACTCTAATGCACCAAGCATGTCACCCCTGAAGCCATCTTGACAGATTAAGATTAATATTTTTAAAAACCATTTCTTTGGATATTAATAGAATATCTGAAATGGAAATGTTCTTTTATGTTGACCAGACAGTTAAGGAAGGATCTGTATGACACAAGCCTATTTTAAAATCCTCAGGTCAGTACACTATCAAACAACAAGTTTCTGCCTGTCAAAATTAGGATGGACCTACCTCAGGATAAATATCTGACAAAATTAACTGATCAATAAAGGATACTGATCTAACAAACAGTTTAAGAATAAAAAAATAAGATATAAACATGAAATTATTATTGGGTTAGAGAATGTGTAAATAAAACATATGGAGGTCAAATATAGCATTTTGGAAAAGGAAGTTCCCCTGAGAATAAACATTTAAATGACACGAATCTGGGGAATCTTAGGAGCTAATTTATCATTTGAACAACAATTGAAGGATAAGATACTGGGCTGCTGTAGCACACTTGAAAACAGTGTTCTAGAAAAGTTGCACCAATTAAAACTGATATTTCTGGGAATTTTGAACTGATTGGAAGCATAAAGGAAGTTGTATTAAAAGTCACAGATATTAATTCAATCAACTGGTAAGAGATAGTTTCACATTACATTAGTTTATGCACATAGATACCACACAAAACCATAAGTGAACAAAACCGTGTAATTCAGTGCTAATTTTTTAAGAAGAAAGAGAACTCCTTTGCTCTAAATATGCAGGTTAATGATGAGGATAGAATAATTTAGGATGAGAGCATCATTGAAAAACTCATGCTGAAATTTTTTTTCTAGCTACTACTGTTTTAATATGTGATGATATATGAAAAGAAATAAGCTATTGATTTTTTTCATAGGTAATGTGTTGGCTGAATGAGAAGAGAACACTAGGGAGACCCGAAGTGTTCTTTTACGGATATATTTGAATGTCATTTCAAAAAATAAACACATTTCCCATAACAATTCAAGGAGGTTAATGGAATAATGCAGGTGAAAGCTTTTTGGCTCAGAGGAGTTCCATCAGGGTAAGGTATTATTTTTTAACACACCATGACCCAGACCTGTGTTTGCCAGGGTGGTAGCTATTTTTGCACAAGCCAGATAAGTATTCACAGTGCTACTGGCATAGAACCAAGCTACCAGCATTGTCTTTGTGTCCTCGATGCCTGCTCTACTCAACGTGACTAATTTTTGGTCTCTTGAACTTGAAAAATTTTTCTTCTTTCATTAAACTACAGTTGTGCTCCATCTGGATCTTGACTCTTTGATCTCTGAAATTAATAATTTCAGAGCAAAGTTTATCTATATGTGTTTTTACTTAGCTAATAGTTAAGGATGGATGATGTAATTAACTATGAGCTAATAATAGATACCAAGAATTGATCAATATGTTTGTTGCTTTTAAGGTCATACAGATTACGTTGTGAAGATAAGTTAGTTGGGAAATTGCTTACTATACATCTTGTGGACCTCAGTTTGATCCCTAGAACAAATCTAGAGAAAAAAAAACTATGTTTTGTGAATGACTTTATAATCCTAACATTGAAACAATAGAGGTTGATGGAGTTCTGAACTCACTGGCTTGCTCACCTAACCTAAATGGGATCTCCATGCTAGTGAGATATTCTTTAGAAGGATAGTGTGGACCGCTCCTGGGGAAGGCATTTTGTAGTTATCCCCCAGGCATCATAGGCAGGGCCATTTCCATTCCTTAATGTATGAGCATCCAAATACACATATTAGAAACACACACACACATACATGCCAAGTCGCATCCATTTGCCCAATCCACCACAGAATCAAGTCATTAATACATTTTATAACTATCAGTTTTATGATAATCAGATTTAAATTATAAATGAGGGGTTGTGTTTTCTTTGTCTTGACTTGTAAACTATTTGGTGGAATATTTTTGAGGGCTTTGGTAATAGGCAAAAATAAATGGGTTTTTAAGTTAATATTGATGAGTATTGTTCTTAGTTTCTTCTGTTAGGATTTAATCTTCAATGCCCCATTTGTCTTTTCATTTAGAAATAATTTGTTTTTCTCAGGATTTCAATTCCAGTACAGTCTATTATATTTTGATTTGTCGAACTCTCTTAGATTACTTATGTTTTTGCTAATGTTCTTAATTTTCTATAAGTTTGATAAGAACTTTTGAACTCTTTATATTTATTAATCAAATAACAAATATATTTGAATCAAATAATAAATAATTTTATGTTAACAATAAATACTTCATTAAAATTAATTAATATCATATCATATATATAGTATATTTGATATATATTTGAAATTATTTATACATTTCAATTAGATGACATTTTCTTAAACTTCAGATTAATGCCAATCACAAAGGTATTTCTAGTTCATAGCAATGCCTGCATTACTACACTCCAAAGACATGGATTGATTTTAATAAAAAGACACTGGCATTTAAAAGATACATATTTTTAAAATTATTTTTTTCAAATTTTTATAAGATATTTACTTCATTTACATTTCAAATGCTATCCCAAAAGTCCCCTATACCCTTCTGCCACCCTGCTCCCCTACCCACTCCCACTTCTTGGCCATGGTGTTCCCCTGTACTGGGGCATACAAAGTTTACAAGACCAAGGGGCCTCTCCTCCCAATGATGGCTGACTAGGCCATCTTTTAAAAATTCATGTTTCCTATTTTTTAAACCATTTTCTAATTCCTCAGTTCTCCCACATTCATCTCCAACTGCCTATCCTTTCTCAAGTTCATATAGTTTATTTTTTTATAACCCACCAATTTCAAGTTGTACTGCCATGTGCCCAAGGTAGAGGAACATCTGTTGAAAGTCCAAGAACAGCTAACAAGAGCCACATCCTTAACAAAATTTGATTCTTCTTTCAGAAATCAACAAGAGTCAATACTTCTTCAGTTAGAACTGCATGTTTGCTAGCCCTTCCTCCTCCACATGCCTATGCGAGAATGTTGACTGGCTTTATACTGTGTAGCTCTTATGCATGAAACCACAGCTTCTCAAGTTTATCATTAAGTTTTATGGTTTTGACCTGTCCAACAGACTATAGTCCCCTATCTTCTGTCTCTTAATCTTCTCTGGCTCTTATTCAAAAATGACTGCTGAAAGTTTCAGAGTAGGGAGAGTAATGTAGATGACCCATTTAGGATTGAGTATAAGACATTGACTGTTAACATTTTTAGTTATATTTTTACTTGTTTGTGTGTATTTTTATATGAACATGCATGGTCCATGTGGCATGCGTGTAGAAGTCAGATGACAACTTGAGGATATTGATTTTCTAATTTCACCTTGTGGGTCTTATGAGTCAAACTCAGGTAGTCAGGATTGCTAGCAACCACCTGTACATATGGAGTCATCTTGCTAGCCCAGAAAGTGCACAATGTTTTGATAGCAGCTCTCCAGTGAGGATATTGAAATATTTGTTCATGAGTACAAAAGAAGGAAAAAAATTAGAGTAAGCTGAATGTATTTGTTAAACCATTTAGAGAGTAATTTTGAATTCTGAAATCTAAATCTACAGATTTTCTACAGGATTTTAGTGTCTTAATTTCATGGGTTTCTATTGGATAGAGAATAATTTGAGGTGTAGATAATCTAACTTGCTTTATTTCAAAGTTTAAAAGTAAAATATCACTTGCCTGGTTATTCTGGTAATTTTGATACTGTGATCTCTATCCTTTTCGTTACAAAATTCTGAGATGTTCTGTCCCCCAGTAAAAAGGGTATAGATAAATTATGTTTAAAGGAATGCATGTTTATCTACACTGATCTAGAGATTATCTACCTATTTGGAGTTTATCCATGTATTTGTTTGCTTGCTACAGACATTCGGCTTTATTTATTCAAAAATGCCCAGAAAAAAAGGTAAGATATGCAGTATATACTCAAATTTATGGGACACACACACACACACACACACACACACACACACACACACACACACACTGCTACTCTGAAATCCAAAGTGTTGAGAATTAGAATTTTTGAGCCTTTGGATAAAAATGAACAATTATTTTTACTTGGCCTCACAACTAAGCTACCTCCCCAAACACCATGTTTGCCAGTCTTCAGCTCATCTTTAGCTGATATCCATTCTAAAATTACATTAAAGAAACAATGGGGAGAATTACTACATCTATTCTCTTGTTTGTTGCTACACTTGCAATGGAAGCAAGTAGAAATCGGCTTTCAATACAGTGTTAGAGGTTGGTTTGTTAAATCAGTTGTTCCAAACTTTTCTGCTCAAATGCTTGATTAGCATCTAAGAAGCCCTGAGTAGGATCTTCCGAACTGCATAGCAGCTTCATATGGACATATGTTTTTCATAATAGAACTTGGGTGGCAGATGCAGGATTATCAGAATTTCAGTATCACCTTTGGCTACATAAAGGGTTGAAGTTTAAGGACAGCCTAGGCAAGAGACTCTGTATCAAAACAAAACAAACCACAAACATGTTTTACAGGCATCTGGAAGCTTTTTACATAAACTGAAAATGTGACTGAAAAAAGTCAAAAGGCAAAGAGAAAATTCCTTATCATTTCTGTGCTATAGGGAAGCTATTATGCCATTTTTCTATGAGTCCCAAAATATTAATGAGAAGATGGTGTGTGGCTTAAGCATAAGCAAGGTTTTGAGTACTGTATATGCTCCACAGAAATATAGGTCATCAGATGAAACTGTTTCTTTTAAAAAGCCTCCACAGGCCATTATAACACTGAAAGGTTATATTAAAGAAAATGAGTAACAACATGATATCCAATATAAAAATGGTAATTTGCAGCAAAGAACATTCCGGTGACAACATGGTCACAAGTCAAAGATCTTAAGATAGGAGATTAAAAAAGAAAAAAGAAATGACTGGGCCTGATCTCATATTGTTCATATGAGAAACTTGAAAATTATGAATGGTTGAATGATCTGTAATTACTTTTCCATAATTCCAAAATGCTATTTCGGCTTAGTTTGACTATGATAAAGAGTGACATTACAGAGAGGATTAAGATTGAATAAGGACATTTTTTATTTAAGGAATGTGTAGGGGAAAAGATAACTCACTTTATCATTTTCTGGTAGAAAAAAAGTATCATAAGATCAAGTATGTTATTTTAAATACAAACTTTTGATCCATTATTTCATAATATTATGTATGTGTGTTTTGTGTTTTAATCATATTCATCATTATTTCCTTCTACCTGAATCTACTCTGACTTAACTCCCACTCTCATGAACTTTGTTTATGAATATCCCACTGATTCCACTTTGTGGTACTTTTATAATCATGAGGGAGGGGCCATGCACTGGAGAATGGTTAACCTACCAGGGACTATATTCCTAAAGAAAGCTGACTTCCTTTCAAGGCAGTATCAATTGCCAATTCCATCTCAGCTTGGGGTGGAGTCTCTTGAGACCCCTTCCATGTTGGAATGTTGACTGGCATGATCTTGTTTAGATGACTGTAGCGTAGCGGCTGTGAGTTAATAAGTTCATTGATCCTGTTATAGCCAGAAGATACTTTGTTCTGTTCTTTCCTGGCCTCTGGCTCTTACACTCTTTCTTTATACTTTTCTGGAATATTCCCAGAGGGCTGTGTGTGTGTGTGTGTGTGTGTGTGTGATTTAGATGTCCTATTCAGAGCTGAACAATACACAGAAAATTATTTTCTTCCCTCTGAACATTTGTGAGTCTTAGTATTAACTTCCATTTGCTGAGAAAAAAACAAAAACAAAAACAAAACAAACAACAACAAAAAAATTTTCTTTGATAAGGACTGTGGATTGCACTAATCCACATTGAAGAGATACTACATATTTGTATTTAGGGACAGTTTAGTACACTGTTTAATAAAGTTATAGTAGAAGGTTCACTTCTAGGTCCTATGTGCTCCCAAACCATGGGCTACGGCCAGATTTGTATTACCAGATAAGCTTCCTCTTAATGAAGCATATCTCAAATCTTCTCCTAAAGCTGTTGTTCATCCCTATAATGTTTATGCCACTGTGGTACTCATGGACATATCTTTCTAGGTCAGTTGTTACTGTGGCTAGAAAGGTTCACAGCTTGGTAATATTATTCTCTCCCATACCCAAGTAGTATCTTCTAGTACCTTTTAAAGGGAGCCAGCCAGCACTAAGAAGAAGCATATCATGAAAATAAATAAAATATAGATTATTATTCTGAAAACCACAATATTGCCCTCATATTTAATCCTCTCTAGGACAAACATTTGAAGTCACTTGTCCTATATGGAACATTTTAAATTTTATCTAGGTTAATAGGTTTTATTGTGATTTTCCATATATAAACAAAACTTTAGAATAGGGATTGTTTGTGTCAATCTGCGTGTTGACTACCCACTACTGCTCTTGACTGTTTTCCAGCTCTTGTAATCCCTTCTACTTTTGTATTGGTTTACTTATTCTTAGCCTTTTATTTCCACATATTAGAAAGGACTTGTGGTGTTTATGTTACCATGCTTCCTCCGTGGTGTATTTTTCTTACTTTAATCCATTTTGCTGCAAATAAAAGGATGTTATGCTTATAGTTGAATAATGCTGATAGATATTATATACTACTTGAGTGAAATTTTTGTGCTTTGCTTGACTATGTGTGAGTACCTAGAATAACTCCATACCTGTCTTATCACTATAAATGCTGTATGCCACTAAACAATGTTATCTCTTATGTGTTAACTTCATTACATCTTGATTTTACATGAAAATGTTATAACTAGATCTAGATCAGAAGCATGGTCTCTCTCTCTCTCTCTCTCTCTCTCTCTCTCTCTGTCTCTCTCTCTCTCTCCCTTTGTTTCATTGTTTTTGTGAATTTCCATAATGGTTAAATACTTGATATTTTGATCAAACACAAGTGACTTCATGTGTGACATTGATTTTTTTCTCTAATTTATTACTAGCATATTTTCATATATATATATATTCATATATACATATATATACACTATACATATATACACTATGCATATACAATACACACTATATATACATATCAATGTATATATGTATATATGTATATGTCTCTTACTATAGTACTTCAAGCATATATATGGAAGGAAAGAGGTAGGGAAGGAAACAGGAAGAAAGGAGGAATGAGTAGAATGCTCAGTTGATTAAGTGCTTGAAAACCTGTAGGCCTGAATTTATTCATAAGAATCTAAGTTTTTAAAAACATCAGGGTGTGGTGGTAAACGTGTAATCCTAGTTCCTTGGAGGAATGTTTTGAGGGTACCCCTGACATTCACTGACCCATCAGTTTGTTACTATGTGAACTACAGGCAAAGGAGAGATCCTGTCTCAGATAACAAAAGATGATGAAGGAGAAGCTCTAATCTTGTCATTTGGCGTCAGTGTGTGCCTGTACACATGCTAGCGTGCCCAAACACACAAATACACACACACAAAATCAGAACTGAACTTGGGACTTCTGGTTCCTCTCTGTCCTAACACTGATTCCTAGGACAGTTTCCAAGGTGATGGCTCCCTTTTGGATTCCGTGAAGCTAAATGGGGCTTTGTTCCCAGAAGAGCATTCTGCTTACGTGTGTCTTTCACAAGGTTGTTTTCACCTTTGGTAGTGAAGAGCATTAAGGAGAACACAGTGCAGTTAGTTGACGTCCTTTTCTTTTTCCTCCTCTTGATGCACTGCAGCCCATTGCTTCCATGCTTTTAATTTTCTAACAGCGCCGAGAGGGAGCAGAGGCACAAATGTCCTTTCTTTCATATCACCAATGAGAAAAACTGAGGTTCAAAGAGGTTAAATGGCTTAGCCAAGGTAATCCTTTGAGTTGATGCCAGCACCAGGAATAGCACATCTGTCTGCTCACCCTCTCTCATGTGATTCTCTGTCCACTCTCATACCCTGATTGATAAAACACATTGTCCTTCTCCCTGCCGCAGGGTCCATTATTAGAACACAAAGACAGTGTCAAGACTGTTCAGATACAAAGGATACTGTCTAAAGGGATGAGCTTTTCTATTGACTCTCTCACATGAAATTTCACAACCACAGTCTAATGGGAAACTTGAGATACCTATTAAGATCACATTTCCATTAGTTCTAGCTAGAACTATATTTTGCAGAAATTAGAGATAAATCTTGTGGTCTGACTGCTCCAACGATTGCCCCAGGAGTCAGAGATACATTGCTACATGGGTGAGTCAAAATGCCTTTTACCAGTTGTTTCTACCCCAGTTCCTATGCATTTAGAATTCAGGATCAGCACTATATATTATAATTCGGTACCATTCATCATCTGTCTTGCACATATTTGCAGGAAAGAAAGTTGCCCAACTCATTAAATTGTCTCATGATTCAAGTCTTATGACCTTACATAGCAGCCCAGCAGGTAGCTTACTAAGTCTATTAAATCATCCTTCTTATGGACAGAGGAGAATTTGACCTCCATCTTACTATGCTGCCTTTCACGAAATGGCAATGGAACTCTGAGGCTAAGGAAAACGTTAGAAAGCATCAAGCTCATACAGTTATCCAATGAGGTAAATATTTCTAGCTGCTGAGCCTGAGGCCTCTCGAGGCTGTTGTTCTAAAAACAATCCTAATAACTAAACTCTAATCTTTATCAATACTATTTCTCAAGCAAACTATAAATCAAACCAACCATTTTAACCCTCTAATGATTCTATGTCAACTACTCTTCATGAATAACTTCAATATTCCTTTTTGAGATTCTTCAGGACAGATCTGAGATATTTTTTTTTTCTTTGCTTGTATAGCCAATAGTTTATGATTTGTCCAAATTAAAGACTCAGCGATGTTAGTGCAGTTTGTTGTAGAGATAAATTATAAACATCTTTCAGTGTGTAAGTAACTGACACTTGAGATTTTCATTCTATGTTATGAACAAAGGGCTTAGGTCAGAGAAATAAATGACTGATACATATGTAATCACTCTTTCTTGCCATGCTCATTATGATAGTTGCTAATATATTATGACATTATCCCCTCTGGGGTAAGCATGACATCAAAAGACTTGTTCACAGTAGAAAACATCTATTACAGAAAAAAAAGAAGGTTCAACATCCTTAATCATCAGAGAAATGCAAATCAAAACAACCCTGAAATTCCACCTCACACCAGTCAGAATGGCTAAGATCAAAAATTCAGGTGACAGCAGATGCTGGCGAGGATGTGGAGAAAGAGGAACACTCCTTCATTACTGGTGAGGCTGCAAGCTGGTATAACCATTATGGGAATCAGTCTGGCAGTTTCTCAGAAAACTGGACATAGTACTACTGGAAGATCCAGCAATACCTCTACTGGGCATATACCCAGAAGATATTCCAACTGGTAACAAGGACACGTGCTCCACTATGTTCATAGCAGCCTTATTTATAGTAGCCAGAAGCTGGAAAGATCCCAGATGTCCCTCAACAGAGAATGGATATAGAAAATGTGGTACATTTACACAGTGGAGTACTACTCAGCTATTAAAAACAATGAATTTATGAAATTCTTGAGTAAATGGATGTATCTGGAGGATATCATCCTGAGTGAGATAACCCAATCACAAAAGAAGTCACTTAATATGCATTCACTGATAAGTGGATATTAGCCCAGAAACCTAGAATACCCAAGATACAATTTCCAAAACACAAGAAAATCAAGAAAGACCAATGCGTGGATACTTAATTTCTCCCTATAATAGGGATTAAAATATGCATGGAAGGAGGTGCAGGGACAAAGTTTGGAGCTAAACAAAAGATGGACCATCCAGAGAATGCCGCAACCGGGTGGTCCATCACATAATCAGCCACAGAATGCAGACACTATTGCATACACCAGCAGGATATTGCTGAAAGGACCCTGATATAGCTGTCTCCTGGCAGGCTTTGACAGTCCCTGACAAATACAGAAGTGGATACTCACAATCATCTAAAGGGAGAACACAGGGTCCCCAATGTAGGAGCTAGAGTACCCAAGAGCTGTAGGGGTCTGCAACCCTATAGATGGAACAACAATATGAACTAATCAGAACCCCCAGAGCTCATGTCTGTAGCTGCATACATATTAGAAGATGGCCTAGTTGGCCATTATTCGGGAAGAAAGGCCCTTAGTCTAGCAATGTTTATATGCCCCAGTACAGGGGAATGCCAAGGCCAAGTAGTGGGAGTGGGAGGGGAGGGGAGCAGGGCGGGGGGGGGAGGGTATAGGGGACTTATGGGATAACACTTGAAATGTAAATGAAGAAATTCTCTAATAAAAAAAAGAAAAAGAAAAGAAAAACAAAACAAACCAAAAACAAAAACGAAAACAAAACCCTAAGTCTGTAGCCAGTTATTCTTCAGTATAGAATAATTTATGTGTTCATTCATGTTTGGGAATAATTGATATATTCCTGTGTTCATTTATTACACAATTAAAAAACAAACTCATAGGGAGTTCTGGTGGGTATCCTGTTCTCTCACCTAACAAGCATTAAGAGTTTTCATAGTTTTTATAATTGTAGTCATACTTTATCTGATGTCCATCATGGGCTTGATAGACATATGTTCATGCATATGTATTCCAAAGGTTATTATGGCATGAAAACACAGACTCGGGGCCTGAAACAAATCTTCTATTTTAGTGTTTGAATTTCACAAGAAATGCATTACTCTCTACAGACACATACCCTGATAACCCATCAGAGTTATTTATTTTCAAAATCATATACACGAAAGTCTATTTTTATGCCAATGGAAATTTATACTTGAACTCTTGCCTTTTCCTACTGCTTTAGTTTTAAGTTTTGAATTTTAAGAATAAAACATGATTACTGGTATTCTTTAGGTTAGGACTAAACTGTTAAAGGTGAGGAAAATTGACACTCTTAAAAGGAACTTTATTTTATGCTTACAGAAATGGATACAAAGAGAGAATTATGATAGACATGCATAAAACTTTTTAAATCGGCTCTTTCATGTGGGTTAAATTCTTGCCCAACAAAGATAAGCAAAGCAATAAGGCATTTAGATGAAGTTTGCATATTGATAACATTGTGTTATTAAGAAAAATTTTATTTTTAAACCTGATTTTCCCCTTCAAAATATGTTTTACAGAACGTATTAGGTTCCTTGTCAGTATAATTTGTCATCAGTCTAATTGTCTAGTGTCTTTCCCCTAATTAACATGGGTTAATTCATAACTTACATTACCACGGGACATTAGTTCATAGTAAAGGAAAAAATGAAATAACATTTCATACTAAAACATATTCATGCAATGCTAGATAAGATAGAATTAAATGGTCTTTTTTTTAATCTAAGGTTTTAGACTTGTGGAAAGATGTATGGTGTACCTTGTTCATTTCTTCATTAAGTAGACTATAGTTTGGCTACACAATCCTTCATTTGTAGAGTACTTTGGCAAACTTCATAAAATTTATATTTCTAAACTCTTCATATAATTCTGTTCTTTTTATCAGTTGTGCTACTGATGTCTCATAATTGTGATGGAGGCCCACAGATAAACTCATCCAAATCTGAAAACTGAAGTCTACCCTTAATCTGTACTATGATATCATCTTTTGTGGATGCATACTATATAACCAGAATAATAAATGAAAACACACATGCTCATGATATAACTTAGTTGGTAGAGTGCTTGTCTAGCATGTATATGGTACTTTATTCACTCCTTATACCATGAAAGTTTGCAGTAATGGTATATGTCTATAATTCCAGCACTTAGGAGATGGAGGTGGGTTGGTCATAAGTTGGTCAATAACAAATTGAACATCCTATCTCATGCTTGAAATGTTCTTCTGTTGGGAAGTTGAAATCCACATTTAGAAATAATTCTAATTGTTAAAATTTGCCTCCTAGATATAAAAATGATCATTGAACTCAGAAAAACCTTACTACAGTAAAAGAATATTTTATTCAAGGACAGTTTGTTCCCAGAAAAAAATTGTTTCTAAAATTAGCTATACCAGGATTAATTTTTATGTGAATTTAAATAACAATGTAAATGTATGTTGAAATCAGTCATTATCAAATAAATGAAACCAATAATTTTTCTAATATGTAATAAAATATGAGCTACGCTGCAATTTTGCCTAGCTTTTACAAGGAGAAAAATAATTACATAATCTTCAGTGATAGCTATAAGAAAACTGAATTATGTAATAGAGCCCCGTTCTTTCCTAATACTGAATAATATGACTATGACAACACAGCCTATCTATTTGTGAACTTCTGTAACTTCTTTCAAACAACTAATACTCAAATATTATTGTTTGACTCTAAATGTCCTTCACAATCTCATCATGTTTTGAAGTGTGCAATGTCTTTAGAAAGTGGGCCATATCTGATGGAAATGATCCTCTAAAGGGGGCTTTTGCAAGTTGTACCTGCCTCAGGTACCATCAATTGACTTTGCTTCTAGCCTCCCTGCAGTGATAGGTAGCATCAGAAACCATGAATCTTGCCTTTCTTCTGATATGTTATTCCTATCATGCATTTTATTTTCAGCATATTGTGTATCTTTTATATACTCTCATTTTCAACACTTTTTGACATACCATGTTTCCTATATGAGTTACATGGGATTCATGTGCTTCTATCTGTATAGTTGAAGATTTTATTCTGCAACTGTTTGGCCTTTCATTGCTTGTATGTACCATGGTATTTAAATCATGTATCCATTGATGAGAGATAAGCTTACAGAATGACTGATATTTTACGAATACTTTTGGAGAAAGTTTTCATTAGGTGTCAGATAGTTAATATTTGGGTGACAAAAAAGACTGTTAAGTGAAAATTTGTATCAATGAACCCCACAAATTCCATGTAACTACTCTTTGTTTCCCATGTATTACTTAGATATATAATCCTTTCTGTTCTAAACATATGTAATATGCCTATATATGTCCACATATGTGTTTTATGTTGTCTCTGCTGTTGTGACAAACACTATGACTAAAAGAAAGTTGGGGAAATTTTTTGCAGGTTTCAATCTATCACTCAAGAAAGTGCAGGGAGGAAACTGAAATGTAAGAATTGAAGCAGCAGTTTTGAAGCCAGTGCTTATATCTTGTTAGCATGCTCACTTGCAGCTACTTTTCTTATATAGTCCATCCCTACCTCTAGAGTGCTGGAACTAAATAAAGTAACCTGGGCCCTCTGTTACCAATTATTAACCAATAAAATCCTGCAAACATCTTTTGCATATATACCCAGGAGTCTTATAGCTGGGTCATCAGGTAGAACTTGTAGCAATTTTCTAAGGAAAGTCCAAATTGATTTCCAGAATGGTTGTACCACTTTGCAATCCCACTAGCAATGGATGACACATCCTGACCAGTATGTGCTGTCACATGACTTTTGATCTTAGGCATTCTGATAGATGTAAGGTAGAATCTCGGTTTAATTTTGACTTGTATTTCCCTGATGGCTAAGGATGGTGAACATTCTTTAAGTTCTTCTTGGCCCAAGACCAGATGGGTTTAGTGTAGAGTTCTATCAGTACTTCAAAGAAGATCAAATACAAATACTCTTCTAACTATTTCAGAAAACAGAAACAGAAGAAACCCTACCCAATTTGTTTTATGAAGCCACAATTACTCTGATACTTAAACCATGCAAAGACCCAACAAAGAAAGATAACTTCAGACCAATTTCCCTTATGAATAATGATGCAAAAATACTCAATAAAATTCTCACAAACCAAATCCAAAAAGCACATAAAAATGATCATCCATCATGATCAAGTTGGCTTCATCCCAGGGATGCAGGGATGGTTCAATATATGGAAATCCATCAACATAATCCACTACATAAACAAACTCAAGAAAAAAAAACACATGATCATTTCATTAGATGCTGGGAAAGCATTTGACAAAATCCAACACCCATTCATGATAAAAGTCTTAGAAATATCAGCAATTCAAGGCCCATACCTAAACATAGTAAAAAAAGCAATATACAGCACCCAAGTAGACAACATCAAAACTAAATGGAGAGAAACTTAAAACAATCTCCCTAAAATCAGGGACTAGACAAGGCTGTCCACTCTCTCCCTACCTGTTAAATATAGTACTCAAAGTCTTGTCCAGAGTAATTAGACAACAAAAGAAGATCAAAGGGATACAATCTGGAAATGAAGAAATCAAAATACCATTTTTTCACAGATGATATTATAGTGTGCTTAAGTGACCCAAAAAAGTTCAACCAGAGAACTCATAAACCTTACGAAAAAAATTCAGCAAAATAACTGGATATAAAATTAACTCAAACAAATCAGTCGCCTTCCTCTACTCAAAGAATAAACAGGCTGAGAAAGAAGTTAGGGAGACACACCTTTCACAATAGTCACAAATAATATAAAATATATTGGTGTGACTTTAACTAAACAAGTGAAATATCTGTATGACAAAAACTTCAAGTCTCTAAAGAATGAAATCAAAGAAGAGCTCAGAAGATAGAAAGTTTTACTATGCTCATGGATTGGCAGGATTAATATAGTAAAAATGACCATCTTGCCAAAAGCAATCTACAGATTCAATGCAACCCCCATCAAAATCCCAACTCAATTCTTCATAGAGTTAAAAACAGCAATTTGCAAATTCATCTGGAATAGCAAAAACCTAGGATAGCAAAAACCATTTGAAACAATAACAGAAGTTCTGTGGGTATCACCATCCCTGACCTCAAGCAATAATATAGAGCAATCATGATAAAAACTGTAAGGTGTTGGTACAGTGACAGGAAGGTAAATCAATGGAATAGAATTGAAGACCCAGAAATGAACACACCCACCCATGTTCACTTGATCTTTGACAAAGGAGCTAAAACCATCCAGTGGAAAAAAGACAGCATTTTCAAGAAATGGTGCTGGTTCAACTGGTGTTTAACATGTAGACACATGCAAATTGATCCATACTTATCTCCTTGTACAAAGCCCAATCCAAGTGGATCAAGGACATCAATATAAAACCAGATACACTGAAACTAATAGAAAAGAAAGTGAAGAAGAGCCTAGAACACTTGGGCACAAGGGATTATTTCCTGAACAGAACACCAATAGCTTATGCTCTAAGATCAAGAAATGATAAACGGGACCTCATAAAATTGCAAAGCTGCTGTAAGGCAAAAGACACTGTCAATAGGACTAACTGGCAAACAACAGATTGGGGAAAGAACTTTACCAACCCTACATTCTACAGAGGGCTAATATTCAATATATACAAAGAACTCAGCAAGGTAGACTCCAGCGAACTAAATAAACCTATTAAAAAATCAGGTACAGAGCTAAACAAAGAATTCTCAACTGAGGAATACCAAGTGACTGAGAAACACCTAAAAAAATGTTCAACATCCTTAGTCACCATGGAAATCAAAATCAAATCAACACTGATATCCCACGCATACCAGTCAGAATGGCTAAGATCAAAAACTCAAGTGATAGCAGATTGTGGCAAGAATGTGGATAAAGAGGAACACTTCTCCATTGCTGGTGGGATTGCATGCGCATACAACCACTCTGTAAATCAGTATGGCAGTTCCTCTGAAAACTGTACATAGTACTTTCTACATGAGAACCAAGCTATACCACTCATGGGCATCTACCAAGAAGATGCTCCAACATGTAATAAGGCCACATGCTCTACTATGTTCATAGGAGCCTTATTTGTGATAGCCAGGATCTGGAAAGAACCCAGATGTCCTTCAACAGAGGAATGGATACAGAAAATGTACATTTACACTATGGATTCCTACTCAGCTATTAAAAATGATGAATTCATGAAATTTTCCGGAAAATGGAAGGAACTAGAAAACTTCATCCTGAGTTAGGGAACCCAATCACAAAAGAACACACATGGTATGCACGCACTCATAAGTGAATATTAGCCTAGAAGTTTGGAATATTCAAGATAAAATTCACAGACCACATGAAGCTCAAGAAGAAGGAAGACCACAATGTAGATAGATACCTCGGTCCTTCTTAGAAGAGGAAACAAAATATCCATGGGAGGAGATACAAAGATAAACTTGGATGCAGAAACTGAAGGAAAGGCCATCCAGTGATTGTCCTATCTGGGGATCCATCCCATATACAGTTCCCAATCCAGACACTATTGTGGATGTCAATAAGTGCTTGCTGACAGGTGCATGATATATCTGTCTCCTGAGAGGCTCTGCCAGTGCCTGACAATTACAGACGTGGATGCTCACAGCCATCCATTGGACTGAGCACAGGGTCCCCAATGGAGGAGTTAGAGAAATGACCCAAGGAGCAGATGGGTTTTGCAGCACCATAGGAGGAACAACAATATGAACCAACCAGTATCCCCTACAGTACCCAGGGACTAAACCACCAACAAAAGAGTACACATGGAGGGACTCAAGATTCCAACCACATATGTAGCAGAGGCTGGCCTTGTGGGGTGTTAATGAGAGGAGCGGCTTTTAGTCTTGTGAAGAAGGCTCTATACCCCCGTGTAGGGGAATGCCAGGGCAGGGAAGCTGGAGTGGTTAGGTTAATGAGCAGCGGGAGGTGGAAAAAGATAGGGGCGTTTTAGGAGGGGAAATGAGGAAAGGGGATAAAATTTAAAATCTAAATAAAGAAAATATCTAATTAAAAAAAACCCCTCAGTCATTCATGGTCTCTACCTAACCCATTTCTGGTCAACTTTATTAAGGAGAGAGTCAAACAACTAGAAAATATTATAAAGTTCATAACTTTTTGGCATGTATTTTGTTTTCAGCTTTTGCCTCCTAAGTTTTCAGTTCTGGAAAACAGCTTGCAAAATAAATTTTTAATTGATGAGACACTAAGTAATCTGCTCTCCATATATCCACTTCTGACTTTCTTCTCCACTCATTCACTTTATATACCCCAGCATTGAGTCTTTGTCAGTTATCTGTTCATATAGTTGTTTTCCTTCTCTTACTTTCAAGAATATCCCCATTTCCTCCCCAGAGTCTCTTCCAATGAGGTGTAGACATAAATCCTATTTGGTTTATAAGGACATCAAAATGTTCTCTTTCTACATTCATGAGGCCACTAAATCAATAAACCATTAATAGCCCAGTCTATCACTGCAAAGAAGCTTTTGCTTTTCTCCACATACTGCTGCTAATCATTAATAATGATGGTTGTATTTTTCTTGATAATACATTTTTTTTCCTTTTCTTTTTGACTGGGTGTTAAGATAGTGTCAAAACACTCTCTCACATTTTAATTATTTGAATATTTTGATATCTCTAAAACAATATCAGTTTAAATAGCCATAAATTATAATTTCTCACTGTTTTACTCTTGTACTCTTTTATGACTCATTGCTGAGTAAATTTGAATCTGACTTCTTCTGATTCGCCCTTTTCCTAGTCAGAACTGTTAAGATCCTTTCTCTCCTCAATACTACTTGACTGTAGCAGCTGTGCAGATATGCAGGATATGTCAGGAATGCAGGAGAATAAAACAGTTTCTGTATATTTTTGTGCTTAAGTGAGTGTACAGCGTTGTGTGCTTTTTTTTTTTTTACTCAGAATCATGAATATAAACCCTTGTGTGTGCATGCATGCATATGTGTGTGTGTGTGTGAGTGTGTGTGTGTGTGTGTGTGTGTGTGTGTGTGTGTATTCTATGCCATATTATGATTTGGAAATCCTGTGATAACTTTTCTTCAGTTTCTATTCTAATACTGCTGACAGTACTTTCCAAATATTATCTAAAATATTAATTTTTATAGAAGCATGTGTTTTTTATTCTAACCGTGGTTGTTTATTTGTTTCAGTGTTTGCCAAAGAACCACAATGCAATGGTTCTGAGTGAGTACTCATAAATTCTCTTCAAATCTGTGAAATTTCTTGATCTCAGTTGATATTTCACCAGGTATCAAGGAAGTATAAATGAAAGGATGATTTGAACCTCAGGGTATTCAAATTAAAATTCGTGTAATACACAAATGATATGAAATAAATGAATTATCTCAATTAACATACTTGACATTTCTATTTCATCCTTTACACAGAAGATGTAGATAATTTTATCAAGGCTTTGTTCTGTCTGAAGTCAATAAACTGATTAGTCTAATTTCTTATATTTCAACCTAGCCTATCAGCTTCAGCTTGTATGTAAAGGTTGTGAGAGCAGATTTATAATAGATTGTTGACACAACACTATTGTTGACATACATTCAACCAAAATCATTGCTTCCACCACACAATTATTTGCTCTTACCAAGTCCTTCACTGAACACTTCCTGGTGTTTTCTGTGTGTAAGTATTAAACACACAACTAGAAGCAAAATAGACACAGTCCATGTTCTCTTTGATAATCTTTGATTTTTGGCCAGGCTGGGAATTGAGCTCATATTTGCATGCATACTTAGATAAATATTTTACCTTCATATTAAATATCCATCCCTGTAGCCATGACTCTTGTATTTTTGAAAGTATAGAGAACAAAGAGATCAGATAAGAGGTACAAATGTATGGAAAAGCAAAAGATATAATTCATATGCGTCATTATTGGAGACTCTACTAATTTTCAATAGAAAGATTTTCCTAGATGCCATTTTAAATAAAATTCGGTAATTATGTTAGCTAAGCAGTAGTAGAGGGAATCATGCATATAAGAGAATACTTTTACCTTTTATAGCTAGTAAACAAAGTACCTGAGAATGAATCTTTTAGCATTTTATTTAATGTTTATATATGTAATAACATATTGGGTTTGAATTTTCCGTTTTAGTTGTCCCTTATTCTCTTATTCTCTTACCATCTTTCTTTCCCTTACTCATATGATTCTATTTCTCGCTCTCTCCTTTCTCTTTCTCTCCTTTCTCTCTCTCCTTTCTCTCTCTCCTTTTCCTCTCTCTCCTTTCTCTCCTTTCTCTCTCTCTCTGCTTGATCTCTCTCCTTTCTCTCTCTCCTTTCTCTCTCTCTTCCTCTTCTTTTCTTTCTTTCTTTCTTTCTTTCTTTCTTTCTTTCTTTCTTTCTTTCTTTCTATCCATTGAGTCCTTCTAGTGACACCTGTTTATAGGTTGGCTACCACCCTCTGGGCTACTGGAACATGGGTAGCCTCTCAGAGGCCAAATACCTGGGAGAAAACTTACTCTGTCCCCACCCCACAAAGCTATCAGTTACCAGTAGCCCTTCAAGTAAAATAGGATTTTATAAACACATCCTCTGTTGATACTGGGATCTTGACTAGCTTGATTCTGTGAAAATTATATATGTAAAATGTGGCCACAATGAATTTATGCATACATCTATTGCATCATGCATGGCAAGTACTCATTGACTATAGACATCTAGTCACTCTTGATCTTTCAGTCATTCTCTTGTCTCTTCTGGAAGGATTCTTGAACCTTATCTGGAAGGGTTGTGACATAGAAGTCCATTGAGAGATGAGTGCTACACAACCTGTTAACCTCTGTGAGCTGATCAGTTGTGGGTCTCGGTATAAATTGTCATCTACTGCAAAGCATAGCTTTTCTGATGAAGGTTGTGCTTTGCATTAATCTATTTTGTACAAAGAAGTTGGTTTATTTCTACATTCAATTAACAGAATATTCATTAAAGGTTAACATAGTACCATTACTCAGACTAGATAATTTGTAAATAATGGTAATTTAGTTCTTATGGTTTTGAAGGCTGTAAAGTCTATGATCAAAGTAGTAAAATAATTTCTATTTAGTTGGGGGTTGTACTTGACATATAGGAAAAGGTTGAGGGCCAAAGCCCCTACTCTAGCAGTGCTAATAAGCTAAACCTAGTCAGCCATCCTAATGCTAATTAAAGAGCTGAGCCATGGTAATTTTTTTTTCATTTTTTATTAGATATTTTCTTAATTTACATTTCAAATGCTATCCCGAAGTGTGCTCTACCCTTCCCTCGCCCTGCTCCCCTCCCCACCCACTCCCACTTCTTGGCCCTGGTGTTCCCCAGTATTGGGGCAGATAAAGTTTGCAATTCCAAGGGGCCTCTCTTCTGAATGATAGCTGACTAGGCCATCTTCTGCTACATATGCAGCTAGAGACATGAGCTCTGGGGGTTCTGCTTAGTTCATATTGTTGTTCAATCTATAGAGTTGCAGACCCCTTCAGCTCCTGTGGTACTTTCTCTAGCTTCTCCATTGGGAGCCCTGTGTTCCATCCTATAGATGACTGTGAGCATCCACTTCTGTATTAAGATATTTAGTCAACATTTTAGAAAGAGGAACAGAACAAGTGTGTCCAGTGTTAGGCACACCCATATATTTTCACTGTACTGACATAATCCTTACTGGTAAATAAAGGAAGAGTTAGAGATGTGCGGGAAAGGCACAGAGAATTAAGCAGACCCTGTTAAGTGTGTTCCTGCCCATCAATGTCTGTTTTACTCATACAAGGTGATCTGAAATACTGTTAACCTGCTAATCCCTGCCATCACCCTAGAAGAGTGATTAATATTTTTCTTCAAGATTATCTGCCCTAGAGTATCACCACTTCTTGATGATAATTGTTCCTATCTTGGGAGTAGTCTGCCCCACTGTTTCACAATTACAAGGACAAAGAATTCTATTCTTTTTCACAAAGCTACTTATTGATAAGTCCTTTGCCCCTGGAATTCAAGGTGACTCAAAAGAAAATCACAAGGAAATGACTAATACATCTGCCTTCAGCCTTGAATGGGCAAGAGCAAGTTTAGGAGGCTTTTTGAGTGATCAGCATACCTATGCAGTCAAGCAAGTCTCAGATGAAGTGAACGCCAGACAAAGAAAGTTGGCAGATGCCATACTTTCCTTGCACTTTTACTCTCCTTATGGTCCCAAGTGAGGAGGCAATGCTCTCCAGATAGCCAAGTGTGTGTTACAAGTGGTACACCCTCTTAAGAGTAGCTCTTAATGCTTTTGCTTGTAGCATTAGATTTTAACTTACAAATACAGGTCAAATCTGTTCCTTCAGTTATTTTTAAATCTCTGGTCTACCATGTGTTTATTTTTCTCACCTTTGGAAGAGCAGTTGGGTGCTCTTACAAGCTGAGCCATCTCACCAGCCCGTGTCTATTTTTCTCAAAGAAATGTAATTTAAAAATAAACAGATTATTTCTTAAAATTCACGTGGTCCCTGAACACTGGATAGGATGAGATATTCCAAGGTACAACTATAGAAAACAATCACTATGAATAACTCTTTGTATATCCTTCAATTTCTATGAATGAATCTTCTTGGTATTGGTTAATAGGAAGATTTAAAGAAGCTTTTATTGATTTGGAAAAACCTAGTCAAATCAGTCACTAGTTTTACAACCTAGACAAGTTTCTACCCTTTCTTCTCTAGTGTCTCTCAATGGTCAGGGATAATTCCTATAGTATCTACTTTATAAAGTTTGGTGAAGATTTCATAGTAGCCAAGGGTATTAGATTCTTCTCTCATTTTGTAACAAAATTGCTGGTTAAAAAAATGTAAGTTGTGAGGGAGTGTTTATTTTGATGTATAGGTTTAGGGAATACAGGTCATTGTCACAGAAAAGTGGTGACTCTCAGAGTGTGAGGCAGCTGGTCACATTGTACTCACAAGCAAAGAAACAAAGAGGTGTCAGAAAATGGGGACAGAACACTTTTCCTTCAGGAGCTCTCTTTCTGTAGCAAAGTACCACCTTCTAAAGATTCAATAAATATCCAGTAGAGCACCAATTGCTAGGAACCAAGTGTTCAAACACATAAGCCTTAGGAGGAGTTTTTATATTCAAATCCCAAGACCTATATTTAAACTCAGCACTGAGACTCCATATAAAAACCAGATATTTTATTTAAGTGATTTCTTTGCTAATAGCTACTAAATTAGAAGTAAGGTGATAAAACTAAAGGTAATTAAATAATGGTGAGTACCATCATCCGAATTTTGTTCTAAGTAAATTGCAACTGATAAAACATTTTTATAGAAAAGAATAAATCAGGCAAGGTTACAAAATACATTGCAGGACCTATAAATGGTGCTCTGAAATTGATTAAAAATATGCCTAAAAAATGACACCTAGGAATCCTG
This sequence comes from Mus minutoides, assembly GCA_902729485.2. Classification (NCBI taxonomy): domain Eukaryota; kingdom Metazoa; phylum Chordata; class Mammalia; order Rodentia; family Muridae; genus Mus; species Mus minutoides. Next base: position 2,700 of record LR749822.1, on the reverse strand, counting down.
GAAATCAATGAACTTTTGTTAATTACTAAGTTTTAGAAGGGAAAGATGGATGTTTGTAATAAACTCAAATGAAAGATTTTTTAAAATAGTTCCCTTGGAACAAGTTGACAAACCAACAAATCCTCATAATGTGCCTTGGGTTAAAGTATTTCTCAAATGTCCTTCAAAGTTCCCAAGGACATCTTTCCTTGGAAAAGTATTTCTTCTGTGAGTAAATGATGTTCTTGCCTAGAAATGAAATGCAGTAATGTATTACATTGCAAGCAAGATGATAGCAATACTAGAGTTCAGGGGAAAATGTCACATTGCAATCATGGGCTGAAGTTTCTGTCTCTAAATTCCCATAACGTCTGAGAGATGGCTTTCATATTCAATCAAAATAACCCAGAAAGGAGTTTTGACTTCTCTTTACTTAACCATTACTGATATGTATTTAAAATTTTTTATTGCACCAAGAGTATCCTGCCTGAATTTTGTACAGCTTAGCTGCTCAGTTGACAAGCTAAGGCTATCTTTAGCAGAAAATGATCTCTCCTAAGGAGTTTTGGAGTTATGACATTTAAGATATTTACTGGTTTTGGAAGAAACCTGTACACTTTCTAACATCCTTTATATGCATCCCACAAGACAGCTTCTGTAAGTCCAGTTATTTTTGTTTTGTAGAGAAAGAGAAGGAATCCAAAAGGTAGAGAGGCCAAGGCAGAAAAAATGACCATGAGTTTGAGGCTAGCCTGAGCCACATGTGTTCAAGGTAAACCAGGGATACATAAAGAAGGGATGTCAAAAGGAAACCAATCACGATAACCACCACCACCACCACCAACAGACACAGAAATGGAAGCTGTAAAGAAAAGCTGTTTGATCAAGGTCATGTTGCCTGTGAGACATACATTTTATTACAGAACTGACTCTATGTTCAGCAGGGAGAAAACTTGAGCTTTTCAGCTTTCAGTTCATTTGTTTCTGAGAACTGTTGTCTTCCACTTTGAATGTGCAATGGAAAACTAAGCCATTGATTATTTTAGTATCCCTTTCATGTGCTTTGGATATTAAAGAGAGAATTTTTACGCTGTACGTACTCCATTTTGCTAAGAAAAAACAAACATCAACTACTCATTTTAATGATGCTTTGCCATATGAAATTTAGAATTTCAGCTCCAGCTCCATCACCTGCTGCTTGTATAGCTACGTTTCAGAGTATGTGTATGTTTAATTGTGTGTATATACTTTTATATTAACGGTCACATTTAATACTGTCTAAAATATTTATGGATGGTATATTTATCTACTTGAATGTGCTGTTTCAGTTCTTAGTATTGTGCTAAAAAATAAAAAAAAAAAAAAAAAAGGCCAAGTGTTCTGGAAGGACAGAAGGTATTTTCAACTTTACAAGGAGTCACCCAGGTAAAGCTTCAACTTACTTCAGAAGATGTGCATGTGCGTCAAGCCATGTCTTTGATGTCAGAGAACATTTGGACAAGTCTGTTCTTTTTGTGTATATATATATATATATATATATATATATATATATATATATATATATACATATATATATATTTCCACTCTGTGGGTTCGGGAATCAAATTCAGGTTGTCAGGCTTGATCCACAAATGCCTCGATCCAATCACTGAGCCATCTTGCTGACCTGACTTCAGTTGTGCTTCTTACTAAATGATTTTGCCCAATCCATGAGGTATTTTCTAAATATAATAAATCATGTATTTAATCTCAATGACAACTATTGATGAGCATTTATTCTCTCACTATTTAAATTTCTGACTGTACACACAGAACCATAGTTTCAGGCAGTCGTCACCTGAAGCAGTCCTTACCCTTTCAATTGCTGTAAAATTCTTACCTTCTTGAACTAATGAAACTGAATGTTGCTTCCATTTTTACTTTATGATTCAAGCCATAGAAAAATAGTACTGTGCTATTTATCATCCTAACTGTATGGGCTCGAACCAACTATTTTAGCCTCTGCATTTAAAAGAGAGAAAATTAACAAATCACTAACATATTTTTTCATATGTAATATGGTGAGAATCACTTCCCATTTGATTTATGTTTAGGCTATTCACAAATTTTATGGCAGCTAATATAGATATTGACAATTTCGGGTGACTCAGAATCATTACATTCTACCTTTTATATTGAGATCTGGCAGAAAAGTATTACATGAGGAAAAAATGTATTTCTTTCATTTGGGATGCCTAAACAGATGAGCCGTAAAATTAACAAATGATGATCTGTTTCTGCTGACTCTGTCTTGAAATAAGATTTTGTTTATTTACTAAATATATGTTACATATTCTTTTTTAAGAGTTGAGTATAAGCCAGGTATGTTGACACATAACTATAATCCCAACACTAGAAGATATAGGCAGGAGGATCAAGAGAGCAAGTTCATCTTCAGCAACAGAGAAAGTCCCAGGCCTGCCTTGAAACATGAGACTTCTGTTTCAGGAAAAATTAAGCAAAAAAAGAATTAAGTGTACCACAATACTTAAAAGTCAACTACTATCCAGAGGAATGGTCAAGTAATTATGAGCTCTTCCTGCATTTCCAGGGGAAGTAAGTTAGGTTCCCTGCACCTGTGTGAGACATCTCACAATCTCCTATAATGTTAGCTCCAAAAAATCTAACTTCCTCTTCTGGTTTCCATTGGTCTTCACGGATGTTATCTCCCTCCTCCCTCCT